>OZ025886.1:5008502-5276002 GCA_964019415.1 Ianthella basta
ATACTTACACTGCATGCAGTGGATGCTAACCTGTCTCGCCGCTTCACTCATTTCCTTCCCATTCTCAGCCACTGTGTCAGCCTTCTGCAGTGCATCTTCACTCACTGGGTTGACCACGATGCACTGGGCCATCTGCAGGACCAGGGCTGTCACCATCTGTATGGTCTGACCACCAGCCAATCTGTACCACCGCAAAGAGAGGGAGGGGGATATGTGTATTAGGTGGATAGTGCTCGTTGCCTTGGTGTCTAGTGGGGTGTTGGCATCATAAAAGACAAGGTGCTGTGTTGTGTGTGTGTGTGTGTGTGTGTGTGTGTGTGTGTGTGTGTGTGTGTGTGTGTGTGTGTGTGTGTGTGTGTGTGTGTGTGTGTGTGTGCATTATATATAACTCACTTGTATGCTCTCACGTTCTTCTTGCTGGTTGGTAAACGGGCCAAAGATGCAAAAATGTCTTCTAATATGAGATCTCTGTGTTTCTCATACCTCGAGAAGATCTAAAGGACATACAACACACCAACTTTCATATATTCACTAATAACTAAAATCTACATAAACTGACAGCACTGTACAGGTATTGCTGTGAACAACATACTGTTCTGATGAGCTTCATAGCACTGAGCTGAAGAACACTGACATTCTCAACAAAGAATGGCATCATGCCCATGGCTGAAACCTGCCACACCAGAGCATAGCAAGACAATTACAGACATACACACAGTTGGGCAAACATCGTGCACATGCTACATGTGTGTGTGTATGTGTGTGTGTGTGTGTATGTGTATGTGTGTGTATGTGTTTTTAAAAAAAACGGGATGGATACATGCATGGATACACACAAGTGTATGTAGGTATATGTATGTGGGTGTGCACACAGTGTTGTCTCTTATGCATGTACCTGGAGCACAAAGGTGTCTGGCTGTGGCTGGGAGTGGAGTAGTTGTGCCAGGACATCCACAACCTCAGTCAGCTTCTGATACAGGGGATATACATGCTTGCCTGGTCCACCTGCATACCGGCGCTTGGACTTGATCCCCACAGAACTATCAACACCTGACACACGCAAGTAGGGACCGAAACACGCCCACATTCAAGTGCATACATAGGAATATGTACACAATATGGTATGAAACAAGTTATTTGCACAAGGCAATGTGGTTCAGACTATGCTGTGCTCACCTGCTTTGTAGATAGGGTCAAACTCTGGGTAGACGTTTGTTTCAAGGTGGAACCTACACATTGTGACAACTTGTTCATACACCTCATCCTGGTGCACTTGCTGGGACACTTTGGGCGCTGTACCAATGTGGAGGATGATCAACGCTGCATCCAGTCCCCTTAGGATTCGGCTGATGGTCATGTCCCTCCACAAGGACATTTCCTCGGCACTCACCCCATCCTACATGTGACATTAAAAGAATGACTTCAACACTCTGAGTACTAGGGCATACATTAAAATGCAACCAGCCTCGCTTGAATGTATTATAGCTAGCTATTTCAGTAAAGTACAGTCCATGAGCATAGCTCGGCCAGGGCAAGTACATTTTGGGCAATAGAACTGTAATCTGCTTTCACTGGCTGTCAGAAAGAAGGGATAGCAAGCCAGATGAAGCACTGGATGGCAGCTGGGCAATCGGCACCTACATATTTGGAGCTGCGCAAGGAAGCCGTCCATGCTGTGCTAACACAGTGCTCATTATCGCTTCACCCTAGTGAACAGTGAAAGTGAAAGTGTTCCCAGCCACCTGGGGCAAATGATGTCAGCCAATATGGCGGAATGGCCAACAGGTGTGTAGCCCTCGCTGAAGCAATGGGCAACGTTAACAACAATCTGAACGAAGGGTGCAGCAATGATGTGGAGTGTTGAGCTGTTTCGCGGCCGATGGTGGCCAAGTAGAGCGTTTTGTTGTCGTGAGCCCCTGCGGAGAACACCGAGCTATTGTGCAATCTAGGTGTCTCGGGTTGACTGGGACGGATATACATATATACAAACGGGGGATGACAACGCATCACAATTACTTGCCTCGCCTTTTGGCTCGGCAATTAGCACAACTTGTGCTCACAGTCTGCAGGCTGTGTGGCAGTGGAGACCAATAGCATACCGGCATTGCTCTGAGGTTGAGTCCTCTGGTGTCCAGTATCTGGAGCTGCATCAAGCTTATTACATTCAGGAGAGAGTCTTTGGGCACCTACAACCGTACATGCATGGATACGCGGACACAATTATAAGAGACACATACACACACACACACACACACACACACACACACACACACACACACACACACACACACACACACACACACACACACACACACACACACACACACACACACACGTACCTAGACACATACATGTACACAATTACAGACACAAAAACAATTGAATGCATCTCAGAATAAGGTACAGCGTGTACCCTATTGGAGACAAACACACTACAAGTATCAAGGGAGGGGGGATATTGCGGGGAACCTCCTCTCACCAAGTGTAGGAGTTTCTGCTTCTTCAGGCCGACAGTGTCAATCAGCAATTGGTACACAAAGTTAAAAGGGAGTGAAAACTCGTGAGGCAGCCCCTTCTCTTCAACTACAGGGATGGGGAGTATAACATATATGCATAATACAGTAGAGGAGCAGAGGGGGGTGGCTGGGTGCTATTAGTCTCTACAGAGTAGTACAGCCCTACCTGCGGCCAAGGCATTGTGCAGGCCCAGCTCTGCCAGCTGCTGTGTGTGCTCCATCAGACTCAGATAACGGCTGTACACCTCAGACTGCATTGGATCTATATGCATATACATGTACGTACACACACAGAAAGAGATGGCACACTTCCTCATCGCCAGTCTACATACACATTACACACATGTATGCATTAACACCATAGAATAATGCTGTATATATACAAGTACACATAGACTGCACTACAGGATGCCTGTGGTACTGTTTGAGAATTGGGTATGTACGTATGCTGCAGTACTGACCAACATCTTCAACAAAAGCCTTTTTCTTCTTCTTCTTCTTTGCAGACAACGTGTCCGCTATGGAGTACCCTTCTGGTGGAGTCGCAGCTGCTGCTGACACAGGTTCAAGTTGCAATTCCAGTGTTGGAACAACTTGAAGTGACTTGCAATACTTGCGAGGTATGGACACCATTAGGTGGTCATTGTCAGAGGATGACTTGGATCTTTTTCGCTCAATCCTGCTCTTGTTAGGAGTTGGTGTGCGTTTCAACTTTCCCAGGCTGATGGACACTGGGAGGACAGCTGCCTCTGTCTCTTGGTCTAAACTTGGTAGGAGTGGAACTGGTGCACCATCAGAGCTCTCTGAACTTAGTCGCTGCCTCCTTCTTTGCTTCTTGGTAGTTCCCTTTGGAGTTACATGTGTTCCACTAGCGAGGAGGCATGCTGAGGTGGTTGAATTGGAGATGTCTGTAGGAGGTACAGCTCGAGCAACTCGCTGCTTCGCAAAGCCTTCAGAAAGAGAAGGGCAATAGGTCACTACATAACTCATCACCTCTACACACCTCCACACCCACCCACACACCCACACTCACCATGTGGTGTCCGAAAACTGTCATCAGGCATTTGATGTGGAGTGGCTGCCGCTGATGTCTTCACAAGTGCATGTCTTTGGTCTTCAGCTGCGAACAGACAGACAGACACACACACACCTGTACACTGCATCCACCCACAAGCACAACACGCACCACCATACGAAGGAACACACAAGTGATACCGCTGAGGGTGAGGGGACACCAGTGTCTCCAGGGTGCAGGGTCAGGACAACACCACTCCAACTCACTGACTTCCAGTCTGTTCAAAACCACGGCTGGTTGATTACTCTTGCACTCGAGCACGGCATTCACAAGTGGAGGCAGAGAATCACTGACATCAAGAGGCATCAACTTTTCAGATTTATCATTGAGTTTCCTGAAGAGAGATAGGTCACAAACACACAGAGGAAGATAACACACAGCCAATACACTAATTAATAAATTGCATTGTATGCTACACACCATATTGAAGGGCTGTGCTACGTACGTATATACAGTGCAAGTTGCATTTGGTTGCTGTGCTTGCTCTGGCACTCCACTGCACCCATAACAACTTGCTCTCTGTAATAGGCTACAGTGATGTTAGTTCCTGCTAACAACTAGTTCAGAGTGTGAATAACCAATATTGGTGCAGCCTGGAGACCCCTGTGTCCCAATGCCTTAAACTAAGTCTTCAACTGTTAATGCTGTAGCGGCTCACTGCCACACGGGTTGATGTTGAACAAGCACACACATAGCAGAATCAATCACTACTCAATGTTGGGTGCATCCTAATTTAGGACCTATAGGCCTTCGTCAGCATTCAATGGGCTGTCATAAATTATCCCACTGATGAATGATCCTTCACAAAGTACATTTAAACCCTTGATATATAGAAAGCCTGCAGATGTAATAGTATAATTCAGTATCCATACTTACAGGAAATCTAGATTGACTTTGCTGAGGGTGGCTGCTATTCGCTGCGACACAGGCATACTGGTTGTGTTGAGAATCTTCTTAGTGTCGTCTCTGACAGGGCTGGGGTAGAGGATGCTGTGCTCCAGAGCTGCTGGCAGGTGGGACGGCAAGGGCAAGTCAGGCAGGACTGGGAGAGGGAGGAGGAGGGGCACTGAAACAGGAGACTCCACATACAGCAGGAATATATTCTGGTACAATACAATGAAGTACAACAGGTTCAAGTTTCACACTCTATGGTAGAATTGGACTAGACCTGCATCTCACATGTGCTGCACGGTGTACTGGCTGTCTTCACTTACTATCTGACAAACAAACTCCTCCAATTAATGAGGGAACAAATGAGGGATTCACTGAATTCTTTTCCATGAAGTTGCCTCCCAAATAATGCCGCAAACTGAAAGAATATGAGCAGTGGCAGCAGGAAACGGTAGACAACGACTGGACGATACTATACCTAATTCGTACAGCCATTGCGAAGACATAAGCGCACTTCATAAGTGAGCGCTGATAAAGACTCACGCTAACTCACATAATGTGTCTTTAAACTCGGAACGACTCCACTACAGGCAAATAAATAACTTCCTTGTTGCTTTCCTCTAGCCTCTCGTCCAACGGAACGAGGAAGATGTTGCTATGGAAGCTCAAAAGGCGGGCAATCCTACTTTTAAACACTTATCATCCCGCCACGTTCCTCTAACCGCCATTTTCCCTCCATTACCGCATCTGCGTTTCGCCAACCGCGTTACAATAAAATGGCCACCGACATCATTTACTCTTGCGCTCCTTCCGAATTGAGCAATGTCTGCGTGCAGGTACGCAGCCTAAACGAAGGTTCAATGCTAAAGAGCTATAAGGGGTCCTCCACGGATGACCGAGTGGGGTGCATTGCAGTAGCCGGTAGCCACTTTCTGCTTGGGACGATGCAAACAAAACCGTTCATTGTCGTGTGGGCGCTGCAGAAGGTGAGCCTCTCCATGCATTCGTGCAATCTTTTGTTCTGCGTATCTTGTTCTTCCACCACGGAGACACCACCACCGTGGCCAACTGATTTAACTCAGGCTCGTGGCCTCTTTCAACTTGTATGCCTTAAATAGCCAAATGACGAAAAGCTGCATAACCGTCAATGTGCAGGAATGCTTGTGTCTGAATCTGTATCTGGACTACATGAATGTTTTGCACTTATTATCCTCATGTATGATTTCTCTACCAAGGAGCACCCATACCTGAGGATTGCTTGCACTGGCAAGGTGGATGCCATAGCGTGCTCCCCTGATGGCATACTGTGTGCTGCTGGTATCAAGGAGAAGATACACATCTGGGAGGTGGGTGAAGGATCACTGCACCAGTGCTCCCTTGTAGCAACACACACCTTTCAATGCTTTTCCTTCATGTATTTTGTGTTTTGGTGATGGTGTTATGTGTTTAGGAGATGTTGTTGATGTTTTACTTGCTCTTACTTCTTTTTACCTTTGCAGGTGTCTACTGGCCAGTTGGTGGCTACTGCTGCAAGGCACTACCAGAACATATCTGTCTTGTGCTTCACAGATGATGGGGGCCACTTGCTCTCTGGTGCACACGACAACACGGTGATTGTGTGGAGAGTTGCGAGGTGGGTGGGGAGGGGGGGTGGAGTGTGGGGGGGAGGGATGGAATTCACTTCCTTTGTGGTATATTGCCTTCAAATGGGACAGGCACAAATGGGATAGCAGTTGTTTCACTTTGTTGCGCACTAGCCAGAGTTCCACACTTTTCAGACATTTTGGCAGCCACCTCTGCTCACTCACTGATGAAGGTAGCTGCTAGTCTTGCGTGCCAGACCCCCTGCAGAAGGGTCTGGTATTATTGCATAAGCCAGCTTGTGCCATAAGAATGTAATTGCGGTTAACTCTTGCACAATGTGTTGTTCATAGTGTGGCAGTGTGGCAGGAGTGAAGTATGGAGTGCCCGAATTCGCATTGTTTTGCTTGTATTGCTTGTCATTGCTCTGCTCTCAGAGTGTACCCAAGCGAAGTCGCAGTGTGGCCAACGATTGCTAAAATAATTGTAAGATATGGTTGGTTGTGCTATGACTTCACTTGGGTACACTCTCAAACAGAGCAAGAACGAGCAGTACAAGCAAAATAATGTGAATTCAGGCACTCCATACTTCACTCGCTGCACTACTGCACTACGGCCAACATTGTGCAAGAGTTAACCACAATTTTGTAATAATATGGTGCAAGTCGGCTTATGCAATACCACCATATCCTTCTGCAGGGGGGCTGGCGTGCGAGACTAGGGGATGCCATATTCCCTGGTAATGTTCGCTCGTGATTTTCTGTCCAATTATACAGTGAAACCTGTCTATGACAATCACCTGTTGGCTGACGTCATATAGCAAATGGCGTTGATTGGCCAGGACAGGACCTGGTCCTAGACACAAGTTGGTGCATGCAATAGTACCAGACCCTTCCACAGGGGGGGGGGGGGGGGGGGGTATGGCACTTGAGACTAGGAAGCTGGTAGCTACCAAAACAACTGAAAAGTATGAAATTCTGGCTAGCAAAGTGAAAACATGCATCCCATACCTAGCCATGTAGTCCTTCACTAGGATGACAGTTGTACTGCGCTTCTTGTATTTGTGTGCTTTCCTGCAGTTTATTAGCAAATGGCTTCAATGCCAGCAAGCTTGAGGCAGAATTTATTGACCTCAGTTATCCTGGTCACGCCTCCAGTACCGACCAGCTCACACGACATGTGTGGAACCATCACACACAGCCAATCACAGGGATTCACTGTGGGGTGGGCGGGACCATAGCCAGAGTCCTCACCATCTCCATGGACCGAACTTGTAAGGTAAATCCACTCCACTGTGCCTAAAGTACAGGCAATGCATACGCTGCAGCCTCCCTATCAAAGACACACTGAAGCAAGGTACTTCTCTATGCGGAAAGTGTCTGCTGTCCCAAGCAGGACAGCACAGTTTAGCTAGGACATTTGGACCTGTTCTAAAGATGTCCATATTAAACCCTTTCCCAAGGACCGTTACTCCGGATTTATGCAGCCCAAATGAAAGAGGTTTTAAAGAGGCTCTGTGTTGTGTAAAGACTCTAGTGCTACCAGTGTACCTTTAGGAGTTATCCGTAATATTACTTTTATTTGCTTTCCTTATATTTTGGTGTTTGTGCATACTGGCCCCATTGCAGATGTATTCCTTGGAGAGTGGCCGAATGCTGTGTTCGCTGCTGTTTGACACACCCCTTACTGCTGTTGCCATGGATACACTTCAAACATGGCTGTTTGTTGGAGCCAGCAATGGCTCAATTACACAAATCAACCTGTTTCTTCCTGTGAGTTAATAGTACAGCATGCATAGGTATAACTTGTGTGTGGAAAATGTACTTGTGTCTCTCTTTATTACATATACCCTACTGCAGGATGTATATAGAGGCAACATTGCGTCAAGTGATCATAGTAGACTTGCATATAAAGGGCACACGTGAGTCATTCAGGCAGAAAGTTCTCAAAGTAATATCTCATTTTTTGCAAAACTTGATTTGCAAATGATAATTCATTAGAAATGCGAATGGAACTATTTATTTAGAGGTCCAGCCATCAAATGACCTTGAATGTATTGCTGGTTCAACCACTACTTGTGACATACTAGTATAGAAGACATAGAGCATAGGCGTAGGAACCATGGGGGCCGTGGGGGCCATGGCCCCCCCAGATTTCACAAGGGGGGGACCAGGCCCCCATAGATGTTTAGCCCTGGCTCACCTCTGCAATCTTTGATTAGTAAATGCTAGCAAGTGCTCAGACCATCTTACCAAAGTATACGGAAAGAGTCCGCAGCATTTTCGTTCGGATCTATATTGAACAAAACCTGTTGTTCAAAATTCTGGTTTAGTGGCTTGCTTGGAAGCCATTTTACTGGTTGCGCAATTGACATGTGACCTGAATATGAATATAATATCCTACCGCGCTATAATATTAGTTTGTCTCAGCAATCTCTATAAGTTTTCTGGAAAAGCCAGCAAAGAGAAGAAAAAGCAATGCAACCAACAGGTGGCATTGCTTTTGGCATCATAGCTGTTAATGAAATGTAAATTACTAATAGAGGAGTATGCAGATCTGTAACTGAGCTCGTGGGGTTCGCACTCTCATTCCCTACTAAATTTAATTAGCCTCAAAAAATTTTTCGCTCGCTTCGCTCGCGATTCTACCTCTGATGTACCTGCTATCTTCGGCCCCCCTAGTTTACCAAGTGTTCCTACGCCCCTGTAGAGTATAGTTTTATGTGGATGAAATTATTTCTCTCTACTGCAATTGCCCACTGCTTTATGATGTATGCTGTTTATGCCTGGTCAGTCTCTTCTTGGGACAATTCTTTGCTAATGAAATTCGACCATGTTAACAATTGCTGCCTTGTGTTTGTATAGTGGCTCAAACAAGCATGGTATGCATTCATTTATTTAACTTTACAACTCTTCCTGTTCACCTTGTTCCCTTCCCCAACCAGCAAGAGCATCACCCGCTTGCAGGTGTCCAGTTGTGGGCGTGTCTTGGTCTCCGCCTCCCTAGATGGCACCGTTGTGCTGTGGGACATTCGCAGCAAACAGACGATGAAGATGCACATTCTAAAGGGTAAGCAAGTGCCCTGTACTGGTGTGCAGTGTGGGCAGATCAACTTGTTTTTATGTATGTAAATTATTCCTTTGTGAAGCCTGCATACAACAACCACCTTTGAGCCAGTTGTAATGATGAGTACACTGTGGTGGATGACATGGGGGCTAGGGAGGCTGGCTGTTTAGAGAGCCCACTGCCTCATACAGTGACCTGATCTAGGCAGGAGTCACTGTACTCTTCTGCCCCCCCCCCCCCTCCCCTCCCCCTTCTGTTCTTGCTAGTACCCGTGACTGATCTTGTGTTGGGACAGATGCCTGCTGCAATCCACAAGGGAAGACCTGTAAGGGAAGAACTCTTGCCTCCTTTTAAGCCCTTCCTGAAGCAGGCCACAGCAGGTTTGTACAATGAATAGGCCTTTATGTGAGTGGTTGTATTGTGTGTGTGTGTGTGTGTGTGTGTGTGTGTGTACAACTTGGATAAATCCCATGTGTGTGTACATGTGTGAGTGTGCCCTTCTTATCCTTATACTCTCACTTAGGAGGATCTGTGCCACTGGAGCAGACAAAGATGTCTTTATGGTGTGGTGACACAGACACAAGGAAGGAGGAGGAGGAGTCCATTGATGAAAGCAGACAGTTGTCTGGAAAGGATCTATTACAGGTCGGTGCACTGCTTGCTGCATTATCAGCAGCTCCGCTCTAGGAAGGCACATCTCTATATATAGTGCATGCGTATGGTAGTACAGTGGAACCTATCTAAGACAGCCACCTATGGGCCAGTTCTCACTGGCCTTCATTGAGAGGTGGCTGCTCTACAGAGGTAGATTGCAATGTTTTAGTGCAATTTGGAGCCAGGGAGACTGACTGCTTTAGAAAGGTGGCTGCCTAACACAGTGACCATCTTAGACAGGTTCCACTGTAGAATAGGTAGGAGGGCAATACATGCTCACTTCACACTCACTGCTCAACTGTTCTTCATATGACGGCATGACTTCAATCCCTTAACACAATTTGTAACTAGCTATTTGTAATATGAAGATTTGTAATGTCTTGATGTGCACATTTACAATGTAACTGTCAGCAATACATTATGCCATGTATGTGTTATGCACATGAACACATATTATTCTTATTGCACTTTACCTTAAATAGAATGTTGCTCATTATGTGTAGGGTATTAAAAGGAATTTACTTCAACTGCGGACAAAGAAGAAATCAGAGTCTCATACAGTCAATGGCTCAGACCCTGCCACAGCTGAACAGGAGGAGGATGTGGTAGCTCTCCGGGAAGAGCTGGCCAAGATGCGACAAGTCCACAGGAAAGTTCTCCAGTTTGCAGAGGAGACACTGTTGACAGGAAAGCCTCCAAACAAAATATCCAAATTGGTTTAGAAATTGAAAATCAAATGAATTGTTGGATGTTCCACAGTGCATGCAGTTCTGTGAAGTATTGTAGTTTTTATACACAATGCAGCACATGCTCTGAATTGCTAGTATATATCTCTTTCGTATGTACTCGAGATAGGTTGAAGTCGCTGATGTGTGCTCTACTGGGATGGCTACATAACTATCACCATAACAGCTTCATTCTCCCATAGTTGGTGTACATTTGAAAGCTATAGAAGTGGTTCCATTTGTTGTATACAGTGAAACCTGTCTAAGACAGCCACCTGTGGGGCAGTTCTAACTGACCTTTATGAGGTGGCTGCTCTACAGAGGTACATTGCAATGGTTTCATGCTGTTTAGGGCCAGGGAGGCTGGCTGTTTTAAGAGAGGTGGCTGTTTAACACACTGCCTGGCCATCTTAGACAGGTTCCACTGTATAAGAATGCAACACTGTATGAGGATTGTGTGTGTGTGTGCGTGCGTGCGTGCGTGCATGTGTGTGTGTGTGTGTTTAGGTAATGCATTTGTTTGTGCAGTATAAAGCCAATAATTGCAATTACTGCGAAAATTTTGATTGTATGTATGTACATATTAATCTTATAATAAATGTAACGCACATTTTCGTTGTTCGGGATATACTCCTTCAATTTTGGACAGAACATCATGAAGGTGGTAGGATTACGAAGAAGGTAGTGTGAGTAACCTCACTGAGCCGAAATTTGGTTTAATGCCGTTCCGTCTGAGTTCTTGCCACTTTTACGGTCACCGTCATATCTAAGAGATAGGGAAAAGATCGTGTTTCGTTGTTCACAAACTCCTCCTTCAATTTTCCACCAATCTTCACTAAACTTGGAAGAGTATATCATGGCAATACGGGGGGTGATCTAAGGTGGTTGGCACCTTCGCTGCTGAACTCCTTTAGACGAAATAGATTAACATAAATAAATTCTGTACACACGGAGTTTTACGGAGTGAGTCTACTGATGCTCCCAATCAAATGGACAGTTTTGATTGGTTCAATGCTCAAATTACCAACTGTAGACTGGGACCCCCCAAAGGGCGGGCATTCAGCTAGTATTGTTAATCAATCATGCATTACGGTAATCAATTGATGATTATATGATATATATTAAAGTAGTGTCCATTGGCCAGAATCATCCAATATAATATTATAAGCAGTATACACCATCGATCAGGTGGCAAATGCAATGATTACTGCAGCAATTGTGATAATTGGCATGGCCACAAACATGATGGCCCAGAATATGACATTGACAATATTGATGATAAGGCTGACATTGCCAAACGTTGTCCTCTTGTTGTTGTCATTACTGGCAACTCCCTATAAAGTTAAATGAAGACAAAGCATACACATCATGACACCATGTCATGCACTGCTGCCATCTCACTAGTATACTGTACGTAGTGTGAACAGAGAATATAGTAGGGAAGCTAAAGATATGGAAATTGCTTGACAGCCGCATGCCTGGCTGCAGCTGACCAGTAGATCTGGAGGCAGTACATTATGGGCAGTACGATACAAGGCATATAAGACTACATACATACGTACATAAAACACAATATTACTAGCATAATAAACATTTCTTTTAAACTTAAAAGGGATTTAATTAGGAATGGCCAGCATAAAAAGCTTTGAAACACGATACAGTTAGCTAGCACTGTGATGTACCTCCTTTCTGTGGAGGTGGCTTGACATTCCTAATTTCCTTTTACAGTGTACACAGACCCGAAATGTGCATGATTAACTAGCTAGTTCCAAGTACAAGTAAATTAGGAATGTCGAGTCACCTCCACAGAAATGAGGTACATCATAGCTAGTGCTAGCTGAGTATCTTTTTTCTATGCTTTTTATGCTGGCAATTCCTAAATCCCATAAGCGTGACATCTGATATATACGTACATTACAACAGTAAGAATAGTAAGAGTATGACATATGCATGCAGATGTGAATGACTGATGTATTACATACGTAATCCCATTCCGGTCACGTGGGCAATAGTTGGAGGTTTGCCACTCAATGCATGGTATGTGTGTTATTCAATACATGAATTATGGTGTATTGTAAGCAGTTGCCCCAAAAGTTCTCCCTGTGTTAGAGTGCAGTGCATGCAGTCAACTTACAACACTAGCGACTACAAGAGCAGGAATGAGGCACGTCAGGGCCAGGATGTTGCCAATCAGCAAGCACACAAATATCATCAGGATGCTAAGCACCAGGCCCACAATGGGCTTTTTACTCTGTGCCTCGGGCTGCACCACCGGAAGAGCAACAGGCTGCTGGGTCACCACCACAATATTGGCATCCTGGGCATTGTACTGGGACATAGGAGACAAAGGAGAAGGTATAAGCCATGCAGCAGAATTAAGAGTTTGACTGCAGACAACCAGGCCATGCCAATGATATATCATGTACTATAGCCTATAATTATAGTTGACTCTCTCTGTTATCTGTTAACTCAATTGTACAGCTACGCAGCTAAGTGTAATGCACTCACTGTTAAAATATGGTGTGACCATCACACCACTCATTGCTCACACCAATGGTGTGATCAGTCACACCGTTACTTTAGTGTGACGTTCGCACTGACACCAGTATCTACACTGTTGCTCACATTATTTCTGATAGATTAAGAGACTGCAAAGTAATTCATTATCATTATGCAAAGATAAAGATTACTTCAAGTCTGATAATTATAATTACTTCAAATCCATTCCTATAATTATAATTACTTCAAATCCTATAGCTACAATTATACAAGCTATCTAAAAATATAACATAATATATATGTAGCTACCATGCATACATGGACACAGCTTATATAGCCTGATGGTATTTTGTGTACAATGGGAGGACCTCCTCATAAGTATGCTATTTGTGCAGTTAAATAATGTACTACCCACAAGCAGTCCCATCAGGTGCAGGGTATACATGTACTATGAGTAGGCAAATCCTCAAAATACTGCACCCTATCTGTATAGTGAAATGTATCAGGAAGTGCTCAGAGTTTTACAAACTGTTCACATAATGCATGTGTGTTGTGCACTGCATGGTTAGAGTGAAAATCACACTGCAAATGAGTGCATGTGCTCACAGTGGCAACCAATTCACACCATGCAATTTAGATGTGATCATCGCTCCCTATTTTTAACAGTGCTGTATATATATAATATTGCTGTCATAATTCCACAGAACATTCTTGCAACAGATAATGCATGCTTGTGTGAGTGTATGTTTGTGTGAATGTGTGTATATAACAACCTGGGGCTGTTGTACATATTCTGTAGCAGGGTATGTGGGAGCAGGGTAGCCTTGAGCTGCATGTATGGAGGAGAAATGGAACAGAGTTGAGAAGCCACACCAAAGGGCTCCAACTACCTTCACGCATGATCAACAGATGGCACGCTGACTCCATAATAGTGTTATCAGATTGGTTTGGCTATGAATCATGCGGCAGGGTGGTAACCTCACATAGCACTTCTATATATGCACAAGGAATTCCATTCCTTTGTGACTCCTAAGCAAGCTAAAGGCTTCCCAAAGAAGAAGGAATGCTGAATTAACAATTGTAAATCTCAGTTACCTTGGTATCCAGATGGCTGCTGTAGAAGAGGTGCACTGTACCCATGGGTAGCTTGTTGAGTCTGACCTACTGGCTGATAGGGGGGAGGGGCAGCAGCCATGGTTGTATGGTCCACTGTGTACGAGTCCTGTGGTGGGTGGTAGGGAACAGCTTCTTCCACTGGCATGGGAGGGGCAGTGGCCATGACAGGCTGTGATGCCAGTGGCTGTGGCGGTCCTCCTTTCTCCATTGTTCTCTCTGTACAATTTCCTCCTTATTAAACTCTCTACACAGCTGCAAGGACACAACAGTAAATTCCTATCACCCTCACTACAGACAACTAGCATTGGTATAGATTAGGCATTCCACTTGACGCTAACTAAATATAACATCCAGCCACTATTTTACTTCGTTGCCCAGATTAGGAAGAGATGCCGAGAAAGCTAGCGCCCTTCTGCCATCACAGTCTACACAGGTACTAGTTCACAAGGACGTTGATTTTCTGAAATTACCGAACGCTAGCTGAGTTAATCTTATAAAAATCCACAGGGCTCTAGAACCAAGCCAGTCACTAGCAACTGGCTGCGGCCGTTTGGCTGGTAGCTACTTTAGTTACATCGTATACGCCAAGTGCACATGCACGTCGCTCTACTCTATGGAGGGCGTCATAGCTGTCGGACTGCTATACACATTAACTCACTGTGTGGAACAGGCCACTCTGACTCTCACCATCAACTCAATCTCGAAATCTCTGGTCCTGGTCCTGGGCAAGCATGACGTCAAGCGTAGTTGGAACCCCGTATGGGAAATTCCAATCTGTACCCCCGTCACGTGCATAATATAACTGGGCATACGCTAAGCGCATAAGAATTGCCTCACAGCATGAATAGTACGTGGCCAGTAGACAAGTGTAATGTGATGTTACTAATGATTGAAACACACTAAAATCCTAAAAAAATTCAAGCAGGCTACATAGTCTATAGAGCAATTATTATCTGGTGCACTAGGATGCGCCTACATGCAAACATGAATCATCAAGTGATCGTTGTAGACTTGCATATACAGGGCACATGTGAGTGATTCAGGCAGGACTTCTCTGAATAATATCTCCCTTTTTACAAAATTTGATGTATGTCTTGGTCTCCGCCTCCCTGTGTGTGTGTGTGTGTGTGTGTGTGTGTGTGTGTGTGTGTGTGTGTGTGTGTGTGTGTGTGTGTGTGTGTGTGTGTACAACTTGGATAGAATTCATGTGTGTGTACATGTGTGAGTGTGCCCTTCTTATGCTAATACTCTCACTTAGGAGGATCTGTGCCACCGGAGCAGACAAAGATGTCTTTATGGTGTGGTGACACAGACACAAGGAAAGAGGAGGAGGAGTCCATTGATGAAAGCAGAAAGTTGCCCGGAAAGGAACTATTACAGGTCGGTGCACTGTTTGCTGTATTGTCAGCTGCTCTGCTCTAGGAAGGTACATCCCTGTAGTGCATGTGTATAGTATACTGTACAGTGAAACCTGTCTAAGACAGCCACCTATGGGCCAGTTCTCACTGGCCTTCATAGAGAGGTGGCTGCTCTACAGAGGTAGATTGCAATGTTTTAGTGCAATTTGGAGCCAGGGAGGCTGGCTGCTTTAGAAAGGTGGCTGCCTAACACAGTGACCATCTTGGACAGGTTCCACTGTAGAATAGGTAGGAGGGCAATACATGCTCGCTTCACACTCACTGCTCAAGTGTTCTTCATGTGACAGCATGACTTCAATCCCTTAACACAATTGGTAACTAGCTATTTGTAATATGAAGGTTTGTAATGTCTTGATGTGCACATTTACAATGTAACTGTCAGCAATACATTATACTGTATGTATGTGTTATGCACATGAATCAATCATGCATTACAGTAATCAATTGATGATTGTATGATACATGCATTAAAGTAGTGTCTGTTGGCCAGAATCATTAAGTATAAGCAGCATACACCATCGATCAGTTGATGGCTGAAACAACTACTGCAACAATTGTTATAACTGGCACTGCCACAAACATGAAGACCCAGAATATGATGTTGACAATATTGATGATAAGGCTGACATTGCCAAACTTTGTCCTCTTTTTGTTTTCATTACTGGCAACTCCCTATAAAGTTAAATGAAGACAAAACATAAACATCATGACACCATGTTATGCACTGCTGCCATCTCACTAGTATACTGTACGTAGTGTGAACAGAGAATATAGTAGGGAAGCTAAAGATATGGAAATTACTTGACAACTGCATGCATGCCTGGCTGCAGCTGACCAGTAGAGCTAGAGGTATGCAGTGCACTATGGGCAGTATCATACAATTAAGGCATATAAGACTACATACATATGTACATACAGTGAACATTAACAGTGCTGCCTTTAATTTGAACATAACTGCATGCTGACTGAAGCAATTGGCCAGCTGTTCTGTGCGTACAGTAAGAATGAATACATGACAGGCATGCAGATGTGGATGACAGATGTATATATACATGTGTCACTCTGTATATGCTGATCAATATGTCACTCAATACATGGATTAATGGTGTATTGTAAACAGTTGCCCCATAAGTTCTCCACTGTGTTAGAGTGCAGTGCATGCAGTCAACTTACAACACTAGCGACTACAAGAGCAGGAATGAGGCACGTCAGGGCCAGGATGTTGCCAAACAGCAAGCACACAAATATCATTAGGATGCTAAGCACCAGGCCTACAATGGGCGTGTCACTCCGTGCCTCGGGCTGCACCACCGGAGGGACAAAAGGCTGCTGGGTCACCACCACAATATTGGCACCCTGAGCATTGTACTGGGACATAGGAGACAAAGGAGAAGGTATAAGCCAGCAGAAGAGTTTGACTGCAGACAACCAGGCCATGCCCATATAGTATATGTATGTACTAGCCTATATAATCGATACTCTCTGTTATCTGTTAACTCAAAAAGTGAGTGTGTAGCTGTACAATTGTTGTACAGTTATGCAGCTAAGTGTAATGCCCTGTATATTATATTTGTCATAATTCCACGTACAGAACATTCTTGCAACAGATAATGCATGCTTGTGTGAGTGCATATGTTTGTGTGAATGTGTGTATATAACAACCTGGGGCTGTTGTACATATTCTGTAGCAGGGTATGTGGGAGCAGGGTAGCCTTGAGCTGCATGCATGGAGGAGAAATGGAACAGAGTTGAGAAGCCACACCAAAGGGCTCCAACTAACCTTCAACAGATGGCACACTGACTTCATAACAGCGTTATCTGCTTATGAGTCATGTGGCAGGATAGTGACCTCACACTGCACTTCTGTATATATACACACACGGAATTCCATTCCCATTTGATTCCTAAACAAGCAAAAGGCTTCCCAAAGAAGGAGGAATGCTGAATTAACAATTGTAAGTCTCAGTTACCTTGGTATCCAGGTGGCTGCTGTAGAAGAGGTGCACTGTACCCATGGGTAGCTTGTTGAGTCTGACCTACTGGCTGATAGGGGGGAGGGGCAGCGGCCATGGTTGTATGGTCCACTGTGTACGAGTCCTGTGGTGGGTGGTAGGGAACAGCTTCGCCCACTGGCATGGGAGGGGCAGTAGCCGTGACAGGCTGTGATGCCAGTGGCTGTGGCGGTCCTCCTTTCTCCATTGTTCTCTCTGTACAATTTCCTCCTTAGCTCTTCACACAGCTGCAAGGACACAACAGTAAATTCCTGTCACACTCACTACAGACAACTAGCATTGATACGTAGACTAGGATTTTTACATAACGCTATCTAACATCCAGCCACTATATATATACTTCGTTGCTAAACAGTAGTGTAAGGAGTTGGTTCAAGTTAGGGGGGCTTAATCAACTTCAAGGTCCGATGATCAAGCTGTGGGTAGCCCGATTCAATAAATCTTATCATTACCCATTGATACCAAAATGCATCTGCTAATTGGTTAGCCTAGGCTGTGCAATAATTGAGTCAAATATAGGCTGTACAGCTAGTTTTCTAAAGGGGACTGAGCCCCTCTCATTTCAGTCTAAGGGGGCTCGAGCCCACCCTGGTTATATGGTTCCTATGCTCCTGCAAGATCAAGAGAGATGCCGAGAAAGCGCCCTTCTGCCATCGCAGTCTGCACAGGTTCATAAGGACGATGGTTCTCAGAAATTACCGAACGTCAGCTGTATCGATTTTACAAAGACCCACAGGGCTCTAGAACTAAGCCAACCACTAGCAACTGGCTGCGGCCGTTTGGTTGGTAGCTAGCTACTTAGGCTAAGTCGACGCTACGCGCATATACGTATGTCGTTCTATATACTCTATGGAGACTATATGGGCGTCCCAGCTATCGGATTGGTATAATTATACGTTTAACTCACTGTGTGGAACAGGCCGCTCTGAGTCTCACCACAGCTCAATCTCGATATCTCCGGTCCTGACCCTGGGCAAGCATGACGTCAAGTATAGTGTCCGTGTGGGAAATTCCAATCGCTATACCCCCCCGTCACGCGCGTATAGTGTGGTAAGGTCATAACACTACACTACTGCATTGCTAGCCATATACAGATATAATTTATAGTGTTGATGTGATATTCATTACCTACATACATGGCTAGGCATGACATTAACAATCAGCAGAAGCTTAAGGGGAAATGCTACATGTAGTACAGTAGAACCTGTCTAAGATGGTCACTGTGTTAGGCATGCAGCCACCTCTCAAGTGCACAAGTACACTATAGCTGATGCAATTATTGGGACAGATGCCCACTACAATCCACAAGGGAAGACCTGTAAGAGAAGAACTCTTGCCTCCTTTTAAGCCCTTCCTGAAACAGGCCACAGCAGGTTTGTGTAACGGATAGGTCTTTATGTGAGTGGATGTGTGTGTGTGTGTGTGTGTGTGTGTGTGTGTGTGTGTGTGTGTGTGTTCAGGTAATGCATTTGTTCCGTGCATTATAAAAAGAATAATTTATATAATTGCAATTATTTTATACTGTGAAAGTTATGATTGTATGTATGTACTAGCTAGCAGAATGCCCGCCTTTCGGGTGGACTCACAGTCTACAATTGGCAATTTGAGCCTTGAACCAATCAAAACTGTCCATTTGATTAGGAACATTTCGTAGACTCGCTCCGTAAAACTCCGTACGTACAGAGTTTACTTATTTCGTCTAATGGAGTCCAGCGGCTAAGGTGCCAACCAAGTGGCAAGAACTCGGACGGAACGGCATTGAACCAAATTTCGGCTCGGCGCAAGGTTATTCACACTATGCCTCTTTGTAATCCTACCACATTTTGTGACGTTCCGTCCAGAATTGAAGGAGTAATAATATGATATACACATTGTTAATCAATCATGCATTACAAAAATCAATTGATGATCGTATGATACAATAAAGTAGTGTCTGTTGGCCAGAATCATTAAGTATAAGCAGCATACAGCATCGATCATCGATTAATGGCTGAAACAATTACTGCAACAACTGCGATAATTGGCGCTGCCACAAACATGAAGACCCCGAATATGACATTGACAATATTGATGATAAGGCTGACATTGCCAAACTTTGTCCTCTTTTTGTTGTCATTACTGGCAACTCCCTATAAAGTTAAATGAAGACAAAGCATACACATCATCACACCATGTCATGCACTGCTGCCATCTCACTAGTATACTGTACGTAGTGTGAACAGAGAATATAGTAGGGAAGCTAAAGATATCCAATGGCATGGAAATTGCTTGACAACTGCATGCATGCCTGACTGCAGCTGACCAGTAGATCTAGAGGCATGCAATGTACTATGGGCAGTACATTACGAGGTGTATGTATAAGACTACATAAATTGTATTTTAACCACATAATATGTACATACAGTGAACATTAACAGTGCTGACTTTAATTTGAACATAACCGCTGACAGAAGCAATTGGTCAGCTGTTATACACACAATTACATATATGCACGTACAGCAAGAACAGTAAGAGTTAACTGTATGACATGTATGCAGATGTGAATGACAGATGTATATATACATGTGTCACTCTGTATATGCTGATCAATATGTCACTCAATACATGGATTAATAGTGTATTGTAAACAGTTGCCCCATAAGTTCTCCTCTGTGTTAGAGTGCAGTGCATGCAGTCAACTTACAACACTAGCGACTACAAGAGCAGGAATGAGGCAAGTCAGGGCCAGGATGTTGCCAAACAGTAAGCACACAAATAACATTAGGATGCTAAGCACCAGGCCCACAATGGGCACGTCACTCCGTGCCTCGGGCTGCACCACCGGAGGGACAAAAGGCTGCTGGGTCACCACCACAATATTGGCACCCTGAGCATTGTACTGGGACATAGGAGACAAAGGAGAAGGTATAAGCCAGCAGAAGAGTTTGACTGCAGACAACCAGGCCATGCCCATATAGTATATGTATGTACTAGCCTATATAATCGATACTCTCTGTTATCTGTTAACTCAAAAAGCGAGTGTGTAGCTGTACAATTATTGTACAGCTACGCAGCTAAGTGTAATGCCCTGTATATTATATTTGTCATAATTCCACGTACAGAACATTCTTGCAACAGATAATGCATGCAATGCATGCTTGTGTGAGTGCATATGTTTGTGTGAATGTGTGTAAATAACAACCTGGGGCTGTTGTACTGTAGCAGGGTATGTGGGAGCAGGGTAGCGTTGAGCTGCATGCACAGAGGAGAAATAGAACAGAGTTGAGAAGCCACACCAAAGGGCTCCAACTACCTTCAACAGATGGCACACTGGCTTCATAACTGTGTTATCTGGTTATGAATCATGTGGCAGGATAGTGACCTCATACAGCACTTCTATATATATACACACACGGAATTCCATTCTCTTTTGATTCCTAAACAAGCAAAAGGCTTCCCAAAGAAGAAGGAATGCTGAATTAACAATTGTAAATCTCAGTTACCTTGGTATCCAGGTGGCTGCTGTAGAAGAGGTGCACTGTACCCATGGGTAGCTTGTTGAGTCTGACCTACTGGCTGATAGGGGGGAGGGGCAGCGGCCATGGTTGTATGGTCCACTGTGTACGAGTCCTGTGGTGGGTGGTAGGGAACAGCTTCGCCCATTGGCATGGGAGGGGCAGTGGCCATGACAGGCTGTGATGCCAGTGGCTGTGGCGGTCCTCCTTTCTCCATTGTTCTCTCTGTACAATTTCCTCCTTTAGCTTTCTACACAGCTGCAAGGACACAACAGTAAATTCCTGTCACACTCACTACAGACAACTAGCATTGATACGTAGACTAGGACTTTTGCATTACGTTATCTAACATCCAGCCACAATATGTATACTTCGTTGCCAAGATCAGGAGTGATGCCGAGAAAGTGCCCTTCTGCCATCGCAATTTACACAGATACTAGTTCATAAAAACGTTGGTTCTCAGAACTACCGGACGCCATGGCTAGATGTGTTGATTTTATAAGACCCACAGGGCTCTAGAATTATGATTCAGAAGAATAGTCTCCTACCGCCGGCCGCCATTCGCCGCCTCCCTGGGAAAGGTCTGGGTACGAGACTAAGCCAACCACTAGCAACTGTCTGCGGCCGTTTGGTTGGTAGCTAGCTACTTAGGCTAGGTTGACGCTACGCGCATATACTATGTCGTTCTATGTACTCTATGGAGACTATATGGGCGTCCCAGCTGTCGGATTGGTATAATTATATATACGTTTAACTCACTGTGTGGAACAGGCCGCTCTGAATCTCACCACTATCTCAATCTCGAAATCTCCGGTCCTGATCTTGGGTAAGCATAACGTCAAGCGTGTGGGAAATTCCAATCAGTATACCCCCCGTCACGTGTGTAGTGTGGTAAGGTCATAACACTACACTACTGCATTGTGCATAGCCACAAACAGATATAATTTATAGTGTTGATGTGATATTCATTACCTATACATGGCAAGGCATGACATTAACAATCAACAGAAACTTAAGGGGAAATGTTAAATGTAGTACAGTGAAACCTGTCTAAGATGCATGATCATTGCATGTGCTAGGCAGCCACCTCTCTGAAACAGCCAGCCTCCCTGGCTCCAGTGGCACTAAAACATAGCAATCTACCTCTGTAGAGCAGCCATGCACCTTTCTGTAAAGGTCAGCTAGAACTGGCCCACAGGTGGCTGTCTTCCACTACAAATTCTCTATCATGTATACAGGATACATGTGAGTATATGTATATGTGACACTATAGAGTCTACAAGCCTGAGTAGCTATGTATGCTATACAGCTAATGCATGCTTTCAGCTAAATCATGATTCACAAGCTAAAGTACAAAGTAAGCTGTCCCTTCAGTGAATACCGTTACTGAGACTTGGAGACTTATCGACCTGCACAGGCACAAAAATGATGCATTGCCATCATCTTGGTCCGTCAACACCAATAACAGCTATACACCAAGTAACATATGACCACCAACCAGTACACAAGTACACTATAATATTATATAGCTAATGTACTTATTAACACATGCATCTTCATATTCATAGCCAAAAATTGAAAGTCTGTCCTGATTGTATTCAAATGCGTGCTGTGCATTAATACCCTACCCTTATACATGAGACTGCACCTATGACTTTTCTTTGAACTCTTTAGCTCTCTTCTCCAGCTCATATTTCCATGTTTCATTGTTGCTGTTATGTAGCATTGTCAGGAAGATCTTGAAGTCTGCATTGCTTTTTCCAAGTAAGATCCGAATTAGTTCTTCCATTTGTGCAGCATTGTTTGGCTCACTCAGTACCTTACTTGCTTCTTCACTGTCCATGAACCCTCCTTGAACTCTTTGTAGTCTGTCGCCAAGTCCTGTGTCCATTTGCACATTGAGCTTAAGGTCTCCTTCCAGTGCAATCAATGCATCTCTGTTCCATTCCTTCATGGGACCTATGTCGTTATCAACTGAGAGACAGAGAATGTGCAGTTATAGAAGTGTATCACCAGTGTCACAAAGACAGCTAGCTCTCCCTGCCTTTCTGCATGCGCTCAACAAAAAGACACTGATAGACATGGTGTGACAGCTGAGCTGGTTACAGGAGACTACTGCCTTCACCACCGAGCAAGTATATTGTCTGCAGCACTGTGTAGCTCCCAATGTTAGTGTTACAGGCTTAGCCATGTACATCACCCTGAGCCACAGAGATCCACTGTCTGCATATCCATTGTACACTATCCATCGTTCGCATAGGCCGTAAATTAGATCAGAGTGTAAGGTAGGGTGGGGGGATTTCAAATAAGATGGGGCTACTAAAAACGGTGCTGCTTTTTGCCTGTACTTAGTAGAATGGCTTCCTTTCTAGTATGTAGTTAGTGCAGGAGCCAATGTGATGACTGATGTAGTGAGAAACTGTTCCTTCAAGTACAGGCAGAAAGTGGTGCTGTGCTTGGGAAACCGCCCACTTTACATGTGCCACTTAGTAGATCTGAATTGTTGGCTAATTGGCACATACACACTGTGCATGCACTCACATCAACTACTCAGGAAACAGTGAAAATGGCAGTTTGTCACCAAGTGTATCTGTCATGGACACGAGCTGAATTGAGCTGTAAGTTATGAGACACACTTGGCAGACATAAAACAGCCTGTCGTCACAAGAGACAAACCGATAGACATGCTGGGAAAAAATGCGATTTGTAGCTACTTTGATGGTGAAGTGTGTCGCAATGAAGTTAGCTATAACTATTCGTGACTCCAACGTATACCGTTCTCCGCACCCGTGATTGATTGTGAAGGCGAGCTAGGTTTCATTCGACACTACTGCTGTGACCAGGGTTTGAGTGTGTCCTAGTAGCTATTACCTACGTAGCAGGTGAATGTGGAGAGATGCTTGTGCCCTGCTATATGCCAGCCGGTGGCTGCTTTAATACCATGCATCTGTCCCAGTTTCGACGAAATGTATTATGGGATATTCCGCGCATGTAGCTGTTACTCCTCGTAAAGGGCCAATCTTAGGCTGGTAGCTGTACACATCGCGTAGCTAGCGCGTGCTTTAAACGCTCAAGAATAGAGACAATCGGCCTTCGAACAGCTGTCCCAATGCTTACGGTGTCCCAAACAGATGTCATCAATGGACAGTGTACTAACCTGATGTCGTCATCATTTGCCACCTTCTTGCTTCGCAGCTATGGGCTGTGCACGTGTTCAAGTGTGCAAGTGGAAACCAAGTAGTGATCACAATAGTCACTAGTAGATGGTGAAACTGGATTACCCACTATACTGTCCTTGCAGCCCATGCAATCTGGACATACACCTTTACCTGACCTATTGCATGCTTATATTTACAGATCCTACTATGCTATACAATTGTACAGATATAGCTATTTAGGTGTATCATCAGCAATTATATAGTGAAAGCAGTATATGTGTGTGGACAGAGTGTCTCATTAGTCTCATACCCATTCGCTATTACTTTTCCATGCATTGGGAGGGAAATGGGAGGGAAGTTGGAATGGAAATAGGGATTGGGTACAAGGCTACTCCTTCATTCGCATGGAACTTGTGACATTCTCTGTTGATGAGAGGCAGAACAGTGCATGCCTATAGCCATACAATCATTGCAAGAGTGTGCAATTAAACATATTTAACTTCTAAATCATAAATCTAATCCTACAAAAATACAAAGCTATCAGTTACTGCTGGAGCTTTTCCTTGAGTGCATTACAGGCAGTTAATCCAATACCAGCTGCTTCCATTGCATCCAGCAACTCTTCCCAAGTAGGGTCTACACTGTTGATCCAAGCGATCAATCCATCTTGGATTGCTTGCTGTTCATTCTGTAGGTTGGCACCGTAGTGTTGGGCAATCTGCGTCTCATCTAGTCCAATTGCTTCAAGCAATAATTTTCCTTTGCCAATTGCCTTTTGGCTCACACATTGTCTCAAGACTACGAGATAGGTCTGCTTTTTACCTTTAGTCTTGAAACCTATAACATAGACAGCAATAAATGGTCTCTACATAATTATCAATAAATATCAGTCTATCATCAAGTGAAGCACAGGAAATGCATAAAACACCGGTATTAGAGGGGAGTGCATAAAACACACGTGTCATGCGTACTGTTTAACTGAGACTTTATTACCAATAATTATAAACATGGTATGACTTGTCATAACTATGTGCTTTTAGTTTTGCTTATGTGTACTTCCATGTGATGGTGCTACTTGGACCAATCTCAGTCCTAGTGCCTTTGGGCATGGTGCACCTTAATCACTGAATTGAATTGAATTGAATGGTACGCAGCCATTGAGTGAAAACAACATAAAGGCCAAAACATTTCTAGAAAACAAGAGAGAGATGTAGGATGGACGGTGTTGTGTGCTCAAAATGCACCCACTCTGTAAACACAGGGGGGTAGGGAGGGGGGTTTCTGGGGGTTTCAGGAAACCCCTTTCAAAATAATAGTACCAATAAAACTGAAGAGAAGTAGCTACTGCAAACTTAACTGGTGCTTGAGGTAGTGCAGCCAATGGCCTTTTTATAGCTGGTGCACTATAGAAGACAGGTTTCGTTCAAATTTACATCGTTTCCCTCATGATTTCAGTAGCAAAAATGATAAGCTCGCGTTTGGCGGCCATTTTGATGATGTAATATGACGTCATTCTTAGCATAAGCCGAAACCCCCTTATGAAATTCCTGGCTACGCCCCTGAAACAGCATGGCAGAATACGTAGCTTAGAAGGGGGCAGTCAGTCAGTCAGTATTACATGTTAATGAGATCTCACTGGCTATGTTTTGAAGAAATTGCTATGTTCAATCCCTTCATCTGGCAATAACTGCCTGTGATGGATAATAAGATTTACTAGGTGTGTAGGGATTGCTTTAAAGGTATTGGTAATTTCATTCAAAACATAGCTGGTGATTGTCATTTCCATGTGATATTGAGCAACACTGCCCCTCCGATGCACCTCCTTGTCCCAATCTGAACAATTTCTGATGGCATCATAGCAACATATGATACATACAGTGTGATCCACAATGAAAGGTACACACTATTAACTATTATTAGGATGCATACTGCATATGTACACACACCAGAGCTGCCCCTAGTCTCACATAGCCAACCACTTTTAAATGAAGAGTCTGCTAAGCTAAAGTACTAACCATGTATTTTTTGAGCCAAGACACCAGATGCAGGCCCTGACTGTGGTGTTGCTGCTCCTTGCGGTGGTGGCACTGGTGTAGTCCCTGGGGGGAGGGGAGATCATGGGTACAGCCAACATTCTAAAAGGGATTTTCATTTCAGAATTGCAAGCAAAAATAGTGACAGAATACAAGCTGAAATTATGAGGGAAATGTCAGGAGAGTCAGACAAGGTCACTTGCACTCAAAATGGCCAACGAGGCTGCTCTAAACTCAATTTACCACCATATATTTAAAGTGTCATTGATCATGACATGCAAAGTTTTTATTTCATTAATGAATGGAGTCTGTTTAGTTAGGATCATTGGTGGCAGTCGGAATCGCTAAATTTGCGCGCAAGTTGATGAAAATCCGCAATAATCTGCATCTTCCAGCAAAGGCTGTTTGTAAAGTCGGCCATTTTATTGATGAGGTGTGTAAAAATGTTTCCTCCAAAAACAAGGGCAGATGTAGGGATGGTGCAGTGTGTCACTAAAGGGCATGGCAAACCACCTGGCGGAAAAACCGTAGGAACAAGGAGGGCCGGTCCATGCAAAGAGGAGGGTCAGCCTGTCCATGCAAAACACCCAAATCATTAACATTTGCTGACTTTAAATACATTCAGTGCACCATCCCTACATCTGGCAACATTTTGCCGCACTTCCTACTAGTTACTGCGTAACTATTCTGACTATTCAGCTTCCCCTTTACGCCTACAGGTACAGCCTTACAATTTGCCCATCTCTCTGCTTTGCTGCGCACTATCTTCTCTTTCCACCAGGTGGTCCCTGCAATTTGCTTGCTACTCAATCTACTGTGCTGTGCTCTAGAATCTAGGACCTCCTACTCTTCCTCCTATTATTCTTTATGTGTTTTCATGTAAGTATCAGTTGCAGGCTCCATATTCTTTGGATTAATTCATCTCTTATGTAGCCATCTTGCTCTGCCATGAGACACCAGCAAACCACTAAGATCAACTGCAGTGGCAATACTTACCATAGCTGTTCACTAGACATCGCTGCAGCTGTCTGCAAATCACCACACCCACTTTCATGCCCACACTGTTTAGCTCTAGGCCAGCACAAACTTTGCACACTTCACTGCAAACATTTGTAAAGTTCAACCTTCATGTATGATACATACTTATATCCAGGTAGCTAGTGTCTTACAGTATATTAGAACACACCTGTACATAATTTATGTATGTGCCACTGTGTACCAGATTCTGCAATTGCTATATAGCTGTACAGCCTTTTCTCATCAGCGCTTTATTCATGTACATGCATGGGTGTATGCATGCAGCTTGGTGATGTGTACATGGGGAGATGCATAGCTGGAATAGGCGTACAATTTTAGTCGCGTGTAGTAGCCCTATAGCTTGTTATTGCACACTCATAATTGCATAACAATATGCAGGTGGAGAATAAGAGGATGGTAGCAAGACCACAAGCACCGCAAAATGTTGCCAGATGTAGGGATGGTGCACTGAATGTATTCAAAGTCAGCGAATGTTAATGATTTGGGTGTTTTGCATGGACAGGCTGACCCTCCTCTTTGCATGGACCGGCCCTCCTCCTTGTTCCTACGGTTTTTCCGCCAGGTGGTTTGCCATGCCCTTTAGTGACACACTGCACCATCTCTACATCTGCCCTTGTTTTTGGAGAAAACATTTTTACACACCCTTGTTTCTTGACTTTTTATGGAATGCAAATTTCAGATGGGCAACGGCTGGTCTACTTGAAAGGTTTCCAAACAACAGTGGCAACAAAGGAATCAATGCATGTGCCCCGAATGCATGGCAGGCCTAGGGTGTGTAGCACATTGTGGGATGTGGCTGGGTGGGCAACCTAGGGTAAGCTGTTGTGGGTGTGTGCAAGATGTATTACTTCTGTTTGAATAGGCTATCATGTTGCCGAGCAGAGGGGGGGGGGGGGGACTAGGGGGGCTGTAGGAAATCGTGGTGATAGGCAAGACTGGCAACAGAGTAACACCCACAATCCCAATCATATTTCGCTGCCACTCCGACTACATATATACCCACACTACAGGGGGCCCCTACATGCATACAAAAGAGCTGCACTATACCTACATCCTTGAATGCAGGATGCTTGCGAAGTGGAACCGAAAGTGACAGCTAGCTCTGCACCACCAAACAAACGCGGAAATGGCGGCCGGAAGCAATCGCGCAATAAGTGAAAATGGCTGCCAAGTGGCAAGAATGCGGAGAACCTTCGAAATGGTGCGCGGGCGAATGGCAGTTGAAGCATGTCCCGTATGCACCCTGGAACATCTGACTGCGGTGTGGAACTAATGATTGTAACGCAACTGAAAGGACTAGGCGGCCGGAGAAACAACGATGCAGGCCGGTTACAACCGGTTGCCAATTACGTCATGGAAAATGGCGACCCGTAGCTATGGGCACCTTAGACCAGAGAATCGCCACATGCCATACTACGTCGCAGCATTCCCTAACCTACAAAAGGCACTAGCCAGGAAGGGGGCGAGAAGAACTGCGGATGAATTGTTGTCTTACTCTTTGTCATTCGTGAGCTACAGCTGACAGAGAAGAAGAAAAGGAAGAAGAAGAAGAAGAAGAAGAAGACGAAACACGGAAAATTACGACGACGATTTCTACCCGACGGCGCGCTTGCGCTTAGAAATAAAGTTAGCTCTGAATACTGTACAGCCTCCCTTCTTCATAGACGGTTTCTTTCACCGGCTCTTACTTCTGTTTAGGAGTAGCGCGACTTTTCGTTTGTATTACAGCATACAAACAACCACCACCATCCCTACATAGACAGCACTACCGTGCTGTCTGATTAATTGCATCACATAATTCCTGTAGTTCATAAAGACCAGTAATGACACTACATTGTCAATTAGAGATGTGTTGTTGCGCATGAATGCAAAAGTTGCTGATTAGTGAGTACAGTGCTATGACGGGGCATCAAATATGAGTGGTGCAAGGAAAGGGGTAGCTGCGATCATCTTGCAGGATAAAAGCCGAGCCCTCTACACACACTGCTATGGACATGCCCTGAGTGTTGCCATTGCTGACACAATGAAGCAATCTAAGATTTGCAGGGATGCATTCGGCACAGCATTCAAGATAGCTAGATTGATCAAGTTTTCTCCAAAGAGAAATGCAGCATTTGACAGGATCAAGTCAAGTAGCGAAGATGATAGCCATTCCAGTCCGATTGGAATTTGCACATTCTGCCATACACAATGGACAGTGCAAGGGGAAGCCATTGAGAGTATTCTTATCAACTACAGCACCCTAAGCTCCCTTTTAGAGGAGTGTCTGCTCTGACCAACTCGTCTCGACCCTGATATGAAAGCCAGGATCGTTGGAGTGAGGTGGCACATGATAACGTTCAATCTTTTGTTCGGCCTCAAGTTGTGTGAGTGCATTTTGAAGATGACAGACAACCGCATCAAGACTCTATAGAAAACATCCCTGTCTGCCTCAGAGGCACAGCACATTGCCTCACTGACTGTCACTACTTTGTCTAAGTTGAGAATGGATGAAGCATTCCAGGCATTTTATGACCTGGTTGAGAGTCTTCGCACTTTAGTCAGAGTTGAGCAACCTTCCCTATCTAGCCTTGGAGTATAGCTATCTTATTACACAGAAGTACAATTGGAATGTCAGGAATGCAATTAATGATGACACATTATGGCACATGTACATTCCCTGGACTTTGTCCTATTTCCACTGGGGGTAGTACCACATAGCCATACTATACAGGGAATGGCATAAAACTAAAGTGAGAGTCTTTCCTGTAGTTTCAGATGAGCATAAAGACCAGTAATGACACTACATTGCCAATTAGTAGAGACTTTGCAGAATTAAATATTTGATTGCTACAATAAAGGCTTGAGTGGCTAGGAAGAGGCATCCTGCACAGACTTGCAGAGGAGTCTGCCAAAGCACAGCTGGATCATGTAGCATGCACATGCATATGTAATAGCTATACCAGTCACAAATAAATTCAATGTGTGTGCTGTGCAACAATCCAGATCATTCCCTTTAAATGCTTACCTGGCCCTCCAAACTCTCGAGCCTTCTTCTCTAGATCATTTGCCCATCCAGCATAGTCCCACTTCCGTAGCAAGTTGCAGAAGACGTTGAAATCCCCATTTGTTTTTCCTTGCAATATCTCAATGACTTGTCCCATCTGTTCAAAATCATTTGGCTTATTTTGTACTGACAACACTTCCACCTCGTTCAAGAATCCACCTGCTGCTTTTGATAGATCGTCAAGGAGTCCCATCATTTTCACTTTGACCTTAAGTTGTCCTTTCAGTGCCATCAATGCATTCGTGTTATATTCCTGCATGGGGCCTGTGTCACTACCTGTTGAGGATCACAACAGAGCATCACCACACAGGTTTCTCAGCTACTATGACAGAAGGTGCACACAATCTCGCAACACAGGTAGAAACATGCATAGACACATAGCACATACAGCCATGCATGTACAAGAAGGACCCTTGTATATACGTGCGTGGGATAAAGCAGAGCTCAATATCTTTACAAATACCTTAAAATTTTAATAGCTTAAATATACGACTATATACCATTCAGCACAATGTAGGCAGCTAGTACGCGGAGGCATGCACAAGCATTGCATTAAACAACTGTAAGGTGTATAAACATTCTCCCCTGAATACCGCAAGCAGGGTTGTAGGGAGGTAATGAACACAGATCTACTGCCAAAACACACGCCCCGTATAACTCTAACTAAGAATGTGTAGAAGCAAGGATTGAGGGGTAGTGCAGTGTTTGCAATGCACAGTCATGTGGAATACACTAGTAAACATTGGCTAACTGCAGTGAATCTGCCATGGCTTACATTCTTCGAAAGAAATTCCAAGGCAAGCATTTTCTTTACCAATCCTCCCTTCTAGTCTCGCGCGCCAGACCCCCTTTCGCAGGTTGGTCTGGCATGCAAGACTGTCCTCCCTAACAGTTGATCTACAGCTGGCTGCAAGTTGATATCACACTGGTAAGCTCAGCTACCGTTGTTGCCAGAAGTGGGGATCGATATAAGTGTGTCTGGAGTTTCTTTGCTACAGACGACCAAGACAGGTATGAAGTGATTCGGTAGAATCCTCCCCACTAGCAAACTGCACGAACGTGTCTGGTGCGCGGAGGCTCGGCACAGTGTCGCGGGTCATAGCGCGCAGGTTTGATGAATGATCCGTAGAGGCTAAGCTACTACGCATGTAGATGTCTGTCACGCAGATAAGTGCCCCCGCCAAAAACGGTCCCCCTGGGCTGTTTTTGGCAAGAGGCGCTTGCTGTAACGGTCCCCCACGGCAGGAAAGTGTCCCCCTGTACGAAATAAGAAAATCAAAGCTGCGGACACCGTAAATAAAGGAAATTGGTGAAATGTATGGGGAAATGTGTGCAAATATACTGACGCCATAGTAGTAGAAGAAGTAGCAGTGGCCCACAACGACATGACGCCCATTACCCTTCGACGTAGAGTACAAGTTGCATAATAGGCGGACCGAAGTGTATTAAAGTGGCGTATTAGGCGGACCAACTTCAGACGAACAGTGGTTTTGTAATGACTGTGACTGTGAATGATCTTACGTATACTTTCCTAACCAAATGGTTATAACCTATTTTATTCCATTGTATATTGTCTATTGTCCATTATGTCTTTGAATTTTATACCTGCTTGCATGGATATTAGCTAGCTAGCTGTTAGCTATACATTCACTTGAAAGGAAGGTTAGCAATATTGTTATTAGCAATATTTAGCCGCTAAGCGTATACATCTGTCAGTCACTGTGAGCAGTAACTGTTAGACATCGCTTCGCCTATAAACGTCCGACCGGATCGTCAGGGTGACATCTTTAGTGCCACCTCTTCAGCTGCGTCTGGGCTGGAGTAGTGCGTCAACATGTGTACCATCATAGATCCTTGTGAGCAGAAATCGCTCCGCCTACGTAGTACCCGAAGGAAATCGTGAGGGGGGACGCTTATCGGTCGAGGGGGACACGATTCGGCAAAGACTATTCTGCCAATAACCGTCCGGGGGGTCCGAAAACGGCAAGAAACGTTGCCGAAAACGGTCCGGGGGGACCGGTTTTGGGGGGGACTATTATCGGCACGACATGTCTCGATACGGACTTCTCTGCCAGTAGTCGAACAACGAACCGCGGACTCTTCCAATCAGCGACACTTCAAATCGGATTCGAAACTAGTCTCGTAACTCGTCGCTGTGGGTATCCGTGTGCAAAGTTGTGATACATACCATACCACCATAGTGTGTCAGTTCACTAACCTGCCATCGTTCGCTATCGTCGAGTGTAGCTGCAGCGATTCTCTCTCAGCCTTCTATAAAGTAAGTTCAATACGGCTGGGTGACACGGATACGAGGGAGAGCACCACTACCATATATGGGGCTTGTTAGAATATCCCCTTAGGGGGTGGGGTGGGAGAGAATCGCAAACCACAGGCATGCATGGGCAGAAAACTAGGCGCGACTGCACACCATGTGGGGCGAGCTGAGCGAGCGGGGCGTCTAATGATTATGTGCAGTGATTGTAGCGTGTATAGAGTGTGGATGAAGCACGCTTGCATAGAGGGTTCAGATGACTGACATGGGGTTGTAAGTGTGGATGGGACCTTAAAGTGTGACAGAACATGCATACATGGCTTTTGCATAAAGTGTGTGTGTGCAAAAGTCAACTTCGAATCACACACAGAGTCAGATATATTACACACACACACACACACACACACACACACACACACACACACACACACACATGCACACAGTGGTACACACACACACACACACACACACACACACACACACACACACACACACACACACACACACACACACACAAACACGCACACACACATGTACACCAAAATAATAGTGTCAATAGCATGTCCAATGAAGTAAAACCACCTACTACATACTCCAATGGTAAGAAATGCTAAAACATGTTACCCTGTGAACACAGAGATGAGACTGCTGCTGAGCAGTCTCATACTTACTGTAAAGATGGATAAATTCGTGAGATGTTTAGAGCTTGAGGATCTTTGTCAGTCACAAAAATGTGAAACATGCCTTATCAACTATGAATCGTTCAATGCAGCTCAACAGTAATACCAGAGTGCTCTTAGTAATATACTAAAAAATACGTACACTTCACTGACTCTCACATGGGCTATAGCTACACTTCTAACCACATTCTAGCTCTCTAGGATGCTTGGTAGGCTACCAATCAGCTAAAATACAACAAAGAAAGGTCAGGTGGATGCAGTACTGCACTGCCACCCAATCGTGCTCAAGTAGGGTCTGGGGATGAGACTATGAGACTAGAAACAAGTCCACATTCATCTGGTTACACTCCAGGATATACTGATTGTAATTTCAACAGCTATATTAGATACCTACATATGTGAATAATGCATGCGATGGTACAGATGGCTTACTAACCCTGCACTTGCTTTGCCAGGACATCTTTACCTCCCTGACCTCCTGGTCCAGCCTGCTCATCTGTTCAGGAGATAGACAACGCATCACATCATGAGTGTACTGTATTCAAAGGTGATCAATCACTAAAGTCAAGAGCACGAATAAGCCACTTGCACCATATGTCATGATCACGAATGCAACAGTCCATACATGGCTGTGTACACTGGTTCAAATGATTGCTAATCAGCACGCTTGCACTGTTCAGAGCATCGCTGACTTACCTTGGGAAGATTCCGGCTTCACTTTTGTCTCTTTGCCTGGTGGCTGATGCGGCTTTGTGAGCTTTAGAGCATCAGCATGTTTCTTTGCTTCTGCTGCAAAGGTTCCGACTTGAGGGACTGCAAAGGAAGATGTACAAATGTTTGCAGTAACTGCACTATAGTGTCATACACATGATATTTAATTTATATGGGAATAAGTGCACAGTTATATGTGACATACTGCACAAGGAAATGCATTTATACAGCTGGTATGGGTTTCAAGCAGGATCATGTAGCAGGGTGGAGTGGACCAGGATGCTTTTGCCACATAGACCTTTCTCAGCTGATGAAGGTCCACTGGCCAAAACGTCCTGATAGCTATACCAATGCTCCGTGACTGTAGCTATGTAGCAATGAGTCTCTACCCTATCACACTTAAGCATGCAGTAGCAATTGGGCTGCAGATCTGCAAGTGCATACAGTCACACACAGCCACACACTGTGATACTCTCCAAAGGAATAAGCCCCCCCCCCCCCCCACACACACACAAACACAAACACATGCATGCAGCAAGTTTACAATGTCAAGCTTACAGTAGGTTACAATTCCAGTACATGGTTATCATATAGTATACAAACATAGCCCAATTCAGTGGGGACATATAGTGCATGCAATGCTAATTGCCATGGAAATAGCTACACATAAACATCACAAATATAGACTGAGTAATTGTGCATGCACAACACATAATATGCACAGTATATATACAGTGGAACCTGTCGAAGCTGTCACGGTGTGGGCAGCCACCCCCCTAAAACAGCCACGCTCTCTGGACCCAAATAGCATTTTTTGAGCCAGACCGATGCCCAATACCCCAGGGTATTGTGCAACAGTCTGGCTTCTGAGACTACACAAACTTAGCAATTTAACTCTGTAAAACAGCCGTCTCTCCACGATGGTCAATTATAACTGGCCCACAGGTGGCTGTCTTAGACAGGTTCCACTGTATAAAGGTCATTCGATGGACGAGAGTACACATGTAATTAACTCTCTATTGATTGGTGTAATACATTTAGGAGTGCTGTGTGTGCCACTTACATGTACCCCTGTATTTAACCATTCGGATGTCATTGACAATCACAGTGATAAGGGTGGCACAGTTGACATAGGTATAGCTCTTGTCATGGCTGCTCAGATCACCGCGATGGAGCCCAACCACAATCAACTTGTTGTTGTACTCCCTCAGAATAGGACTACCTGAGGACCCACCATACGAAGTGGCCATGTGCCCTATGTAAGGGCCTGCATGAACAAATAAAGAAGTGCACTAATTCATGGGGACTCTGAGTGTGTAGGGTTATAACATGTTTATATATGCAAATTATGATTGTCACAAATGTTAGGATGGTAAGTCATTGTCCCTAATGGCAGGTGCTCAAATGGTATGCCATTACTGACAGGTGTTCACATGGTACAAATGTTACAGTACTGTCACTAATGACAGATGTTTGTATGGTAAGTCTTGTCACTAAAATGACAGGAGTTCACACAGTATGTCACTTATCAATAAAAGGGGATATCACAGTGGTATGCATACCTTCAAGTCTGCAGATCTGCTCGGCATTCTCATATCTGTCAAAGGGAACTGGCTGCTTTGGGTAGTGAATCATGTAAAGCAGATTATTCAAGGCGAGTTCTTCATTCTCCATCATTTCCTCACATGCTGACAATGAGAGTGGTGTTGGGGCCTCATTATGCAAGTAGTGCTTCATGACATCCATCCTCACACCCACAACAGTGTAGTCAAATTTTCTCCTCCAACCAGGAAACTGCATAAAAATCACAATGCAACAGTGAACAGACAAGGTGACTTTTATACAGCATGCATTAAATTACAGCAATTATATTGCACTTGTATCCAATATCTCAGCCTCACATCTTTATCATCTGTCAGGAAATAATGGGAGTCAAGTAGCTCCTGGCCTCCTATTGTAGTCCCGGGCTTGTTCGCACTGTCTCGCCCAAAGAAGAAAGTTGCTTTCTGGGCCGCTGACAATGTAGGCAAAACATGGTTGCAGGTCATCAGCACTATTTTCTTCTCCACCCTGCTGACCTCCAATTCTGCAATGAATCCAGAACCTCTGCCAAGTTTGGGGCTAATTTGGGGAGGAATACATATTGTGTGCATATGCATGTGTAGTAGACACCACCACCTCATGCAAACAACAACCAGTAGCTAAATACACAATAAATGCTGCGTCAAACTGCTAAATCAAGTGTTTATAATGCACAAGAGAATAGAAATGCAAGAACATTACATGTTGTCAGAACTACACTAATACTACAGTTTGCAAAAGCAAACAGATTCTCATGAACATCACTGAAAGTAGGGCTGATCAGGACCAAAATATGTCAATAGGGGGGATGATTTTGAGCGTAATGAATCACGTGGTACAGTTTATGACACAAGACGTTTCGGTTCCAAGGGAACTTTCTTCAGTTGTACAAAAAACAAATCTTGAAAAATACGTAGCCACTGCTAAAGAAATTTTGTGTTACAGGGGCGACGACAAAGGAAGGGCCGGGGGGGGAGGGGGGGCATATGGGCTTGGATCCCCAACTTTTCCATGTGGGAGGGCTTGGCCTTCCACACTCTGAAGTTCAGCCAGAAAACTAACTTTCTATTATAGCTAAATTCAATACTGTGGCTGAGGATTTAAAGTGAGTGAGTGCCACTGGTTTAGTGTAGTCCCTGCAAATCATGAATGAGTTTACCTGTTCTAAGGTTACCACTACTACTGCTTTTACAACTAACTACTTCTACTTACTCGTTAGTCTTTATGTGGACCACTGCGCGCTTCACCATGTCTTTTTCCGCGGCCCAGATGGCGCCCGCTCTGACACCCGGCACCACCATGCCTTGTTCAATGTACTGTACATCGCCTGAGGCAAGAAGAAGCAGCTAAATAATGTGATGACTGATGTAGTGAGAAACTCTTCCTTCAAGTACAGGTGGAAAGTGGTGCTGTGTTTGGAAACCCCATCTTGTTCGGAAACCGCTTACTTTACCTTACGTGTACCATTTAGCAGATAGTGCCACACACATAATATTTAATTTATATGGGAATAAGTGCACAGCTATATGTGACAAACAGAACGGCAAAACTGCTGGCCGAGCACTTGGTGCTGCTCCCATAATTGGAGATGTCAGCTGGAGACATGGCACAGTTGGTAGAACGCTTGCCCTGAATGTTAGGAAAGTCTTGGAAAGTTCACAAAAGAAGTCTGGTGGCTGTTCGCAGTGTTGCGCTCTGTGGGACTACGAATTGTGGGAGCGTTACGTCTCTCTTCCACGGAACTGAGCGAATAATTACATAACTAACAACACATTCGAACACGGTGCCTTTGAATCTCATTGGACGGATGTCATGTGATCAGCATTAAAACATTTAGACCACGTTGGCAGGTTTTGCGCTGTTTAAATTTAGTGCTTTTGGACAACCAATAAAAGTCGCAGTTGTGTAATGCACTTGCCTTCAGCTCATGCATTACATAACCTTGACCTTCGATGCTTCATCCTCGAGCGCTATTAGATTAATCAGCATAATGCTCTGCCAACCGTGGTCTAAATATTACATACTCCTGCAGATACCAAGGTAATGGTGTATATAAATAGTTTAACTTGTTGAATGTAGTTAATGTGAACACCGTCTACAGACACTTTTGCAACTCTGCAGGGGGTTACGTGTGCAACGGAAGTGAGGTAATGTCAGAACGTACATATGGCGCCGTGGTCACAGCACGGCTATACCTGCTGTGATAGGTTCGTCCGTATGAACGAATTCAGTGAATGAATCTAACGTTCCTGACAACCATCGGCTGACTGTTCAGGAAAGGAGCCGAGAATCCTGGTCAGATATTTTTAGACCATTGAGTCCTTGGTGGGACACCTTGTGCATGCTACAAAGATTTGCCCACTCGGAAAGGCTTTCTTAAACAGTCTTTTCACCTTGTCCTCGGGGCTGAAACAGGGGCAGGTTAGGAGACTCAACTGTGAGGCTTGTGTGGACTTGGCATGGTAGCATGCCCTTTTCTCAAACTGGTCCGGCTTGTCAGTGCACCAGTTCCTACTCATGCGGCAGCCAGATCGGCATCAATTCTCAGATGCTTTGGGATCATGGGGTTGTGGGGCTCGGTGTCTCTCTCACTGGCTGCAGGTGCCTTGGTCCCAAATAACTGAGCTGCCGTCAATTGCCCTTGAAGAGCTGGTCCCAAATGTGCTGGCATAAGCCATTTGGGGCCCTGGCTGGAGAGGCCAACTGATTGTGTGCCACTCTGATAATATGGCAGTGGTATCTCAGGTCAATCGGCTACATGCACATGACCCGAGGACAATCCACATGCTGTGCTGTCTAGCCTTCTTCCAGGCTCTGTTTGACTGCAGGCTACGTGCAGTTCACATCCCAGATGTCCAAAATATAGGAGCAGACAATCTTTCCAGAGATATAGCAACAGCCTTCTGCCGTTGGTTTACCCGAGCATCTCCCCATCCCACTTAGGTCCCACAGGAGCTGGTTCACCTGCTTTGCCACTGCCTTCTGGATTGGACACCAATGCACTGGAGGGATCTCTTTGCCAGTTACTGGAGACAGGCCTTGCGCAGTCCTCCAGGAAGGTCTACCAGGCTGGATGGTGCTGCTACCTGGCCTTTGTGGGGGACTTCGCATCTTAGCCCTCCCTATTACAACCGAAAAAGTAACTCTATTTGTAGCCTTCCTAGGTGTGGAAGGGTGGTCACCGTCCACTGTCCAAACAAATGTTCTGAACGTTGTCTTCATTCATGTCACCATGGTACATAGACCATCTTAATTGTCCAATCATACCTTGCAGCTCTCTGCCATGTTTCCTCCTATCTAACCCTATCTGCCCCTCATTTCACACCCCGTACATGTCCGTACTTTTGCATGGGATCAAGAGGGCCCAATCAAGTAAGGGCAAGTCCTTTGTCTGACTGCCCATAACCAGTTCTTTAATGTTAAAGATTACACAAGTGCTGGTTCTGCACCCAGATGCCTACTTGAATCACCTAGTGTGGGCAGCCTGCTGCACTGACTTATTTGGCTTCCTGTGCTGTGGGGAGTTTCTGACCCCTGCCCAGGTAGCCTTTGACAAGACTAAGCATTTGCCCTTTCGGACCTCTTGCTGGACCAGGCCTGTCCACAGTGGCATATCAAGTTGTCAACAAGTGTTTGAAAACAGATCAGTTTGGCAGAGGGGCTATAGTCTACCTAGGAGCAATGGGGAGAGCATTTGCCCCGTCTCCGCCTTGTTGGATTACCTTACTCTACGTGGTGGCTCCCAAGGTCCTCTGTTTGCTGGAGGATGACAAACCCTAGCACAGACAATTCTTTGTCTCATATGTACAGTCAGTGCTCTCCTCAGCTGGAGTCAAAGGCTCCGACTTTAATGGCCACAGCCTCCGTATTGGAGCAGCCACTATGGCCAGTGTGGTGGGGATCCTGGAGACAGTTAACAATCAAGGTTCTGGGTCATTGGCAAAGCATGGCCTACCAGCAGTATGTTAGACCATCGGTGGGCACGCTGGCCGAAGAGGCTCCACATCTTCCAGCACCTACCCAGTGACCAACTCTGCATGAACACACTTAGCATCTCCACCCCTGTCATTTATTCATGCATGTGGGCCTTCATCCATTGCACTCTGATCCCTTTGTTCATCTGTTCAGTTGTACCTGCCTCTGAGTTTATGGTTCCCTCAGGTGCTGGTGCACATTCAATTGTGGTAGCATTCTTGTCTGCATGGACTACAGTAAACGAGTTTTCCTTTTCTCTCTTCTTTCCACACACCTGGGGCCTAACCTATTTCTATAACTGGGTCATTTCCCCAGGTGTACTCAGGCAGTGGTTGAAATAAGTTTTTTTGGTTGTTCGGTCAAACGTCCGGGCACTCTTGAGTTTGTTCAGTCATATTGAATTTTGTTCGGTCGTGCACGTCTTACAGTGTTGCAATGAGGAATCACAAAATTAATTATTACTACTCATATACAGTCATCAATACAGGATGCAGATTTCACATGAAAGTGTTGAATGAAGTAAAATGTTAAGAGTTGAAGTTAAAGTGTAGCTACATGTGGGAAATGCAAAAAAAGAAAAAGATACTGTTAATCAGTCACTATCGAATTGCTCATCCCAACATTCCAGTATATATTCTGCTTCACTCTCAGAGTCTTCTTCAATATCACGAGAAGTTGATGGGCTGGGGAGATCACTGCTGCGAGATCTGTACTCTTTCCTCTCTCTGAGAAGGTCTCCTGGCCTTGGCTGACCACCATAGATCGATACTGGGGTCAGGATCGAAGCTTGTGATTGGGATTCTGGTGCTGTTGAATAGCAGTAGGTCATCCAATGACTCGTTATTGAGGCGAGAGTGCTTGTCAGTCTTAATTGTAGCAAGTGTAGAGAACACTCACTCCAGCTTTCCATTGGATGCTGGAAGGCAGAAGAGCAGCTCAGCAAGGATGAGAATATTCGACCATTCAGCACAATTGGGGGCATGAAAGAGTCTCCACCACACTGAGTGGTAATCAAGTGTAGCAATGGCCATGTATTGCACTGCATACTCAATCATGTTGGCAAATTCCTCCTTGATCGCATTGGTGTCAGCTTCAGCACCTAGAAGTGGAGTGGCAAACCGCTCAACTATCCTGTCAATGGCAGCCAGATCATCCTCTTCCTCGACAGCTTTCTCCCAGCCATGTGAGCTAAGCACAAAAATGATGTCTCGCATTAACTGGAGGTCAGACCAAGACAGCCTGGACTTGATGTGCTCACTCACAGCACTGCAGTACTCCTTGTACTTGGACGAATAATAGCTCAGTGCTTCAGGATACCTCTGGAGCTTCTGGCACTGGTAGACTGTGTCTCCTTCTTCACAGGTGCACTTTGCAAGAGTTGCAGCGTACGTTGGCCACTGGTCCAGAGGCTTTGCTGCAAGCTTCTCCGTCTCCCTCAAAGTTTTCAGAAGAGTGCTCCCAAGATGTCCACCTCATCACTCTGCATGCACTTGGAAAAGGTTGTGCAGGGTGACAGCAGGTCGACAAACAAAGCACACCCAAAAAGGTACTTGGCATCTGTCCACTTGCTGTAGTACCCTTTCAGCTTTGCACGATCAGCAGGCCTTACAGACTTGTCCTCACTCAATGCAGCTAGGTGGTTGGTATAAGCACCAAACTTCGAGATCACTTGCTTCATGGCATTCTACTTGTGCGTAACCCACCTAGAGCCACTGGCACAAACAGGCTTGACTCCAGCATCACTGAAGCTAAAGCATGCCTTCAGATCGCTGATGATGTCTTCCAGCTCCCTGCATCTCTTTGGAGATTTCTCATAGAGGTAATAGAGCCTCAGCAATAGCTCATCGACCAGAGCAAAGCAGTGGGCTTCAAGGCATCTTTGATGGCTAGCTCCAAACGATGAGCCATGCACCACATCCAAAACACCCAACTCAATCGTCCCTCAACCAGACCCTTCAGCCCTACTGCTGCTATGTTCGCAGCAGCACCGTCTGTACCTATCCCAACCAGCTTCAGGCATGTCTCAGCCGAGACCTCCTTGATGCCAAGGCCCTGCAGTGCAGTCTCCAACACCTGGAAGAGGCCTTCAGCTGTAACAGCCTGAGGGCGCACAACCATGAAGTACTCCATTCGTGTGTGAATCCTCTCATCACCTCCGTCCTGATCACACCACACAGCAAGAATAAGTTCGTTGTCGATGTTGGCAGTATCTGTTGATCCATCCAGAAGTAAAGAAAAAACTTGGCTTTGGCAAGCTTTTCTCTCAACTCCTGTCTTCTGGATTCGGCGATGAAGTGGATCATTTCCCTTCCTGCATATTCATTGGTGCATGAAGTACCAAGGTTGACTCCATGGTGAGATTCCAGCTCACAAATCTGAGGGTATTTGATGAATGGAAGCTTCTCAATTGCTACAAAATGGGCAATGTCAAATTTGAATTGCAGTTTCCCCCTCTCATCATCTGACAACCTATTGAACCCCTGAGCGAGTGGAGCATAGCTTGAGGGAGGAAGTCCTGCAGACTTAGCACGTTGCTTCTTCAGGAGCATCATTGCGTGAGCGTGCTGATCGCTTTGGACATGGTCACGGACGTTGCTTACCCTGACAGAATTGGCACCAACAATCCACTTGTCACTGAAGTTCTTCCCTGTGTGGATTCTCTCTACAAAGTCGCTACACACCTTGCACTTCAGCCGGGTCACCACCTTCTTCCCGCTCTCATACTCGCTAGAGCAGTCCAGCCACAACATTGTCTGGTACTCGCGATCAAGCTCACGTTGCCACTTCTGGAACGTAGCGTGACCAACTCGCTGCTTCTTAGCGTCACTCCCTCCCTCCTGGGTGCCGGCACCGCCTCTCTTCATAGTGGACGATTGTTGGACACTAGCAATCTGGAAAGCTTCCACTCGATAAGAGAAACGAACGAACAACCTAACTCACAAACAAAGAACACTGGAACAAAGACTCGTTCTTCCAGTGTTCCTGTTGGTGAATAGAGCTATTGCACAACCATGCACATGTGATTGGTCACGCGTACTGATCACATGGAATAATGCGCGGTCAATTTACAAAACGTTCGGAATTTGACTGATGACTGGACGTTATTTCAACCACTGTACTGTGTGCTAGCTAAAAATGTGACATCATTTCCTCCACAGAAAGTCAGTAGCCCATGCCTGTCACAGATAGTGGGTATGATGTCACTTGCGTTGCTGGAAATGTCTATGACATCATGCTCTTGCTTCGCAAGAGGCGCTATGCCCAGTGGTACGTAGGGGGGGTGGTTCACCCCCTTAAAGGCAAGCAGAGGCTCCTACTCGTGAGAGTGGTTCCTCTGTATAGGTATATAGGTAGTTCGGTCTTCAGACAGGCACATAGACACTGGGTTGGAGACTTAGTAGCCTCCACTCGGTGGTAGCTAGGTGGTGCATAACATTAAATACATATCTGTAACATGAAGCCATACAACAAAATCTCACTTTGAATACAATACAGGCAGCCCCTAAAAATAGCTTGTATACCAAATAGCGGGAAATATTCGCGGAAGAAAATTTCGCGATTTTGTTCAAAACCAAACATTTCGTGATTTTAATTTCGCAATTTCCAACTTCCAAAACATCTCTTTGGCGGGCAACCTACTTAGTCGAAGAGAATCTTCGAGCATGGAACTGTAAGATAGCACTTAAATGGCTAAACCCACTTCTGCGCCACGCGGCGGCCATCTTATTATGATGTTTGCATATAATTATAATGATGGGTGATGAAAATTCGCGAAGGAAAATCTTGCGAATTTGGTGAAATCGCGAAAATCGCGAACATTAAACCTCACGAAATTTTCCCGCTATACGGTACTTGCTTTAGCTTGAGTTGCTTGCCTTCCCTGCTTTAGAGAAGACCTAGGGCATAGCTTTAGTGAAGAGCGTGGCTTCTGGAAGCTTCCTCACTGTGGTGAATTCGCCACTCATTTGCACCAGAGGACCAGAGCAGAATGACCCAGCATGCAATAGCAGACAGCCTTACATGTATGTCATTGCCAGCACACAACCTTATCAGGAGCCGCATTAGGTCCCAACGATGTGAGCAAGACTGCTTTCCACCCATGCGTAGTGTTTGAAAATCACAGGCATGGCAAATCGAAACACCTAAGCGAACAGGGGTGGGAACGTGGTTCCCAGGCCATCCTTTCTGCCCTTGCACTAATTAATGCAGACAGCCTGAGAAGGATGCTAGTACAAACTGTACAGAATCCAACATGCAGGAATGTAAAACCGTGACACCCACAGAAAAGATATAATCAGCGAAATAAAAACCCTGTAAAATTAAAGTGCATAAGGAAATTGTAACACTATGTATGTATGTCAACCGCACAGAGTTAAACTAACTTGGCCATTGTGTATCCATCTTTTCTTCTTCACATGCTTCCTTCAATTTTTGAACACTTTGCTCAGCACCACTGCTTGCTAGAGTAGCCTGTGATAAGGAGTACAACACTTTCATTTGCAAGGCCATTTAGTGTGGAATTCATATATGCACACATGTGGGGCATGTCCTATGTAAACATTGTGGGTTTAAGGTGGTTGATTTTGACGCTCCAAAGCAAAATTTCAGTTGCGGGCAGACCCAGCCCATGGTTACCTTCTACTGGGTTTGTAGGGTAACAGATGTGTCGAATGGGGTATTGTAGTTGTTGACACAATGGCTTTTGTTGCAAGACCCACTCCCCTGCCCCCAACACTTAGTAGACACATCTGCCACCAAGGTGTGTCACTATAACTGCAATGTCACACGAAGGAGGTCTTGACTTCTGGAATGCAAACATGTAGTATTATAATTGTTTTTTCTAATTTCTCTTACAGACAGAATTTGAGAATGACAACCTATACGCAAACATCACAGACTATTAAAACCCAATAGTGCACAAACTGTCGCAAGGAAAGTTTCCAAGATGAAGAATTGCCAATGACAATAGCATCTATATTTGAAACACACAAAATCGTTGTGTGCTAGTACTACTAATAATGATGTAATGATGTAATGATATAATGATGTACTAGACGAATGAAAACATTGTGGGGACGAGCAGGAGTATATGCATGCAGGGACATGTTGGCAACTAAGTAATGACTGAGATAGCAGGACTACCATGCAATGCCAGACTGCGTAACTTCAGGTGCACAATATATACAAGGAATAGAGAGATGCAAAGGTAAAGTGGCTACAGCGAGCAAGGCTGAGTAAGAGAAGGTAGCTGAATGGTAGCAAAGCTGTAGCACACTTCTAACCCGGCCCGTGCAGTCCTCGTAAAGCCAAGTGGTCCAGTGCACCCTCACTCACAATCCTGACAGGCACGCCATCCAGCGAAAGCATATTAAGTATGCCAAGCTATACTGGACCGACAACGAGCAAGAGAGCCATCAAATGACAGCCCACCTTGTGCCTGCCCACTTAGTCCTTGTGTAGCCAGCCTTGGCTGTATCTGCACTTCAGTTTCTGCCTGCCGGCCGCGCTCTCTGGCCTTGCCTGGCCTTAGCTAGCCGAAGCTGTACCTGCAGTGCAGTTTGGCCTTTTGTGCTGTGACAATGCTTGTACAACGAATGCGCACTGGAATAAATGACATTCTGCTGTCATACCTTTGACACAGGGAAAGCTGATGCTGCCCAAATAGGAGAGGTACGGTGTGTCGTGTGGACACCTCACAGTCCCCTGTGAGCCCAAAATGTGTTGCAATCCCCAGGTGATCCCAAAATCATTATGCTAAAACTTTCCCCCCCCCCCCCTGTAGCCCAAATCAGCACAAACATCAAAACAGACAAAATAAGCCCCACCCAGAGCGTTGAGCGGAGCTACCTACCGATTTGTATAGGGGGCAAGCAAAGTAAGCCCCCAATCAGCTGTGGCTGCATGATACATCATTTAGGCTAAGGACACCACAATTAAGTGGCCAACTGGCAAAACATAACAGAATATGTTCCATTTTGCTTTCATTGTCTCAAATGCTCACCTTAACAGATATGCCACTGAGTTAATCAAGGCAAAATCTGCCGAACACCTCCACCTTTGTCACTTGCAGAGACTGTAATTCCTCCAAATGTTTTTGTGACACTAGCTCTGCAACTGTGAGGTCTCCTGCACCAATGTAGAAGTGGATTTTGATGCTGCCATTCATCCACCCAGCAAATAAAGCGAAGTTGAGCCCAATCCGATGTATGAGGAAATCTTTCATTTGCAGAATGCGGTGTAAAGAGTAGCTGTGTGGATCCACATTTACTGTTATACACATGGGCACACAATTGGGAGGGGGTTCAGGACAGATGTCCCTCTTCTTGCATTCCTGCAGGGTCGTTAGCACTTTTGCTTTAACGTGCTTCTCATACCTTCTCATTTCTCTCTGCAGACTATCATTCTTGAGACAATTTACCGCCAACTGAGCAAATTCAAAGTTGAGAAAATCCCAGTACTCATGGAGGGCACTCATCAGCTCCTCTGCTGCACTAGGAAGGAAACCCTGGCTACGTGGATCTTTGCACTTCAGTTTCACTTCAATGCAGGTCTTCAATTCTCTAAGGTGGTTATGGTTAAGCTTGTAAACTGCAGTGTCAATTTTGGCAGCTAGCATGGCAAATTCAGTTGAAAGATCGTCAATGATGGGGAACTGTGTCTGCCATTGGAGGTTGGGTACAGTGGGAGCTACCCCTATATAGGTGAAGAATGAGCAAAACTGTAACATTCAAAATCACACTATAAGAGCAAAATTCTTGCTAAAATACTTTATAGCCATATGCTATCATCTCAGGAATATTTTGTGCTTTAATTGAGCAATATAAGTAGTGATGCATACTGTATGGCTATAATTGTATTATAAGAAACACTTTGGTACATAATTAGAAATTAGAAATATTGGCAGATTTTTATCAAAACAGCTAGACAGTCCGCCAAGTTATTTCCCACCAAAATTTCCTGCCATATGGCATGTGTATTTACATGTCTGCAAATACTTTGATAGACTATTGAGACAACAGAGTGAGAATGAGGGAAGGCACAGTAAGTTTACTTCTATCACTGAACAGATACAACATAGATGACTAAATTCAGACCACTTTACATGCAGGTGTGACAGTCGTTCTGGCAATAAAAGTCTGATTGCTTTGACATATACGTACAAGCACAATAATTATACATAAGGTAAAACAGGGTAACTGGGAACAAAATTTACTTTTCTGTGTCTTGTACCCAGACGCATTAAGCTGGATCGCCGAAAACATGTTGACACATGAGGTTACCCCTCCCCAGTCATAGGACAGTAAACAGACTTGGATTTCGCTCGTGCTTCTAGGCGTACGGGGCAATGAAATTGCTAGTCTCGTACCCAGACCCACTTGCGCCACCCCCCTCCCCCAAGAGGTGGGTCTGGTAACAATAGAACATTCCGCTCGACCCTATGACATTTCCGTCTGGAATGCTGGACAGCCAGTCACAGTACAGCTAGAAACCGCAACTCTGTGACATCATTATGACGTTTAGTGTACTGAATATGGCCGCCGCTTGCACTAGTCTTGAAGGTCTTGTGAAGGGTGTACGTTACTGGTGCTCACTTGATCGTGAGAAAGAAAGGTAGTAGTACTGTACAGGTACTTTTGTCCCCATCCTACGGCCAGCCTCGATCTGAACACAGAGTGCGAGTATTCAACATTGAGTGATTTAGTTAAATTGCAATGGCCGTCAGTGGAGAGGAATCATTGAGTACACTCGTACCAAGGCTTAACGCATCTTTTACTAAGGCTACAATCGACAGAGCCATTGATGAAGCAGTCACGAAGCTGGGCTATAGCAGAGGGAGCAACGACCAGGTAGTGGGAAGAGACGTATCACTTATCTATCATCACACTTATCTATGACGTAAGTGACGTCATTGTGTGATATTGCATCATAAGGCTGAGCGGAATGTTCTATTGTTACCAGACCCACTTCTTGGAGCAGCGACGCACGTGGGTCTAGGTACGAGACCATGAAATTGCAGCCAAGTGGAAAAATGGTGGATCGGGTAACTTGGAACAGTTGTGATTAGGACAAACTACAATGCTGCAATTTTGAATAAGGGGCGATCAGTTGTAGGCTGATCATCGGCTACCACATGAAGAGGTTCACTACTAGACTCAGCGCTTTCAGTAGCCTGGTGGCTTTGAAAAATCTGTTTACAATATTGTATTCGGAATGGCTGCTGCCACCGAAATATCGGTAGATTAGGGTTAGGGCTAGGGTTAATCACACAGTCCGGTGGTTGGAGTAGCCCTATGGCTTTTAAAGACACCGGCCGGTGGCAGGAGCAATTATGTGACACCAGTAACCACCGTATTTCGGTGACAGCAGCAGCGGCCTATTGTATTTCATGTTGTCGCATTTGAAGACGCGAGTAGGGGACGCCGCTGAAGCCAGAAGCCCAGGCAGCACAGGCCAGGAAGTGCACTAGGTTGCCCTCAAAAACGACCAAACTAAGTGTTTCTAGAAGTGCCCGTTCCACTGTTACAAGGTTCGTTACCCTGCGTTCCAAGTTACCCCGCCTTACCTTAATACAACCTCAGATTGGTGTCCGGATTGATCAATACAGCAGTAACTAGCTAGCTACTTAAGACAGAGCTCAGTAGTATTCCAAGAAACAACCACAGTTAGAAGAACCGTACCTTCTTCTCCTTTCAGCTTGCTTGCCCAGTGAGGGTACCCATTCATTTTCAATGCAGAGCAAAAGCCATCAAAAACTGTGTCGTCTTTGGTGAGCAGAATCTTGACCAACTCGTCGACACGAGCAATGTCCCCTTCTTTACTTTCAACAGACAGATACTCCGCATCTGTTAGCAGTGAATGAAGAGCTGGCAAGACGTTACCTACAATGATACCAGTTCGTAGCTCGCTGTGATACTTTCAGAGAGAGCGTTTCCATACAGGGATTTGGTCCTCTATCATTTCTGCCATTGTGACGGGGGCACTTGCCAATTGATTTGGGTGCTTACATTTCCACGCCCGTGGCTAATCTCGTCCCCAGCCCTATTCCGGTAGCCAATTTATTGGCCCAACACGGCTGTTTCGCACCGTATAAATTGTGGCATCTTAGTTTTGGTTTGGAAACCGGGAACACGCGGCGAGACTGAGCTCGCGGTTTAAACGGCAAAAGGAATAGGCTTTTACTCCACGGAAACTCTACCAATGCAGAAGTAACGTCGATACGCAGCAGAAATGACAGGTTTCCAGTGATTCCTTTTTTTTTCCCAGTGTACTGATATATAGAATGAATACAATTATGGGCACACATGCGCACTGCCCAAAATAAAACAGGAGTGCATAAATCACAAAGAAATCAGTCAGAGACATGTATTGTCAGTATTGTAATGACTGCAATAGATTGAAACGGTTAGGGCCTGCACTCATTGTTGGCAAGGGTAAACGAATCAGGCTTGGCCGGTCTCCCTTGCCAGGATCTGTATCCTCTGATAGCATTGATTGAGGATCTGAGAAGGGCGAAGTTGATATTGATGCGTTCGAATCCATGAAATCACTTGGCTGTATGTTTCACTTCGCTTCACTGAAAGCAAGTCGGCCAGGCGCTTGTATGCCACTGCCGTGCACTTGCTCATTCCACCGAAGATGGAGAAGACAAGGGGAGTGAAGGAGCTCATCAACTACATTGATACGTTCTTCATATTGCCTTCGCTTCTCCTGCTCCTGTGATCGATACACTGCTTCCAGGGAGGAGTTACGGTAGCTCTGGGCGGTTGGATTGCAAATCCTTACATCAAAAAATGCCCTCTGGCTACTATTCCCCCAGAAACCCTGGGCGCAAATGTCTGCCCGTGCATTGTCATCAGTGATTGCACTTGCATAAAAAAACTGCTAACTCCATTGAAGAAAGCTACCCAAGAGGAAGTATCTGTTGCATAATATGCATGCAGGACTAACCTTATTTACCAACTAAAGCGTGCGCTCTGGCAGAAAATGACCTCGACATATCCCTGTTTCGTCTTCATTTTCTTCTTCTGCTTCTTCTTCTTCTCCAACAGCAGTAGTGAACGAACCATAATGAGTAGAAGGAAGCCTTTACCACAGTTTAATTTGCCCTCAAACTGGTTGTATTCCTTTGTAGGTTAAAAACCTCCACGAACAAGTTTTGCAAATGAGGGTTTCCAGGCCTTCGATAGACGTTGCTACGCGAGAGACATCATTTTAACACAATGTAACGAACACTTTAGCTACATTGGTTTGCCTAGTCCTCCTTCAGATTTAGTTCAATAGCCTAGCAATGCCACCATATGTCCAATTGGAGGTGTGTACGTTACCATCCCAGGCCAAAGTTAGCTTGCACACCTTCGCAGTCGTGCATTTCCCCGCTATTTTCTAATTACTACATGGTTCGCTTCCGGTTGCCTTTTCCGTATTCTTTATGGTAGGTTAGCGTGGAACCTAGGTGCTACCCCTCACTTTAAGCTCCAGGATTACAGAAATGAGGTATAATGCACTTCCTTTGTCTCAATCTGAACAATTTCTGATGGTATCATAGCAAGATATGGTACATACAGTGTGATCCACAATGAAAGGTACACACTATTATCTATTATTAGGATGCATACTGCATATGTACACACACCAGAGCTTCCCCTAGTCTCGCGAAGCCAACCGCTTTCTCCCCTCCATTTTTAATTGATGACGTCATTGGTCAGCTGCTGGCCAATGATGTCAGCATATAAAAATGGAGGTAGAAATAGCAGTCGGGAGACTAAACTGCCCCATAATGATTAAACCTGTAAATGAAGAGTCTGCTAAGCTAAAGTACTAACCATGTATTTTTTGAACCAAGACACCAGATGCAGGCCCTGACTGTGGTGCTGCTGCTCCTTGCGGTGGTGGCATTGGTGTAGTCCCTGGGGGGAGGGGAGATCATGGGTACAGCCAACATTCTAAAAGGGATTTCAGTTCAGAATTACAAGCAAAAATAGTGACATGAATACAAGCTGAAATTGTGAAGGAAATGTCAGGAGAGTCAGACAAGGTCACTTGCACTCAAAATGGTCGATGCGACTGCTCTTAACTCAATTTACCACCAAATACTTAAGTCTTAGAGCAAACCCATGATATTACTTCTTCACTTCAATGTAAACAGTTGGGCAATGACTTTCAGAAGATGGACCATTCCCCTAGAATCTAGGAAGGCTTGTAAGCATAATACATGGCAGTCTACAAGCGCTAGCTGATGTTGGTTATGAGACAGATTGAGCCATGCATGTATACCCTAATCCGGAGGCTGAGCAAGCTTTAATTCTGCTGTGGAATTGACTCCATAGAAGTTGGTAGTGAGTTCTCATTGACCACTATATGCTAGACTGCATGACTGCTAAGTTGGCTGATTGCCTTGGTTCTTTACATACCAACTAAAGCCAGCAACCCCGAAGAAACATTGCTATAATTTAGGTAATAGTTAAATGCCGCCCAAGAGGTGTCTGCGGGATTTAGCACGAAGCTTGAGGGCACAAAGTGCCCAAGTGCTGAGTGGTCTAAATCTTCACAGACACCGATTGGGTGGCATTTAAGTAATATTGATCCAAAACTTTTCTCTAATCCAATCAAGATCATCTCCCCTATTTCTCTTGACTATGTCTGCATCCCTGGCAACCAATGACGATGCGGGTGCCCAATAGAAGAACTCTCCGGCACCCGTAAACCTACTCGTTACACTCCTTTGCCGTCTGTCCTTAATACTACTTCGTAGGGAGGCCATTCGACAAGAAATGAAGGAATAGTTCGCAGCTGCAAGGGCATATTACGGCAGATGCAAAATGGCTGTGATGATGTCATATAAACTTTACACACACTCTGCCCGCAGCTTATGTGTATGGGATTTATCGTCACGTACACTCTGCCCACCACGTACATCTATGGGATTTAGAATCACGCACGAAGCAATTTGAATGCTTCTCAGAGATTTAGAATCATTGTCTAGATGCCTGTTACCATGGCAACAGAATCTATGACGTCTTAGACATGAAAGCATACATACAGTTAAGCCCATGTATCTTCTGGCTCTTTGGCTATGCACGGTGCGGTCATTCATAACGGGGGGGTGAAGGAAGCACAAAGCATATGGCTAAGAGTAGACACACTCAGCCTTGGAGTATTAGCTATTTTATTATCTTATTACACAGGAGTACAATTGGAATGTCAGGAATGCAAATAATTTTGAAGCGATGTTGCACAATCACAAGACTCCATCCAATTTCCACTGGTGTACTGAAACACAGCCATACTATCATGGGATTTGCAAAAACTAAAGTGAGAGTCTTTCCTGTACTCTCAATTGAACATAAAAGCCAATATGGCACTACATTGTCAATAGGGTATAAAAAATCCCTTTAGAATTAAATGGGATTTAGAAATGGCCAGCAGAAAAAGCATAGAAACAAGCAACAGTAACTCAATACCATGATAAGCCACATTTCCATGAAGTTCACTCTGTATTCCTAATGTCCTTGTAACTGCATGGATCCAAATGTCTAGCTAGCTAGTCCCATGCTACAATAAAAGCTTGAGTGGCACTTGCATAGAATTGCAGAAACATTAGCCAAATCACAAATAGTCTAATGTAGCCCAGACTGCCTCCACATTTATATGCTGGTGACATCGCTCGACATTAGCATATAGAGACAGAAATAGTGGTCTGGGCTACATGAGACTAATCACAACTGGATTGCATAGCATGCACATACGTAATAGCTAAATTCAAGCAGTCAAATAAATTCAAAATGTGAGCTGTGCACCAATGCAAATCCTTCCCCTTAAAGGCATACCTGGGCCTCCCAACTCTTGAGCTTTCTTCTCTAGCTCATCTGCCCAAGTAGCATTGTTACACTGCCGTAGCAAGTCACAGAAGACTTTGAAATCCTTGTTTGCTTTTCCTTGCAATATCCGAATGACTTCGCTCATCTGTGCAGAATCATTTCGCTCATTCTCTACCGCCCTCACTTCTGCTCTGTCCATGAATCCACCTGCGTCTATTGCTAGTTTGTCGAGGAGTCCCGTATTCATTCTCACGTTGAGCTTAAGATCTCCTTTCAGTACCGTCAGTGCACCCACATTATATTTCTGCATGGGGCCTGTGTCACTACCTGTTGAGGATCACAACAGAGCATCACACACATTTCTCAACAACTATGACAGGTGCACACAATTCCGTAACACAGGTGGAAACATGCATGCATAGACACATAGCACATACAGGCATGCATGTACAAAAAGGACCCTAGGAAAATGCATTTTAAGTGGCTTATTTATCTGGGGTAAAGTGAAGCTCATTAGCTTTATAAATCCCTCAAAGGGAAAATCTAAGTGTAGGCAGCTAGTACATGGAGGCATGTACAAGCAGCTTAATTGCAAGGTGTACTTATATACTAAAACTTTCCTTTAGATTAAAAGGGATTTGGGAATGTCCAGCAGAACAAGTATTTCGAGTTAAAAAACTCGTGGGGCTGCCGCCCCAACTCGAAATACTTGCTCCCTCCAGTTGCTGCTGTGTTATCAATATATAGTAGCTATTGCAACTAATTTTGTGTAATTCATCAACACACATGTGAACACACTTCATAGGCAAGAATGAACACAAATGATTGAAGCGGACATGAAGAGTCAAAAATATTGACACACATTTGCACAATGGCACAGTACATTAACTTACATACCTTATACACAGTTTGCACATTCTCAGAGTTGCCAAAAGCACAATCAAGTACACACACACACACACACACACACACACACACACACACACACACACACACACACACACACACACACTCACACACACACCGTTCTGGGGCCGTGTATAATTTTCGAACCAGAACGGACCGAATCAATACATTAGATAGGGGTCTGTGCGGTCGATCAAAAAGCTGCTACTCACACTTTCGCCCTTTGTATTGACTTGTCTGCACTAGGTTGGCTTTCTCTGTGCTTGGTACGACTCTCCAGACAGGAGCAGTAAGTTAGAGCACCATTCGGCTAACTGACATTTACTATTAATTTTTATGTAGTGTAGCTATGCCATTTCTGGGACAGGACCAATACCCAGACACTCTGCAAAAATGTACGTCGCATGAAATAGACAGGCAAAACTTCCAACTAACGCCATGCTTGGTTGATAGTTGTACTAGCAGGGTTTAATAATCCACAGTCATAATGAGACGAGTGCCCTTCGTTTGGCGGCTGGACACCGATTTCTTCTCCCCATCTCTTCCGGAGCGTCAATTAAGAATTGGCAGGAAGTAGGAGGAACTACGAATTGCACTATCTTCGATTGCGCGCCAAATTCGAATGGTTGGCTGGATCTGCTTACGAAAAGATACACTGAACTCATTGGTGATTGAACTGCACGCGCTACAATAGAAACTAACTTCTGTGCTTGAGAGAAGTTAGTAAAATTCAATACATATTAGTTACTGCAGTTGCCAATTGCTGGACAGCAGCAAAATATTCATACTTTGGTTGTTGATTTAAAGGCAGAGTGAAGGCAGATATACATGTGCAGGTTGATACTGGAGAGGCGGATGAAAGATTTTACATCACCTGTGGAACTGATGAAGAGAGCACTTGGATTTGCTGTGACAGTTGTTCCAAATGGCACCATCTTTGTTGTGTAGGGCTATCTGACTGTAGCAACCTTGTCCAGTCCTTTTGGAAGTGCCCTGAATGTTGATCCATGGTTGTATTACCGATCTTATTCACTTAAACGAAGTTTAAATGAACCCCGTGTCTATTGGTCTGGCAGCCAGCTCAGCAAAATTATATAAAATCAACCCCAACCCTAACCCTAACCGTAACTAAATAATTTATACAGGATATATCGCAACCTACGGTGTTGTTTTATACTATTTTGCTGAGCTGGCTGCCGGACCAATAGCCACTTCGTTAAATGAAAGCACCGTAAGTCCTAATGCCTGTCCCACTTTAGGAAAAAATGTCCGGGAGTAGGGGAAATGGCGGGTGCGACTGAGGATGGTGTCGCTAGGCAATCTCGTAACGGGTCGTTTTCTCGCAACCTCTAGAGGAATAGATTTTTTCCAGTAAGTGTAAGCGTTTTTTCTGCTCAAGTACACCCTTTCCTGACTGTTCTCGCTGGTTTATCGTTAGCTGTCCCGGAAATGGCGTAATTACCCTATAAACATCCTGTCGCAAGCCGAACAGCACTCTAATTTACTGGAGAGTCTTACCAAGCGCAAAGAAAACCAATGGAGAGTGAGACAAGTCAATACAAGGGCGAATATGTGAGTAGCAGCTTTTTGATCGACCACACAGACCCCTATCTAGTGTATTGGTCCGGTCCGGTCGGTCCGTTTTGGTCCGAAAATTATACCCGACTCGTTCTGGTCCGAAAATGATACACGGCCGCCTTACTCTTCCAATCGGCGGCACTTCGACTCAGATTAGCAACTAGTTTCGTAAACCGACCGTATACTATCTTCGTACAAAGTCGGGATACAGACCATACCATCACATTGTGTCAGTCACTAACCTGCCATCGTTCGCTACCGTCAAGTTTAGCTGCAGCGAGTTTCTCTAACAAATCTTCAATACAGCTTGGTCACCTCAGCCGGGAGAGGAAGAGGATCAAAGAATTTTCTCTTAGGGGGTAGGGTGAGGGAATCGCCAACCACAGGCATGCAAAATAGGCGCGACGGCTGTTTCGCAGTGGCAACTTAGGTTTATAGCCGCCAATTGGGAATTGGAACTGGGATCCTGTCCATCCAAGAAGACACAAGTTCAGCTTCTTTTTCTCCATGAAAACTGGAGAAATGCAGGATTAACGTCGGTACGCAGCAGAAATGGCAGGTTTCCAGTGAGTCCTAGCCTTTAAAGCGTAGTTTTTACTACTACAATGGCGAAATTACAGCCGACCCTGGCATCCATTTAGTCTTCTCCTAGTGCTCTTCTGCCAGTTTTCACGCTATCGTACTATACCTATATAGCCCAAGGTATCTATAACATGACGGTGAAGGTCCTGTTCTACGGCGCATCACAGATTTTAGGTTACAAGTGCTAATACATGGGGCATCATGTTGCAATATGTATACAATTACGGCTAGCTGCATAGCTATAGAACTACAGTGAGCACAGTGATGCAATCTGCCTCTTACTCCCAACAGTACCATGGTACTGTGTGCATATGTGAAGTAAAGACCATTTAGCTACACATTGTTCAGTGTTTGTGCCATGTACGTAGCTATATATAGCTGGCTACAAGATAGGGCTTCCATCATGCCAGTTTCATACTTATAATTGCTAGTTAACTGTTCACGTTCCTAAGTAATTCTTGTTTCATTGCTTGGCCATGGTCTTGTCAGAATTCCACTTTGGTTGCTGCATGGGGCATAGTGCATTGTACTGTTTGTCTAGTAAAAGTCAGGTGAAACCACATGCATGACACCTTACTGCAATTGTGCTTTCAAAAACACTTGTTAGTCCTGCATTCTCGTGAGAGATCAATTTGTTGGGTTCTTGTTTTTGCTTTCCTCTCTCAACAGATATAATTAGAGCATTCATGTGACACTTATGTGTAGTAGTACATATATACATGTGTGTACTTGTACAGTGTATCTCATAAGGCTTGCCTTCATTACATGCACTAACTACTGTGTGCTGCATTGGAAGATGACACCCCCTCCCACGCCCAATCACCCACTGATCACTCCTCATGTCACTAATGCATATGGTCAAGTGAATTCTTCTTTATGCTCTACTTAGGAAAGTGCATTATGTAAGTGTTATTGCACACATGTCCACCACCCAACCGGTGGTACTTTTCAAGGAATGCTCAGAGCTAAGTTTATTGTCACAAAAAGATATCCTAAGGAGCAGTTCAGATATGTAGTATGCACTGCATCATGTAATTCCAAAACCATTTCAATTGCTTGTGTGGGAGCACTAACCACTACTGCTGACCTCCATAATTTTCACAGTCTGTTGTTCATGCACGGATACCTGTAGTTGCTGTTTTACTATTATTATGTACCTGCACTCTTCCTACACAGATTCATTTGTGCTGCAAGCCATCTTAATGCATTGGGCAGAATATAATCTTGGGATCGGAGTACTGAACTGCATTGAAATGGCACTCACCAATTCATTATCAGCTAATAGATAATGCAAGAAGGCCAACCCTTGACAATACTCGTTTCCATTATCTTTCTGTACTTTATTTTCAGAAATGTTGTATATTGTATACAGATTAAGACATGATACATATCTACACGTTTAGTTGTCAAGAATAAGAAGCTCATTGAACAAAGAACATGCATATAACAAACATCTGCCTGCAAGGTACCTCATGATCAGTAACCTACAGGCATAGGTACAAGAGCATGTGTGTATGTACGCCCAGCTGAGCACCTGGCATTTGTTTACCTCTATGCTATATAAATGTATGTTGTTGAGAACCACTGCCATCAGCACTAGCTTACAATATTTATTGGTAGTACTAGCTAGATACCGATTATAATTATTCACTATGTCTGTGACGGCCGTGAAATACAATGCTCCATGTATTAGCACTTGTAACCTAAAATCTGCGATGCGCCGTAGAACAGGACCTTCACCGTCATGTTATAGACAGCTTGGGCTTTCATACAAGGTACAGCACGATAGCGTGAAAACTGGCAGAAGAGTGCTAGGAGAAGTATAAAGGGATGCCAGGGTCGGCTGTAATTTCGCCATTGTAGTAGCAAAAACTATGCTTTAAAGGCTAGGACTCACTGGAAACCTGTCATTTCTGCTGCATACCGACGTTACATCTGCATTGATAGAGTTTCCGTGGAGTAAAGGCCTATTCCTTTTTGCCGTTTAAACCTCGAGCTCAGTCTCGCCGCATGTTCCCAGTTTCCAAACCATAACTAAGATGCCACAATTTATACAATGCAAAACAGCCGTGCTGCCTCAGCAGGCGAGTTTAATAAGCGTGACCTTTTTAAATCGCTAGTCCATACCGCATACCGGTATCTGGTAAGCACTTGCACGATATTATACAGATTCATACACATTGCAATATCTAGTGTTGACATAGATTGTGAGCTAAAGATTTTGTACAGCAATACTGCTCATGTTTATGTATAATACCATGACTAGACTCTGGTACCCAGTACCCGGTGTGGACAACCAATCGAAAAAGGTCTGTACACACATGCAGTATTGGGGTCGAGAGAGTGGATGAAGCACGCTTGCATGAAAGGTTGAGGTGAATGAAATGGGGTCGGAAGTGTGGATAAGCTTAAGGTGTGACAGACTGTGAATACACTTCTGCATACAGTGTGCCTGCACAAAATCCAAGTTTGAATCACACACAGAGACAGATATAATATATGTATGTGCATGCGCGCGCGCACACACACACACACACACACACACACACACACACACATATACACACATATACACACACACACACACACACACACACACACACACACACACACACACACACACACACACACACACACACACACACACACACACATGCACATATACACACACACACACACACACACATATGCACACACACACACACACACATATACCAAAATTATAGTGTCAAATTGCATGTCCAATGAAGTAAAACTAGTTAGTAATGCTAACACATGCTACCCTGTGAACACAGAGATGAGACTGTGGTTAAGCAGTCACATGTAGCAAAGTTGGATAAATTCGCAAGAGGTTTATAGCTTGAGGGTCCTTGCCAGTCAGAAAGAGTGAAACACGCCTTACCAACTATGAATCACTCAATGCAGCTCAGCCTGCTTAACTGTAATTCCAAGAGAGCTCTTGGTTGTACTCAAAAGTACACGTCACTGACTGTTACATGGGTTATAGCTACACTATTAACCACATTCTAGCTCTCTAGGATGTTTGGTAGGCTACCAATCAGCTAAAATACAACAAAGAAAGGTCAGGTGGATGCAGTAATGTCCTAGTGCTGTTCCTAGACCCTACTGCCACCCTTTCATGCTCAGGTATATAGAATCTGTGGAAGAGACTATGAGACTAGAAATATGTCCACATCCATCTTACACCTGGATAAACTGATTTCAACAGTTATATTATTTAGCTCAGTATGTGAGTAATGCATACATTACCGATGGTTTACTAACCTTACACTTGCTTTACCAAGACATCATCACCTTCCTGAACTCCTGGTCCAGCCTGCTCATCTATTCAGGAGATAGACAATGCATCACATCATGCATGTACTGTATTCAAAGGCTGTCAATCACTAAAATACAAGAGTATGGATTCTTCACTGCACCATATGTCACATCAGCAACAGATCACGAGGACCATGACTGGTTCAAAAAACACGCCTGCACTATTTAAAGCATTGCCGACTCACCTTGGGAAGATTCTGGCTTCACTTTTCTCCTCTTGTTTGGTGGCTGCTGTGGTTTTGCAAGTTTCAGAATGTCAGCATGTTTCTTTGCTTCTTCTGCAAAGGTTTCAACTTGAGGGACTGTATGGGAAGATAGTGCCATACACATAATATTTAATTTATGGGAATATGGGAATAAGTGCACAGCTATATGTGACTAACTAGACAAGGAAATGCTTGTATACAGCTTCCACACTTCAGCTTCACAGATCAATGGTATGGCTATCAAGAAGGGATTCATGTAGCAGAACTGCAATGGATCAGGACATTTTGACTACGTAGGCCTTCATCAGCTGATAAAGGTCTATGTGGCCAAAATGTCCTGGTCCATCACAGTTCAGCTACATGAATCCAGCTCAAAATCCATACCCTTGATTTGTGACTGTAGCTACATAGCAGTGAGTCTCTATGCTATCATGCTTAAGCATGCAGTAGCAGTTGGGCTGCAGATCTGCAAGTGCATACATGCAATCACATGCAACCACACACTGTGATACTTTCCAAAGGAATAAGCCACACACACACATACACACACACACACACACACACACACACACACACACACACACACACACACACACACACACACACGCACACAGACACACACACACACACACACACACACGCACACAGACACACACACACACACACACACACGCACACACACACACACACACACACACACATACACACACACACATATGCACACACATATATAGATTGAATACTTGTATATATGCACAGTATGCATCTACAGTGAAACGCAAGATGTCACTGTGTTAGGCAGGCACCTCTCTAAAACAGCCAACCTCCCTGGCCCCAAATAGCCCTAAAACATTGCAGTCTACCTCTGTAGAGCAGCCATGCACCTCTCTAAGATGCAATCACAACTGGCCTACAGGTGGCTGTCTTAGATGGGCTCCACTGTATAAAGTTCATTCATTGATGAGAGTACATATGTGATTAACTCTCTAGTGATTGGTGTAATACATTTAGGAGTGCTGTGTGTGCCACTTACATGTACCCCTGTATTTAACCATTCGGATGTCATCAACAATCACAGTGATAAGGGTGGCTCAGTTGACATAGGTATAGCTCTCGTCATGGCTGCTCAGATCACCGCGATGGAGTCCAACTACGATCAACTTGTTGTTGTACTCCCTCAGAATAGGACTACCTGAGGACCCACCATACGAAGTGGCCATGTGCCCTATGTAAGGGCCTGCATGAACAAAAAAGGAAGTACACTAATTCAGGGGGACTCTGAGAGTGTAGTGTTCTAATATATAAATTCATGATAGGATTGTCACAATGACAGTTAGGTGTTAGCTAGGTACGTCATTGTCACTAAAGACAGTTGTTAGCATGGTATGTCACTAACGACAGGGGTTATCAAGGCCGTATGCATACCTTCAAGTCTGCAGATCTGCTCAGCGTTCTCATATCTGTCAAAAGGAACTGGCCACTCTGGGTAGTGAATCATGTAAAGCAGATTATTCAAGCCAAGTCCTTCATCCTCCATCATTTCTTTACATGCTGACAACGAGAGCGGTGTTGGGGTCTCATTTTGCAAGTAGCTCTTCATGACATCCATCTTCACACCCACAACAGTGTAGTCAAATTTTCTCTTCCAACCGGGTAACTGCAATCACCATGCGACACAGGAAACAGACAAGGTCATGGAAGTCCTATCGAACTCATGACTGATAAACATTAGGCTAAATAGAATATTATATTACTTGTTCATTGTCAGTGTCTTCCCCTCTGTATACCAGCGCCACCTGGATAGTTTTTATAGCCCTGACCATAAATGAATTAAGTCATCTTATGTGTGCCTGTTACCACAGGTGGTCTTGACCACCTGTGGTAACACAGGTCACCTTGACTACTTGTTGCCCCTACCTGGCAACACCACAGATAGTATATATATAATATACTCTAATCAAGCAACCATCCCCTCTGTATACCAGCCACCTGTAACGTTCATACCTGGTTACGCATGACATGCACAGACCAATAAAAAAATAAAAATAAAAATAAAAATTGGACCTCCCTCCCTATCTGATGATCACTGCCGGATGATAAACAAGTATTATATTTTACTTGGCCTTACTAGAAAATATTGTATTTTCACACAATTCATCAACCTCACATCTTTATCATCCATCAGGAAGTAATGGGAGTCCAGTAGTTCTTGGCCTTCTATTGTAGTCCCGAGCTTGTTCGCACTGTCTCGCCCAAAGAAGAAAGTTGCTTTCTGGGCCGCTGACAATGTAGGCAAAACATGGTTGCAGGTCATTAGCACAATTTTCTTCTCCACCTCACTGATCTCCAATTCTGCAATGAATCCAGAGCCTCTGCCAAGTTCCTGGCTAATTTGGGGGAGAATGCAAATGTGTGTAGCAGTCACCAAGACACGTCATGCAAACAACAACTGGTAGCTATATACACAATAAATGCTGCATCGAACTGCTACTTCAAGTGTTTATTTATAATGCACAAGAGAATAAAAGTGCTAGGGCAATACATCTTGTCAGAACTACACTAATACTTTAGTTCGTTTAAAGCAAACAGATACTCATGAATAGCTCCGAAAATAGGGTAGCCACTGCTACAGAAGTTTGTGTTACAGCTGGGGGTGACGCAGAGGGAGGGGGAAGGCATGTGGGGTTGAGCCCCCTACTTTTACGTGTGGTAGGGCCCAGTCCCCCCCACCCCCTATCACTTTCTAGCTAAATGTGTGTGGCCCGGTTGAGGATTTACAGTGAGTGTCAGTGCCACTGGTTTAGCGTAGTCCCTGCAAATCACTAATGAGTTTACCTGTTCTAAAGTTACCACTACTACTGCTTTTACTACTACCATGCACTTCTACTTACTCGTTAGTCTTTATGTGGACCACTGCGCGCTTCACCATGTCTTTTTCCGCGGCCCGATGGCGCCCGCTTCGAAGCCCTGCACCACCGCGCCTTGATCATTGTACTGTACATCGCCTGAGGCAAGTGGAAAATGCAGCTAAATCACTGGTGAGTCGTCCACACACAGTAGCTAGCTATGTAGCTAGCTACAACCGCGTCGACACACAGGTTAGTTACCAGCTAACTAGTGGCAAGGGCGAGAGTCCATAGCGTTTAATACTGTGTATTAGCTATGTATATTATAGTCAGACTGAGCGCGCACACCTGCCGTTGGAAAGGAAGATTCCGCCATCCTCGAGCTTGTCGTCCTTGCTAAAAGGTCGACTGTGAAGAGCGGACGGGTAGGGGGGGGCGTTTAGCCACCGGGGGGGGGGGGGGGGGGGGAGGGGGGAGAAGGAAGTGCAACCACAGGTATGCAGCTAGCAATGTGTGAGGCTTAGACTAAGCACTCACTCCCCCCCCCCCCCCCCCCCGCTGTCCAGCAATCTTCTTCTCTTTCTTTCAATACATTACATACATAACAATCCTATCATGCAGTGGTAATTATGCTGATTAATCATGAACTTCATAATATAAATGACTTTGTATACTGACTGTCACACAGCACTAGATGACTGATGAAATGAGGTGCATGGGGGCGTCTGAAATTTTGGCTTGAATTCTTGTGTCATTCTATCTTTAGCTCTGTACACTCCTGAGGTGTCTGTCCGTATTTCATCTCTCCTGGAGTGTTTGATTCATGTGTGGGCATGTTGCAAAGACAGCTTGTGGCCTTGCTCTACCATCACTTGGTGCTGTGAGTGTGGTGTGGAGTGGGGTGAGGGTGCCTTGTTTGTCTGTGTGGGGGGGAGGTAGCATGTGTAGTGTGTAGTGATTGGAGACCTGCTTGCTATTGCTACATTAACCCACTATCATACAAAGTACGTGCCATTGTACACACTGCACGTCCACGGATAGCATACATGCATGGTGTCTCATCACATCATTGATATGCCATACAGGAATGCCCAGAGTGAAAAAGCTATCAATCTACATGCAGTGAACCTCCGCATAGTGATGCGGTGTGGTATATACATAGACGCATGCATGGTTGCATTATACAGAATTCAAGTAACAAGGCAATTATAGCTATAGCCTAGTAATATAGTGATATCCCAAATATGCATGCTCATGGTATACCAGTATAGGCACAAGCATTGCTTTAAACAACTGTAAGGTGTATAAACATTCTCCCCTGAATACTGCAAGCAGGGTTGTAGGGAGGTAATGAACACAATCAGCACTATTAAGGCCTGGGTCACGTGATTTTTACCAAAAAACCTATACATGTTCGGTGTTGATTTTATTCTTAATGCTGCCGTCTATGGGGATCAAGTTTAGATCAGATGGAAGTTCAGACACTGCTGTATTACCTTATGCCAAATAATAAAGCGCTTAAAGAACTGGGTGCATACCAGCGATAGTCAATTAGAAGATGGTTGCTGAAATTGCAAGCAAAAGGCGGAATAGTAAAAAAAAACACATAGAAGTCCAAGAATATAGAGTCACACAGGCAGATGCAATGTGTACTAACATCTCACCCGGTAGATAGTTGAAATCTGCTCCAGAAGTGTGGCAAGCTGCCAATTTGCTGTCTTCGCCATACAAGCGCATTTCACCTTGTATCTGCCTACTACTTCAGTCTTTCAGGAATCTACCGGGGGGGGGGAGCCGTAGCATGTCCTCTACTACGTATCTAACTAGTCACAACTCTCCTAGCGCAAGTCCTGATATTATTAATTTTTAGGGGCTGCCGCAGGCAGCCCCTATATTGTTTTCAAATTGACGTTTTCATATGGCTTCATGTTACGGATATATATATATATATATATAATACGCCAACCTACGGTTGTACGTCAATGCTTACATTTATATTGAATGTATTGGGCGAAGTATTGGGTATAGGGAATTTATATTGTCGGCCATTTTATTCGGCCGGAAGTGGACCGTGTGCGAGGCCAAGGGACTTTGAAAACCGGCTTCCAAACGACGTTTTAGCGAACTTTGGACGTTCTCTTCCGCCTCTGATCCTGGAACAGACTCCTACAGCACTTCTGGTCGACGGGCAAAGACACAGCTTCGAGACAGCGCCCAACAGGTCATCGACTTCGCCCCGAGCCTTCTTCGACAATGGCCGCGCCGCCTCGGAGGACTTCACTCCGCCGCCTGGAACACATGACAGGAGTAACGTAGAAACTGGTGAACGCCGTGATATGTACACGCTAACGTTCTTCAACCGTTTCTAGCGTTGAAAAGCTTAACTCGCACGGTTGCCCTTCTAAATGCTCTTCAGAACCTGGCCCACGCGTACTGCGCTGTAGCAAACGTACGTAGCTTTTGCCATCACAGACCACTAGCTACTCTGGCGACTGTGGGTTCCTTGGTACATTATATTTCTGTGAATATTCACTGTAAATGCATGTGCTGTAAGCAGTCATGTGTCTTTGCTGGAGATTTCTCTGTGCATGTGTGGTGTGTGCATGTGTGGTGTGTGCGTGTGTGGTGTGTGTGTGTGTGTGTGTGTGTGTGTGTGTGTGTGTGTGTGTGTGTGTGTGTGTGTGTGTGTGTGTGTGTGTGTTTGCACATGTGTATGTGTGTGTGCGTGCGTGTGTGTGTGTGTGTGTGTGTGTGTGTGTGTGTGTGTGTGTGTGTGTGTGTGATGTGGTGTGTGTGTGTGTGTGTATGTGGTGTGTGTGTGTGTGTATGTGGTGTGTGTGTGGTGTGTGTGTGCATGTGGTGTGTGTGTGGTGTGTGTGTGCATGTGGTGTGTGTGGTGTGTGTGTGTGTGTGCATGTGTATGTGCGTGTGTGTGTGTGTGTGTGTGTGTGTGTGCATGTGTATGTGTGTGCGTGTGTGTGTGTGTGTGTGTGTGTGTGTCTCATGTGTCTGGTGATAGTGGTGTGTGTGTGTGTGTGTGTGTGTGTGTGTGTGTGTGTGCTGAAGTTACTGAGGTATTGTGACGCGATGTCATGTTTACCTATTGTGAGTGACAGAGCAGCGACCGAAGGGAGCAAGTATTTTGAGTTGGGGCGGCAGCCCCACGAGTTTTTAACTCGAAATACTTGTTTTAACTCGAAATACTTGTTTTAACTCGAAATACTTGTTCAAAAGAAGTTCCTAAAATACACATGGGCTCCTTGCCCTACAGGCAAGGTATGGCTCATGCATACAACCCTTGATGTGGCTTAGGAATGCTTTTCAAGATAATGCAAAGGTGATAAACAAGGAATTTAGTCTGACTTAGGTACAATTTCAAGCACAACTCGAAGGTGATAAACTATGAATTTAGTTAAATGAACAGGCTTGTCATAACAAACATGACCCAGGCCTTAACTGGGTTGAGCAGATCTAATTATGCTGTCAAAACACACGCCCCCTAAAACTCTAGCTAAGAATGTATAGAAACAAGGATTGAGGGGTAGTGCAGTGTTCAGCAATGCACAGTCATGTGGAATACACTAGTACACACTGGCCAACTGCAGTGAATCTGCCATGGCTTTCACTCCTTGAACTTGGCACTGTGAGTGTGGTGTGGAGTGGGGTGAGGGTGCCTTGTTTGTCTGTGTGTGTGTGGGGTAGCATGTGTAGAGTATAGTGATAGGAGAGAACTTGCTTGTTAATGCTGAAGTGGGTGGAGTCAAATGCTGAGGGGCGTGTGTATGTTGTGTATGAGTGAGTGGTGTTGGTGTGTGCAAGCGATTTTCATGCACCAATACTTTCACCAATAGTTAGTTCCAATACTTTGCTGAGTGATGGTTCTATTGTACATGTTGCAATTGCACAATCACATTGAACCTTCAGCTGAACACTTGCAAGTGAAAGAGAGTTGGACTTAGGTGGCTTCAAAACAGCCATGGCCTCCACTAATGCAGTTGTGGCCATGCACCTAACAGTCTCACCTGTTTAGTAAAGGCACTGCAGAAACCCTCTTCCCACTATTTAGATGCATATGATGCAATCATTGTCGTGCATGCGCGGGTACCCTTCATTCTACCAGTCATGTATACTGAGTTAATTAGTGCCCAATGATGTTGTACATAGCTAAACAGGGGACAATAAGATGAGAAGGTTCAAGTCAGTGCATGGGCTGCTTAAGGATGTGTATTCCAGTTACACCAATCCACTATCATGCAAAGTACGCACCACTGTACACACTGCACATCCACGGATATCATACATGCATGGTGTCTCATCACATCATTGATATGCCGTACAGGAATGCCCAGAGCGCAAAAGCCATCAATCTGCATGCAGTGAATCTCCACATAGTGATGAGATGTGGTATATACATAGACGCATGCGTGGTTGCATTATACAGAATTAAGTAAGGCAATTATACCCACTAGCCGGAAAGCCCGCCTTTGGCGGGCTTTCCTGCTATGGCGCACCAACGAAGGCTACCCTGCGCCGGCATGTCCACGCCAGCACATTGACGATAGCTTTTCTGGGGCCAACACATTGGCAACAGCTGTGTGGGTTCCCGTAGTCATCAATGGCCTATCTGACATCATGTGCATGTGAAAACGTCAGTGCATCACACAGACTGACAATGACTGGAGTATTCAAACATCATATGACCATAATATAGTGCAAGTCAAGAAAAGGAGAAAACAGTTAGACTGTAAAATTTCATGTTGTCATAAAGTTTCAGGATAATGATACAACATTGTCAGTGTAGCTAACGTGTGCCATGGTCATTGGCTTGTTGTCTTTAACTTTAAGATGCTGTAGTGCACCTACGCGACTGAGTGCAATATCCAGTTTGCCATGAGGAAACAGAGGTAATTAATACCAATGGTGTGTCTGCTCCTGGCTTTAGCTAGCTACATCATGAGCGTATACATGATGAGCAAGCAAGTAAAGTTGCTGAGGCTGGGCAAGAAAGACGCTCAGGAGCTAACCACAGGCAGTCTTGATCCTGCTGCAATTGCTGACAGCTGTCTAGAGGATCTAAGGACAGGCTCATCCACTGTAGTCGCTCCTGGAGATCGCCTGTAGTGGCGGGTAGCGCAAAGTCATCAGGAAGCACGGACGTTTCGCGGGATATGCCAGTGGGCAGCGCGGTCCCTGTCTCTTGGGCATGGTTGGCTTCGCCGGTTGCTGGCGTCCGTGCGCTGAGCTTCTCCTATAAAGACCATTGCGTTCGGTTGCACTGCCACATCGCGCCCCTTGGCAACTGTTGGCAAAGATGGCGTCGTTATCCGAAAAACATGGCTGCCGCAATGGTATTTCCCCGATTTTCTCCGCAGAGGCATCATGGGTGGCTGTTTTCGTGTCACGGCTGAATCGAATGGAGGTAGGCCGAAGTGCTGTATAAGAAAGCTCGTCGTTTTCGCGTCGCAAAACGCTAAATGCTCTTAAGAATACGGAACACGGATACTCGGGCTTAGCTCCATTATATATAGGATTACTCAACGAAGGGTACTACCTCATCACATGCCCATGAAAACTGGAGTCTGAGTCATGAGATGTTGTATTCTGCTGATGAATGGCAATGTGTGGATGCAACATGCAACATACATGTACGCACCTACTGGCTGTGCTGTTGGCCATCAATACAACACTGTTCATACTATACATATCACACTTCCAGTTTGACTGAATATGACATCAAATTCACCTTCATTGCATGACCAATTGGTGAATAGATATACATGTAATATAGAAAGTGGATTTCATACAGAGAGCAAAGTATAGGTAGCGACAACAACAGGCACTCCGTTATGTCATAGTAGGCCGACAGTTAACAGTCATGATACTATCTTGCAACAAATCCTTGTCACTTTTAGCTGTTCTGTTGCTGTTCACAGCCAACACGTGCACTGTAGGAAGCCACAAATTCGTTTGCTGTGCTAATTATGATTCATGGAAAAGAAAGTGAGGACAAAATACACAGGAGTTTCTATGGTGTAAGTCAGCACTTACTCTGTCTGTGCAAGTGGTCTACCATGTCAAATTCAGCAATAGACCAAAAACACTATCGCTTCAGCTGACCATATACCTGTATCACATAGAAGGAGATGTGCATACACCTGAAAATATGCATGTGCATGTATGACATAGTGTGTACAATCCATCTATACAGTAACAGTAGAAATGATCACAAAACACTGCATGGCTGCATTATAGGATGAACAATAGCATTGTCTCTGAACAATACAAATGAAACCTGCTGGCCTAGTCTACTGAATACTTCATTGTCCGTATGAATATACATAATTATATTAATTATAACACTACATGGCTGCATTATAGGATGAACAACAGCATTGTCTCTGAACAATACAAATGAAACCTGCTGACCTGATCTACTGACTACTTCATTGTCCAGCATGCATATATACATAATATTACATTATTCCATAATAAATACAGGACTCATCAATACATGTCAATCGGCATGAATAGAGCACTGCTCATACATGGCATATCAAAGTTTCGAAATAGTTGTGTATGACAACATATTTATTTTCACTGACTGACAGTGCCAGTGAATTGACACGTTACTACATTATGTGGAAGCCGGAAAGCCCGCTTTCGGTGGGCTTTCCTGCTATGGCACACCAACGAAGGCTACCCTGCGCAGGCATGTCCACGCCAGCACATCGACGCTAGCTACTTGGGGGCCAACACGTTGGCAACAGCTGTGTAGGTCCCAGTAGTCATCAATGGCCTATCTGACATTGTGTGCATGTGAAAACATCAGTGCATCACACAGACTGACAATGACTGGAGTATTTAAACATCATATAACCATAATATAGTGCAAGTCAAGAAAAGGAGAAAACAGTTAGACTGTAAAATTTAATGCTGTCATAAAATTTTAGGATAATGATACAACATTGTCAGTATATATAGCTAAAGTGTGCCATGGTCATTGGCTTGTTGTCTTTAACTTTAAGATGCTGTAGTGCACCTACACGACTGAGTGCAATATCCAGTTGGCCATGAGGAAACAGAGGCCTGTGTAATAAATACCAATGGTGTGTCTGGTCCTGGCTTTAGCTAGCTACATCATGAGCGTATACATGATGAGCAAGCACGTAAAGTTGCTGAGGCTGGGCAAGAAAAACGCTAAGGAGTTAACCACAGGCAGTCTTGATCCTGCTGCAATTGCTGACAGCTGTCTAGAGGACCCTCTGTAAGGACAGGCTCATCCACTGTAGTCGCTCCTGGAGATCGGCCGTAGCAGCGGAGAGCGCAAAGTCATCAGGAAGCACGGGCGTTTCACGGGATATGCCAGTGGGCAGCGCGGTCCCTGTCTCTTGGGTATGGTTGGCTTCGCCGGTTGCTGGCGTCCGTGCGCTGAGCTTCTCCTATAAAGACCATTGCTTTCGGTTGCGCTGCCACCTCGTGCTCCTTGGCAACCTTTGGCAAAGATGGCGTCGTTATCCGGAAAACATGGCTGCCGCAATGGCATTTCCCCGATTCTCTCCGCAGAGGCATCACGCGTGGCTGTTCTCGTGTCACGGCTGAATTGAATGGAGGTAGGCCGAAGTGCTGTATAAGAATCTCATCGTTTTCGCGTAGCAAAACGCTAAACGCCCGCCGAAGGCGGGCTTTCCTGCTATGGCGCACCGACGAAAGCTATCCGGCGCCGGCATGTCCACCCCAGCACATCACCGATAGCTATTTGGGGGGCAACACGTTAGCAACAGGTGTGTGGGTAGTCATCAATGGCCTATATCTGACATTGTGTGCTTGTGAAAACGTCAGTGCATCACACAGACTGACAATGACTGGAGTATTCAAATATCATATGACCATAATATAGTGCAAGTCAAGAATAGGAGGAAACAGATAGACTGTAAATAATGTCATAAAATTTTCAAGACAATGATACAACATTGTCAGTGTATGTAGCTAACCTGTGCCATGGTCATTGGTTTGTTGTCTTCAACTTTAAGATGCTGTAATGCACCTACGCGACTGAGTGCAATATCTAGCTCGCCATGGGAAAACAGGGGCCTGTGCAAGTAAATACCAATGGTGAGTCTGGTCCTGGCCTTAGCTACATGATAAGCAAGCATGTAAAGTTGCTGAGGCTGGGCAAGAAAAACTAACCACAGGCAGTCTTGATCCTGCTGCAATTGCTGTTGACAGCTGTCTAGAGGATCCTCTAAGTCTGTAAGGACAGGCTCATTCACTGTAGCCGCTCCTGGAAAGCGCCCATAGTGGTGGAGAGCGCAAAGTCATCAGGAAGCACGGACGTTTCGCGGGATATGCCTGAGGGCAGCGTGGTCCCTGTCTCATGGGTATATGGTTGGCTTCGCCGGTTGCTGGCGTCCGTGCGCTGAGCTTCTCCTATAAAGACCATTGCGTTCGGTTGCGCTGCCACCTCGCGCTCCTTGGCAACCTTCGGCAAAGATGGCGTCGTTATCCGGAAAACATGGCTGCCGCAATGGTATTTCCCCGATTCTCTCCGCAGAGGCGTCGCGCATGGCTGTTTTCGCGTCACGGCTGAATCGAATGGAGGTAGGCTGAAGTGCTGCATAAGAAAGCTCGTCGTTTTCGCGTCACAGAACGCTAAACGCTTCTAAGAATACGGAACACGGATACTCGGGCTTAGCTCCATTATATATATATAGGATAGCCTAGTGATATAGTGATATCCCAAATGCCATGCATTCTCATGGTATACCGGTATAGATCACGTTTAGTGCTACTATCATGCTTAATGATCATATCCATGTAGTCTCGTTCCCAGCCTACTTCCGGCCACCATTTTTAATGGCCCAATTAAAAATGGTGACCAGAAGTGGGCTGGGGACGAGACTAATATCCATGCATGCACCATAATTATGCATTCGTGTAATGTAAACATCAATCTTTCTGCACCCACCATATACTCTTGAGTGCAACCAGCATTCAACACATGCAATGTTCCACTGATGTACACGTGTGTAGGAACACTATTATGCATAGTGCTATACAGCCTGTTACATATATTCACACAAAATCTATAGTACTTATTACTGTATTATACGGGTAGTTATAAACATACAAAGTGTCCTTATTAGCTCGATCCCTATAATTATATGTGCAGACTTTCATAACATTGTCTGGACTATGACCACAATAAGAATAGCAACTCCATTGTAGAAGATAAGGATGGTGAAGTATTTGCAGACTGTTCATTTTAGTCTCCATTACTCTGTCCCTACAGAAAAAAACAACAATACGTTTTTATAAGTCACTAATTAAACAAAGATCACACACAAGAGTAGTACGGCATGCAATTTTAGATTATAGTGCAATTTATTGTTACTTGCACTGTATAAAGGCCTGAGTGCATGGTTAGAAAGAGGCATCTTGCACATGTTTATGGATGTTAGCCATATCACAACTGCATGGATCACACAGCATGCACATACATATAATATATAGCCAAGTAGTCACAAACAAATTCAAAGTGTGAGCTGTGCAACAATCCAGATCCTGCCTTTACATGCGTACCTGGTCCTCTAAACTCTCGAGCCTTCGTCTCTAGATCATTTGCCCATCCAGCATAGTCCCACTTCCGTAACAAGTTGCAGAAGACGTTGAAATCCCCATTTGTTTTTCCTTGCAATATCTCAATGACTTGTCCCATCTGTTCAAAATCATTTGGCTTATTTTGTACTGACAACACTTCCACCTCGTTCAAGAATCCACCTGCTGCTTTTGATAGATCGTCAAGGAGTCCCATCATTTTCACCTTGACCTTAAGTTGTCCTTTCAGTGCCATCAATGCATTGGTGTTATATTCCTGCATGGGGCCTGTGTCATCTGTTGAGGAACACAACAACAGAGCATCATCACACATGTTTCTCAACTACTATGACAGAAGGTGCACACAATCTCGTAGCACAGGTGGAATGTGCATAGACACATAGCACATATAGGCATGCATGTACAAGAAGGACGCTTGTATATACGTGTGTGGGATAAGGCAGAGATCAATATCTTTATAAATTCCTTAAAATTTTAATAGCTTAAAAATAAGACTACATATACCATTCAGCACAATGTAGGCAGCTAGTATGCGGAGACATGCACAAGCATTGCTTTAAACAACTGTAAGGTGTATAAACATTCTCCCCTGAATACTGCAAGCAGGGTTGTAGGGAGGTAATGAAGACACTCAGTGCTATTAAGGCCTCGGTCACGTGATTTTTACCAAAAATGCATACATGTTTGGTGTTGATTTTATTCTTAATACTGCCGTCTATGGGGATCAAATTTAGATCAGTGGAGGTTCAGACACTGCTGTATTACCTTATGCCAAATAATATAGCGCTTTAAGAACTGGGTGCATACCAGCGACAGTCAACTAGAAGATGGTTGCCGACATTGCAAGCAAAAGGTGGACTAGTAGAAAACCACATAGAAGTCTAAGAATATAGAGTCACACAGGCAGATGCAATGTGTACTAACATCTCACCCGGTAGATAGTTAAAATCTGTTCCAGAAGTGTGGCAAACAGGCAATTTGCCATCCTTGCCATACAAGCGCATTTCACCTTGTATCTGCCTACTACTTCAGTCTTTCGGGAATCTATCGGAGGGGAAGCCGCAGCATGTCCTCTACTATATCTAACTAGTCACAACTCTCCTAGCGCAAGTCCTGATATTAATAATTTTTCAAAAGAAGTTGCAAAGGTACACATGGCCTCCTTGCCCTACATGCAAGGAATGCTTTTCAAGACAACTCAAAGGTCATAAACAAGGAATTTAGTTGACTTAGGTACAATTTCAAGCACAACTCGAAGGTGATAAACTATGAATTTAGTTAAATGAACGGGCTTCTCATAACAAACATGACCCAGGTTTTAACTGGGCTGAGCAGATCTAATTATACTGCCAAAACACCCCCCCCTATAACTCTAACTAAGAATGCGTAGAAGCAAGGATTGAGGGGTAGTGCAGTGTTCAGAAATGCACAGCAATGTGGAATACACTAGTACACACTGGCCAACTGCAGTGAATCTATGGCTTTCACTCTTTGAAAGAAATTCCAAGCATTTTCTTTACCCCGTGTCTATTGGTCCGGCAGCCAGCTCAGCAAAATTATATAAAATCAACCCTAACCCTAACCCTAACACTAAATAATTGCCGAGCCGGAAGACGAGGCAAATAATCGGGATACGTTGTCGTCCCCAGTTTGTATACATGTATGTATGTATGTATGTATATATGTATATATGTATATCTGTCCCAGTCAACCCGAGACACCTAGATTGCGCAATAGTCCGGTGTTCTCCGCAGGCGCTCACGACAACAAAACGCTCTACTTGGCCACCATCGGCCACGAAACTGCTAAACACTCCACGTCATCACTGCACCCTGCGTTCAGATTGTTGTTAACGTCGCCCACTGCTTCAGCGAGGGCTACATGCCTGTTGGCGATTCCGCCATATTGGCTGACGTCATTTGCACCACGTGGCCGGGAACACTTTCACTGTTCCCTCAGGTGAAGCGATAACACGCACTGTGTTAGCACAGCATGGACCGGACCGGCTACCCTGCGCAGCTCCAAATATGTAGGTGTTGATGGGTCTGTTGCCATCCAGTGCTAGGTCTGGCTTGCTATCTTTTCTTTCTGACACCCAGTGAAAGCAGGTTGCAGTTCTGTTATTGCCCAAAATGTACTTGGGTAGAGTTACGCTCATGCAGTGTACTTTACTGAAGTAGCTAGCTATATACATTCAAGTGAGGCTGGTTGCATTTTAATGTATGCCCTAGTTTATTGCTGAGCTGAAAGGCGAGGCAAGTAATCGTGATGCGTTGTCATCCCCCGTTTGTATGTATATATGTATATCTGTCCCAGTCAACCTGAGACACCTAGATTGCACAATAGGCCGATGTTCTCTGCAGGCACTCACGACAACAAAACGCTCTAGGTGGCCACCGTTAGCCACAAAACTGCTCAACACTCCACTTCATTGCTGCTCACTGCGTTCAGATTGTTGTTAACGTCGCCCATTGCTCCAGCGAGGGCTACATGCCTGTTGGCCATTCCGCCATATTGGCTGACGTCATTTGCCCCACGTGGTGGGGGAACACTTTCACTGTTCCCTCAGGTGAAGCGATAACAAGCACTGTGTTAGCACAGCACTGACTGACTTCCCTGCACAGCTCCAAATATGCAGGTGTCGATTGCCCAGCTGCCATCCAGTGCTTGGTCTGGCTTGCTATCCCTTCTTTCTGACAGCCAGTGAAAGCAGATTGAAGTTCTATTGCCCAAAATGTACTTGCTCTGGTCGAGTTACGCTCATGTACTGTACTTTACTGAAGTAGCTAGCTATATACATTTAAGCGAGGCTGGTTGCATTTTAATGTATGCCCTAGTACCGGATATAATATCGCAACCTACAATGTTGTTTTATACTATTTTGCTGAGCTGGCTGCCGGACCAATAGCACTTCGTTTTCTTTACCATTCCTCCCTTCTAGTCTCGCGCCAGACCCCCCTTTTGCAGGGTGGTCTGGCACGCGAGACTGTCCTCCCTTCAACAGTCTACAGCGACTCTCCAGACGGGACCAGTAAGGTAGAGCACCATTCGGCTAACTGACATTTACTATTTTATAAAACATCCTGTCGCAAGCCGAATAGGATGTTGACTGGAGAGTACTACCAGGCTTAAAGAAAACCAATGGAGAGTAAGCCAAATCAATACAAAGGGCGAAAGTGTGAGTAGCAGCTTAGGGTTAACAAGCCTGAGTTGAAGTGCCGCCTTACTCTTCCAATCGGCGGCACTTCAACTCAGATTAGCAACTAGTCTCGTAACCGACCCTTTACTATCTTCGTACAAAGTCGGGATACAGACCATACCATCACATTGTGTCAGTTCACTAACCTGCCATCGTTCGCTACCGTCAAGTTTAGCTGCAGTGAGTTTCTCTCAGCCTTGAAACAGATCTTCAATACAGCTTGGTCACCTCAGCCGAAGGGGAAGAGGGTCAAAGAATTTCCCCTTAGGGGGTGGGGTGGGGGAATCGCCAACCACAGGCATGCAAAATAAGCGCGCTGCCTCAGCAGGCGAGTTACAGTGGTTTCACGATTTCTAGTCCTGATTGACATTTGCGCATTGCACTCGATCACGTGAGTAAAGTATTGGAAGGATAGGCTCACACGGGATAAGTATGTGCTTCGATCTACGTGAGAGCCTATTGTCCCAATACTTTACTCACGTGATTGAGTGCAATGCGCAAATGTAAAACAGGACTAGAAATCGTGAAACCACTGTACCGTATATCGCAAAATGTTCGCGACCAATAATTTTCGCGAATGAAGCAAATCCGCGAAAATTTTTGTCGCGAATTTTATATGCATATAATACCTATGATATAATAATAACTTGTGTATGCGCGTGATGTCACAATAAAATGGCGGATCAACAAACAGCGTGTAGCTCTTCCGTTTGCTGGATTCAGAAGCGATTGTTCCTGCTATTTACACTATTAACCACATTCTAGCTCTCTAGGATGCTTGGTAGACTAACAATCAGCTAAAATACAACAAAGAAAGGTCAGGTGGATGCAGTAATGTCCTAGTCCACTATTATGCAAAGTACTCGCCACTGTACACACTGCACGTCCACGGATATCATACATGCATGGTGTCTCATCACATCATTGATATGCCGTACAGGAATGCCCAGAGCGCAAAAGCCATCAATCTGCATGCAGTGAACCTCCACATAGTGATGAGATGTGGTATATACATAGACGCATGCATGGTTGCATTATACAGAATTAAGTATGGCAATTATAGCCATAGCCTAGTGATATATATGTCATCACTGGTCATAGCCAAAACGGCCTTGACTTCAGCAGAGATACTTCATAACAGAATGGGAGTGATATAGTTGGTTTGTGCAGATAGTACAGGGCTAAGACTTGCATGGAACATAGACAGACGCGATAGGCAATATAGACAATATATACAAATTAACACAGACAAGTTAAGTTGCCAGAATTGACAAGGTTGGGTTGAGGGTGTGAGTAGTGCAGGGCTTCAATCAATGAGTGGGGACAAGCAAAGTGATCTAGCTTGCATGGCTTTATAGATGTAGAGGGCAGTTTCTTGTATTAGGGCAGGGTGGGAGGTGCACATCAGGAATGTAAATTTTTCTTTAGGGGTCAGGTGGGGGAAATTTTGACTTAGAGTGACTGCTTGTTGCATGAGTGGGGATCTGAGGTCACAATAGTGATATAGTGATATAGTGACAGATATAGTGATATCCCAAATGCCATGCATTCTCATGGTATACCGGTATAGATCACGTTTAGTGCTACTATCATGCTTAATGATCATATCCATGTAGTCTCGTTCCCAGCCTACTTCCAGCTACCATTTTTAATGGCCCAATTAAAATGGCGACCAGAAGTGGGCTGGGGACGAGACTAATATCCATGCATGCACCATAATTATGCATTCGTGTAATGTAAACATCAATCTTTCTGCACCCACCATATACTCTTGAGTGCAACCAGCATTCAACACGTGCAATGCTCCACTGATGTACACGTGTGTGAGGAACACTATTATGCATAGTGCTATACAGCTTATTACATATATTCACACAAAATCTATAGTACTTATTACTGTATTATATGGGTAGTTATAAACATACAAAGTGTCCTTATTAGCTCGACCCCCAAAATTATATGTGCAGACTTTCATAACATTGTCTGGACTATGACCACAATAAGAATAGCAACTCCATTGTAGAAGATAAGGATGGTGAAGTCTTTGCAGACTGTTCATTTTTGTCTCCATTACTCTGTCCCTATGTCCAAACAGAAATAAACAACAATACGTTTTTATAAGTCACTATTTAAACACAGATCACACACAAGAGTAGTACGGCATGAAATTTTAAATTATAGTGCAATTTATTGTTACTTGCACTGTATAAGGCCTGAGTGCATGGTTAGAAAGAGGCATCTTGCACATGTTTATGGATGTTAGCCATATGACAACTGCATGGTTCACACAGCAGGCACATACATATAATATATAGCCAAGTAGTCACAAACAAATTCAAAGTGTGAGCTGTGCAACAATCCAGATCATGTCTTTAAGGGCATGTATGGCTCAGGGTAGACACAATCGTCCACGGAGTACAGTGAGCTAATACACAGGAATACAATTGGAATGTCGGGAATGCAATTAATGAAACTTGCAGAAACGTCTGCCAAATCGCAGCTGGATCACATAGCATGCACATATGTAATAGCTATACTGGTCACAAATGAATTCAATGTGCGAGCTGTGCACCAATCCAGATCCTACGCCTGAAATGTTTACCTGGTCCTCCAAACTCTCGAGCCTTCGTCTCTAGATCATTTGCCCATCCAGCATAGTCCCACTTCCGTAGCAAGTTGCAGAAGACGTTGAAATCCCCATTTGTTTTTCCTATCAATATCTCAATGACTTGTCCCATCTGTTCAAAATCATTTGGCTTATTTCGTACTGACAACACTTCCACCTCGTTCAAGAATCCACCTGCTGCTTTTGATAGATCGTCAATAAGTCCCATCATTTTCACCTTGACCTTAAGTTGTCCTTTCAGTGCCATCAATGCATTGGTGTTATATTCCTGCATGGGGCCTGTGTCATCTGTTGAGGAACACAACAATAGAGCATCATCACACATGTTTCTCAACTACTATGACAGAAGGTGCACACAATCTTGTAACACAGGTGGAACGTGCATAGGCACATATAAGCATGCATGTACAAGAAGGACCCTTGTAACATGCATTTTAAGTGATGCATATACAAGGGATAAAGCAGAGCTCGATATCTTTATTAATTCCTTAAATAGCTTAAATATAAGACTACATACCATTCAGCACAATGTAGGCAGCTAGTATGTGGAGCATGCACAAGCATTGCTTTAATCAACTGTAAGGTGTATAAACATTCTCCCCTGAATACCGCAAGCAGGGTTGTAGGGAGGTAATGAACACAAATCTACTGCCAAAACACATGGCCCCTATAACTCTAACTAAGACTGCGTAGAAGCAAGGATTGAGGGGTAGTGCAGTGTTCAGCAATGCACAGTCATGTGGAATACACTAGTACACATTGGCTAACTTCAGTGAATCTGCCATGGCTTTCACTCTTTGAAAGAAATTCCAAGGCAAGCATTTTCTTTACCAATCCTCCCTTCTAGTCTCGCGCGCCAGACCCCTTTCGCAGGTTGGTCTGGCACGCGAGACTGTCCTCCCTAACAGTCGATCTACAGCTGGCTGCAAGTTGATATCACACTGGTAAGCTCAGCTACCGTTGTTGCCAGAAGTGGGGGTCGATATAATTGTGTCTGGAATTTCTTTGCTACAGACGACCAAGACAGGTATGAAGTGATTCGGGAGAATCCTCCCCACTAGCAAACCGCACGAACGCGTCTGGTGCGCGGAGGCTCGGCACAGTGTCGCGGGTCGTAGCGCGCAGGTTTGATGAATGATCCGTAGAGGCTAAGCTACTACGCATATAGATGTCTCGATACGGACTTCTCTGCCAGTAGTCGAACAACGAACCGCGGACTCTTCCAATCAGCGACACTTCAAATCGGATTGGCAACTAGTCTCGTAACTCGTCGCTGTGGGTATCCGCGTGCAAAGTCGTGATACATACCATAAGTGTGTCAGTTCACTAACCTGCCATCGTTCGCTACCGTTGAGTGTAGCTGCAGCGATTCTCTCTCAGCCTTCTATAAAGTAAGTTCAATACGGCTGGGTGACACGGATACGAGGGAGAGCACCACTACCATATATGGGGCTTGTTAGAATATCCCCTTAGGGGGTGGGGTGGGAGAGAATCGAAACCACAGGCATGCACTAGGCAAGACTGCAGATCATGTGGGGCGAGCTGAGCGAGCGGGGCGTCTAATAATTATGTGCAGTGATTGTAGCGTGTATAGAGTGTAGATGAAGCATGCTTGCATAGAGGGTTCAGATGACTGACATGGGGTTGTAAGTGTGGATGGGACCTTAAAGTGTGACAGAACATGCATGCATGGCTTTCGCATAAAGTGTGTGTGCACAAAAGTCAACTTCGAATCACACACAGAGTCAGATATATTATCACACACACACACACACACACACACACACACACACACACACACACACACACACACACACACACACACACACACACACACACACACACACACACACACACACACACACACACACACACACACACACACATGCACACAGTGGTACACACAAACACACACACACACACACACACACACACACACACACACACACACACACACACACACACACACACACACACACACACACACACACACACACACACACACACACACACACACACACACACACACACACACACACACACACACACACACACACACACACACACACACACACACACACACACACACACACACACACACACACACACACACACACACACACACACACACACACACACACACACATGTACACCAAAATAATAGTGTCAATAGCATGTCCAATGAAGTAAAACCACCTACTACATACTCCAATGGTAAGAAATGCTAAAACATGTTACCCTGTGAACACAGAGATGAGACTGCTGCTGAGCAGTCTCATACTTACTGTAAAGATGGATAAATTCGTGAGATGTTTAGAGCTTGAGGATCTTTGTCAGTCACAAAAATGTGAAACATGCCTTATCAACTATGAATCATTCAATGCAGCTCAACAGTAATACCAGAGTGCTCTTAGTAATATACTCAAAAATACGTACACTTCACTGACTCTCACATGGGCTATAGCTACACTTCTAGCCACATTCTAGCTCTCTAGGATGCTTGGCAGGCTAACAATCAGCTAAAATACAACAAAGAAAGGTCAGGTGGATGCAGTACTGCACTGCCACCCATTCCTGCTCAGGTAGGGTCTGGGGATGAGACTATATGAGACTAGAAACAAGTCCACATTCATCTGGTTACACTCCAGGATATACTGATTGTAATTTCAACAGCTATATTAGATACCTACATATGTGAATAATGCATGCGGTGGTACAGATGGCTTACTAACCCTGCACTTGCTTTGCCAGGACATCTTTACTTCCCTGACCTCCTGGTCCAGCCTGCTCATCTGTTCAGGAGATAGACAACGCATCACATCATGAGTGTACTGTATTCAAAGGTGATCAATCACTAAAGTACAAGAGCACGAATAAGCCACTTGCACCATATGTCATGATCACGAATGCAACAGTCCATACATGGCTGTGTACACTGGTTCAAATGATTGCTAATCAGCACGCTTGCACTGTTCAGAGCATCGCTGACTTACCTTGGGAAGATTCCGGCTTCACTTTTGTCTCTTTGCCTGGTGGCTGCTGCGGCTTTGTGAGCTTTAGAGCATCAGCGTGTTTCCTTGCTTCTGCTGCAAAGGTTCCGACTTGAGGGACTGCAAAGGAAGATGTACAAATGTTTGCAGTAACTGCACTATAGTGTCATACACATTTATATGGGAATAAGTGCACAGTTATATGTGAAAGGAACAAGGAAATTCATTTATACAGCTGGTATGGGTTTCAAGCAGGATTCATGTAGCAGGGTGCAGTGGACCAGGGCACTTTTGCCATGTTGGCCTTTCTCAGCTGATGAAGGTCTAATGGCCAAAACGTCCTGATAGCTATACCAATGCTCCGTGACTCTAGCTATGTAGCAATGAGTCTCTATCCTATCACACTTAAGCATGCAGTAGCAGTTGGGCTGCAGACCTGCAAGTGCATACAGTCACACACAGCCACACACTGTGATACTCTCCAAAGGAATAAGCCACACACACACAAACACATGCATGCAGCAAGTTTACATGTCAAGCTTACAGCAGATTACAATTCCAGTACATGTTTTTCGTAATTACAGTATACAAACATAGTCCAATTCAGTTGGGACATACAGTGCATGCAATGCTAATTGCCATGGAAATAACTACACATAAACATCACAAATATAGACTGAGTAATTGTGTATGCACAACACATAATATGCACAGTATATATGCAGTGGAACCTGTTGAAGCTGTCACGGTGTGGCCAGCCACACCCCTAGAACAGCCACGCTCTCTGGCCCAAATATATAGCATTTTTGAGCCAGACTGTTGCCCAATACCCCAGGGTATTGTGCAACAGTCTGGCTCATGAGACTGCACAAACTTAGCTATTTAATTCTGTACAACAGCCACCTCTCCATGTTGGTCAATTATATCTGGCCCACAGGTGGCTGTCTTAGACAGGTTCCACTGTATAAAGTTCATTCATTGATGAGAGTACATATGTGATTAACTCTCTAGTGATTGGTGTAATACATTTAGGAGTGCTGTGTGTGCCACTTACATGTACCCCTGTATTTAACCATTCGGATGTCATCGACGATCACAGTGATAAGGGTGGCACAGTTGACATAGGTATAGCTCTTGTCATGGCTGCTCAGATCACCGCGATGGAGCCCGACCACAATCAACTTGTTGTTGTACTCCCTCAGAATAGGACTACCTGAGGACCCACCATACGAAGTGGCCATGTGCCCTATGTAAGGGCCTGCATGAACAAATAAAGAAGCGCACTAATTCAAGGGGACTCTGAGTGTGTAGGGTTATAACACGTTTATGCAAATTATGATTGTCACAAATGTTAGGATGGTAAGTCATTGTCCCTAATGGCAAGTGCTCAAATGGTATGCCATTACTGGCAAGTGTTCACATGGTACAAATGTTACAGTACTGTCACTAATGACAGATGTTTGTATGGTAAGTCTTGTCACTAAAATGACAGGAGTTCACACAGTATGTCACTTATCAATAAAAGGGGATATCACAGTGGTATGCATACCTTCAAGTCTGCAGATCTGCTCGGCATTCTCATATCTGTCAAAGGGAACTGGCTGCTTTGGGTAGTGAATCATGTAAAGCAGATTATTCAAGGCGAGTTCTTCATTCTCCATCATTTCCTCACATGCTGACAATGAGAGTGGTGTTGGGGCCTCATTATGCAAGTAGCGCTTCATGACATCCATCCTCACACCCACAACAGTGTAGTCAAATTTTCTCCTCCAACCAGGAAACTGCATAAAAATCACAATGCAACAGTGAACAGACAAGGTGACTTTTATACAGCATGCATTAAATTACAGCAATTATATATTGCACTTGTATCCAATATCTCAGCCTCACATCTTTATCATCTGTCAGGAAATAATGGGAGTCAAGTAGCTCCTGGCCTCCTATTGTAGTCCCGGGCTTGTTCGCACTGTCTCGCCCAAAGAAGAAAGTTGCTTTCTGGGCCGCTGACAATGTAGGCAAAACATGGTTGCAGGTCATCAGCACTATTTTCTTCTCCACCCTGCTGACCTCCAATTCTGCAATGAATCCAGAACCTCTGCCAAGTTTGGGGCTAATTTGGGGAGGAATACATATTGTGTGCATATGCATGTGTAGTAGACACCACCACCTCATGCAAACAACAACCAGTAGCTAAATACACAATAAATGCTGCGTCAAACTGCTACATCAAGTGTTTATAATGCGCAAGAGAATAGAAATGCAAGAGCATTACATGTTGTCAGAACTACACTAATACTACAGTTTGCAAAAGCAAACAGATTCTCATGAACATAACTGAAAGTAGGGCTGATCAGGACCAAAATATGTCAATAGGGGGGATGATTTTGAGCGTAATGAATCACGTGGTACAGTTTATGACACAAGACGTTTCGGTCCCAAGGGGACCTTCTTCAGTTGTACAAAAAAAACAAATCATGAAAAATACGTAGCCACTGCTAAAGAAATGTTGTGTTACAGGGGCAACAACAGAGGAAGGGCCTGGGGGGGGGGGGGGGCATGTGGGCTTGGATCCCCTACTTTTCCATGTGGGAGGGCTTGGCCTCCCACACTCTGAAGTTCAGCCAGAAGAATAACTTTCTATTATAGTTGAATTCATTGCTGTGGCTGAGGATTTAAAGCGAGTCAGTGCCACTGGTTTAGTGTAGTCCCTGCAAATCATGAATGAGTTTACCTGCTCTAAGGTTACCACTACTACTGCTTTTACAACTAACTACTTCTACTTACTCGTTAGTCTTTATGTGGACCACTGCGCGCTTCACCATGTCTTTTTCCTCAGCGCGGATGGCGCCCGCTCCGACGCCCTGCACCACCGCGCCTTGTTCGTTGTACTGTACATCGCCTGAGGCAAGAGTAACAAGCAGCTAAATAACTGGCGAGTCATCCACAAACAGTAGCTGTAGCTAACTACACCGTGTCGACACACAGGCAAGTTACCAGCTAACTAGGGCAAGGTCGAGAGTCCATAGTGTTTAATACAGTATAGCTATGGTCAGACTGAGCGCACACCTGCCGGTGGAACGGAAGATTCCGCCATCCTCGAGCTTGTCGTCCTGTCTGTTAAGGGGCTAGTCCTTGCTATTAAAAGGGTCGACTGATCAGGACGGGTAGGGGTGCGTTTAGCCACATGGGAGGGGGGTAGGGGAGAAGTACAACCACAGGTATGCAGCTATATAGCAAGGCGTGAGGCATTGGCTGTACTTATAAAGCCATACGCAAGCTAAGTGTGGATGGCTAAATTTGTTATCGTCACGGGATGCACAATCAACGGTTCACTTTGAGCCTACATCTGAACACTGGCAAGTGAATGAGAGTTGCACTAAGGTGGGTTTAAAAGCAGCCATGGCCTCCTCTAATGCAGTTGTGGCCATGAACCTAACAGTCTCATGCACTGCTTAGTAAAGGCACTGCAGAAACCCTCTTCCCACTATTTAGATGCATATGATGCAATCATTGTCGTGCATGCGCGGGTACCCTTCATTCTACCAGTCGTGTATACTGAGTTAATTAGTGCACCAATGATGTGCATAGCTAAACAGGGGACAATAAGATGAGAAGGTTCAAGTCAGTGCATGGGCTGTTTAAGGATGTGTATTCCAGTTACACCAACCCACTATCATGCAAAGTACACGCCACTGTACACACTGCACGTCCACGGATATCATACATGCATGGTGTCTCATCACATCATTGATATGCTGTACAGGAATGCCCAGAGCGCAAAAGCCATCAATCTGCATGCAGTGAACCTCCACATAGTGATGAGATGTGGTATATACATAGACGCATGCATGGTTGCATTATACAGAATTAAGTATGGCAATTATAGCCATAGCCTAGTGATATAGTGATATCCCAAATGCCATGCATTCTCATGGTATACCGGTATAGATCACGTTTAGTGCTACTATCATGCTTAATGATCATATCCATGTAGTCTCGTTCCCAGCCTACTTCCGGCCACCATTTTTAATGGCCCAATTAAAAATGGCGACCAGAAGTGGGCTGGGGACGAGACTAATTTCCATGCATGCACCATAATTATGCATTCGTGTAATGTAAACATCCATCTTTCTGCACCCACCATATACTCTTGAGTGCAACCAGCATTCAACACGTGCAATGTTCCACTGATGTACACGTGTGTAGGAACACTATTATGCATAGTGCTATACAGCCTGTTACATATATTCACACAAAATCTATAGTACTTATTACTGTATTATACGGGTAGTTATAAACATACAGTGTCCTTATTAGCTCGATCCCTATAATTATATGTGCAGACTTTCATAGCATTGTCTGGACTATGACCACAATAAGAATAGTGACTCCATTGTAGAAGATAAGGATGGTGAAGTCTTTGCAGACTGTTCATTTTTGTCTCCATTACTCTGTCCCTACAGAAATAAACAACAATACGTTTTTATAAGTCACTAATTAAACAAAGATCACACACAAGAGTAGTACGGCATGAAATTTTAAATTATAGTGCAATTTATTGTTACTTGCACTGTATAAAGGCCTGAGTGCATGGTTAGAAAGAGGCATCTTGCACATGTTTATGGATGTTAGCCATATCACAACTGCATGGATCACACAGCATGCACATACATATAATATATAGCCAAGTAGTCACAAACAAATTCAAAGTGTGAGCTGTGCAACAATCCAGATCCTGCCTTTACATGCGTACCTGGTCCTCCAAACTCCCGAGCCTTCTTCTCTAGCTGATCCGCCCAGGCAGCATAGTTACACTGCCGTAGCAAACTGCAGAAGATTTTGAAGTCCTTGTTTGCTTTTCCTTGCAATATCTCAATGAGTTGTCCCATCTGTGCATTATCATGTAACTGATTCTCTACTGCCATCACTTCTGCTCTGTTCAAGAACCCTCCTGCCACTGTTGGTAGTTTGTCGAGGAGTCCTGTACTCATTTTCACATTGAGCTTAAGATCTCCTTTCAGTGCCATCAATGCATTCGTGTTATATTCCTGCATGGGGCCTGCATCACTACCTGTTGAGAATTACATAATAGAGCATCACCATGCATGCACACATGTTTCACAACTTCTATAGATCACAGAAGGTTCACACAATTGTGACGGTAACACAAGTGGAAACATGCATGCATATAATATAGGCACTTAGCACATACAGGCACACTCTGCATGCATGCACAAGAAGGACCCTTGTAACAGTCATGCAAGTGGTTTATAATATGTGGGGTACAGTGAAGCACATTATCCTTAAGCTATATAAATCCCTCAAAAGGTTAACTCTATATATTAAGACTATACATACACATCTACACAATGTTGGCAGCTATAGTACATGTAGACATGCACAAGCAGTACATAACTGTAAGGTGTATAAACATTCTCCCTGTGTGAATACCGCAAGCAGGGACTATATAGGAGTGGTACTGTGTACCATAGATACTCAACATCGATGTGTGGGTGATATACTGTGTACTGATCTACTGTCAAACACATGACCCCTATTACTCCAGCAGGAAATGACACAAGGACTGGTAGTGCAGTGTTCAGAAACGCACAGTCGTGAAGAATAGACTAGTATACACTTTGGCTAACAGTTTTCAAAGAAATTCCAAACACAGTTTCCATCAATGCCCACTTCTGGCAACAACAGTAGCTAGCTGAGCTTACTAGTGCGATGTCAACTGGTTGCCAGCGGTTAAAGGGAGGATTGTATAAATGTGCTTGGCATTTCCAGACTTCTCTGCCAGTAGACATAGCTATGTATAGCAAACTGTACTCTTCCAACAGGAGGCACTTCAGATAAGATACATTATACGCATGCAACTAGTCTCCTAACTGGAGCCGGTGGGTATCCGCGTATAAGGGCGGGATACAGACCATACCATCGATAGTTATTCAATAGTACCTATTCCTATGTGACAGCTAACATGACAGTCGAAGGCACAGACGAGTAGCCAATTACAGCTATCTACATACTAAGATAGAAATCGGGGGTGTATATACACGCGTACTGAGTACTCAGAACGGAAAACTAGGTGAACTGACCTGCTATCGTTCGCTACCGTCAAATGTAGCCGCAGCGATTCCCTCTCAGGCTTGAAGTACGGTACAGTTGGGTGACGCGGGTACGGAGGGAGATCACCTCAATCGTATACATGGGAAGGGGAAGCGGGAATAGAATTCCCCCTAAGGAGGTGGGGTGGGAGGGAATAGAATTCCCCCTAAGGAGGTGGGGTGGGAGGGATTGAAAACCACAGGCATGCATGCATAATACACGTACCCAACAGCGTCGCGCACTGCCACAGTATGTGGGGCGAGCCTGAATGAGCGTGAAGTACATACATACATGTGCAGTGGCCTAGGGAGTGGACAAAGCATTGGGGGCCGGACCACGGCCATGGGATGAAAAAAGGGTCTAACCGGCGCTAATTAAGGATTGCTTTTCCAGTAACTCCACCCCTGGTACATGCAGGAATGCATATGCTCACTGCTGAAGCCATCTGCAGTGAACCTCCACATAGTGATGACGTTCAGTAATACGTATATATAGACACAATGTTGCATTACTCATTGCAGAATTCACACAGGCGTATACAGTGATATCCCAAAGTGTGAAGGCCATCTTATCCTATCCTCTAAAGGTCATGTGCAATTAATAATGCCATGCTCGTGGTGTCACTTTCGTAGTGCTGCTCCAGACGTGGTCTATATCTCAAAGCATGTACAGGAGTACCCTACACTCAATTAATGAAGTGTGCATACATTATATAATGTAGGAACATACCATATTGTGTGTGTGCCACAGTACCTTATATTAAAGGCTATTTGTACAAAATTTTGGTCACAGTGCAGGAGCAAGGGCCTGTATATGCACGTACAACTAGCCAATGTTGAATGCATGAGACTGTCCTCTTCAATGTGTTTGGCATTATAGCTCATGCACAATATTACATACATGTATCGCTCTTCTAAATATAATACAGCACACACATGCTTCCCATGCACCATGTATACACCATATATGAACACATGTAGTGGGAACATTTTTCTGCACCCATGATGAATAATATAATTGTACTTTGAATCCAACCAGCAATTCAGCACATACAATGTCCACTGATGTACATGTGTGCTAGAATACTATTATGCATGGTGCTATATACAGCCTATTATATTCACACCAAATCTAGTACACAATTAGTACTGTATATATGGGTAGCTAAGTAATACTTTGCATACAAAGTATTGACCTTAGCTTCCTGTGCAGACTTTCATCAGACTATCGCTGCAATCAGACTAATAATAGCGACCCCATAGAAAATGAGGACACCGATATTAGTCCCAATTGCCAACCAGCCGTAGGTCTTTGCAGTCTGTTCATTGTCCCTGCTGTTCTGCCCCTATATACGTCCAAACAGAAAAACATGCATAAAGACAAGTTTTTAAGCCATCAATTTAAGCAAAGATCATGCACACAGGCAATTAGTACAGCAATAAAAATACATTCCACTGTTCCTTGTGTGCAACGCATTAAATGTATCTCCTCTCTCTCATGCAGCTAGGATACGATCCATTTCTATGGCATGACTCAGGGACGCCTTCAATAGTGTCCTTGTTGTGTGCATTTTGTGCATTTTGCACTCACATTGATGGCACAAATCAGAGCTGGAAGAAGGCAGCCGAGGGTCACGACGATGTTGCCGATGATCGTACATAGGATGAGATGAATGATGGTGAAGATCAAGGCAATGGTAGGGATGGGTGTACGCTTATGGGGCTGAGACGGCTGTATATAGGTGGCGTTGGTTGGCTGGGTTGCAATCACCGTGGGGGCGGTGTTAGTCTGCAAGGAGAGGAGAGCATGGAGAAAGAAGAACCAGACAATATTGAACTTGAGCTAAAAACAGCAACTCCTTGATCATCATGACCAGCACTGCATGGCAATTAATTCCTATGAGTTGCTGTTATACCATCAACCATGTGATTGCCTGATTGGCTTAGCTACACTGTTAAAAATATGGTGTGACCATCACACCAGTCAGTGCTTACACCAAAGCTGCGATCATTCACACCATTACTTTAGTGTGACCTTCACACTGACACCAGTATCCACACTGTCATGCCATTTCTGATAGATTAAGAGACTTTGAAGTAATTCATAACCAAAATTTAAGATGACAAGAGTTTATTTAGAATCCTATACAAGCTATCTAAGTACATAGCTACCCAGGACACAGCTAAGCCTGATGGAATATATGTTGTGTACAGTGGGAGGACCTCCTCAAACTAAGTATGCCATTTTAATTGTACAGTACCGTAATTGTACTTTGTGCTTCAGGGGATGCCATATTCCCCGGTGAAGTTCATTGGGGCACCAGATGCCCAATGTTTGCAGGGAATGCAGTATCCCCCGGTGAAGTTCATTGAGGCACCAGATGCCCAATGTTTGCAAGGGATGCCATATTCTCCAGTGAAGTTCATTGGGGCACCAGATGCCCAATGTTTGCAGGGGATACTGTATTCCCCGGTGAAGTTCATTAAAGCACCAGGTGCCCAATGTTTGTAGGGGATGAAGTGAGGGCTTCTCAGCTGGCTCAGGCATCAGAAAGGGTTGGTTCTCCAATACCAGCTTCACAACAGGGTGATCTTTGCCCTGAAGAAGACCAGAGCATCTGGTCGAAACGTCGGCAAGGTTTTCAACCCTGTTGTGAAGCTGGTATTGGAGAACCAACCCTGTCTGTTTGTAGGGGATGCCGTATTCCCCGGTAAAGTTCACTGGGGCACCAGATGCCCAATGTTTGCAGGGGATGCCGTATTCCCCGGTGAAGTTCACTGGGACACCAGATGCCCAATGTTTGTAGGGAATGCCGTATTCCCTGGTGAAGTTCATTGAGGCACCAGATGCCCAATGTTTGCAGGGGATGCCGTATTCCCCGGTGAAGTTCACTGGGGCACCAGATGTCCACTGTTTGCAGGGGATGTTGTATTCCCCGGTGAAGTTCAATGGGGCAACAGATGCCCAATTTTTGCAAGGGATCCGGATGCCATCACTCACAAACTATCCTGCCAGTTCTTATGATGTGTATTACGTATACTCTAATCCTTAAAATAGTGTACTACATATATCTGTAGTGAAATGTACCATTAAGTGCTTATTCTCTTACAAACTGTTCCCATAATGGTATGTTGTGTACTGCATTGTTGTGGAGTGACCAGCACACTGCAAATGGTGTGCTCACTGTGGCAACCAATTCACACCAATTTTGGGTGTGATTGTCACTCCCTATTTTTAACAGTGTATTTATACTGACAGCCCCATATAAGTACCAGAGATGTAGAAGGGGACAGTTTTGTAGAACCCGGCTGGGATTTAAGTGATCAGTTGCCTATGGGCTAGGTTATAGAGTGATGTATGTTGTACTAACGATACTGTTCCAATGTGCATGATAACTATATAATAACAACATAGGTAAGTGCATGTATAGTATGATATAATGTCAACGCACTTGATCCTTGTGTTGTGGTGCACTGCATGCTGCATGAGGAGGACACATACCTGTTGAGGATAGCCTTGTGGAGGGTAGCCTTGTGGAGGGTAGCCTTGTGGAGGGTAGCCTTGTGGAGGGTAGCCTTGTGGAGGGTAGCCTTGTGGAGGGTAGCCTTTTGAATGGCCTTCATTAAGAGGAACACAAAAATGGATCCGTCACAGTGGATGATGACAAACTCATAACATATGGAGGTGGTCACGTTGTGAAAATGGCAAGCTAGCATACTAGTCATTGCAGCCATAGAGGACAGCAGGTACACATGACATTGTGCATGCACTAGATGTGCATGCCAAATTAATACATGAAAGAACAGATGAGTTAATTGTAGTGGTTCATTGTGCAAAATTAATCAATGATGATCAAATCATATCAGAGTGATTATAGGTGTGTATTATACCAAAAATATAAACAAAACATAATGCATATTTTGGTGTTATATCAAAGTGGTTTTGTATGCAGCTGACATAGGCCTACGTGAGCCTTAGAGTGGTCATGTGAATGACAATGAAACCGCATGATCATGTTCATGATTCTATGGTGGCAACAACTGTGCTTGTCACAGTAATAATAGTTGAATACCTTGGTAGTCCGGTGGTGGTGGCTGGTTATAGCCCTGTTGTGGAGGGTAGCCCGGGGGTTGCTGAGGATACCCTTGCTGCTTCGTGGGGTGTTCAGGTGTTTTCTCTGGGTTGGGCTGTCCATGGTAGGGTGGATACGCCTGACTTTCAAGGACACCGAGGGGTTCTGGAAAGCGGAAGAGAAAGCAAGTAACATGTTTTATGGGATACAAGCTAGCTGCAATAGGTACAATATGGTTGCCAACCTTGGTTGTGCTGCTGATCCATCTTGCTATCGTTAAAACTTAACTCAACGGTCCGAAGTACGGAGCAATTCACCGACACGCAATACTGGCCACAGACGTTCTAATTAAAGTTCAGAAGGAGCCACTTAATTCCAGATCCACCTCAACACATGCAAGGAACCTGTGAATAGGATTCACACAGCAATCTTTTGGCAGTACCTACGCTGGCCTATTTATAATAGATGTTATTGCTTCAATCATTTGTATATAATCAGGCTAGTTCAAACATTTTCGCATTCACTACAGGAAGCCTTCAATGTTCTGCTGTTGTACACACACACACACACACACACACACACACAGCCTCCCCACATACACCCAGCCTACACAGGCACACACCCACATCTACACACCCAACACACACACACACACACACACACACACACACACACACACACACACACAACACACACACACACACAGCCTCCCCACATACACCCAGCCCACACAGGCACACACACAACACACACAAAAACATAAATCTCTTCTGTATACAGTTGCATTGTATGTTGTTCAACATACAAGTCATGCATACTGGCACTCATTTCCCACATTCTTATATAATAGCGTGTACTTTCAATTCAATAAGGAAATGTCTCAAATACACGTATGGGGGGGGGGGGCTTTAGAATGTACATAGGTCAGAGGTACAATTATGGCACTGAATGCTACTAGTCCATGCCAAGTGCATGCTGCATGGCCAGAGCCAGCCAGCTATAGTGAAGAAAGGAAGCTAGGGGTCATGCCTTCCAGTACTAAATCGACAGTGTTCGTATCTACATAAGCCAGGAGCTAACAGCTTCCACATACATTTCTATAATTGTGCAACCCACCAAAGCTGTACATGCATATATATGGCCAATCAATCCAAGCAACCATATTATCATGATGATATTATGCATAATATTATACTCTAGCAATCTGATTGGTTTATAACAGCATCCAGGTATTCCTGAGTCAGCAAGACCAAGAAATGCACTGAAATGTGCCATACCCCCTTTTGCAGGCGGCAGCCATGTTTGCATACGTAAGTGGGCCTGGGAACAAGACTAATAATGCATGGCATTATGCCATCACCACCATGTATTCTCCAAGCTCCACAACTGGTTAGTTTAATTTAAAATTTCACTGTGATTCTTACAAAATTGGTCATCATTGCCTCTACAGCATACATACATGCGCTGTACATGCACCAGCTGTGTCGTGTGTGTGTCTTGACACCACACATCACAACTGTGCACATCCTTCTGCACACACTACTTCAAACACACAACCAAATGAATGAAGCATCCATCAAATGTGCATGTGTATATACTGTATCAGAGCAGCACTACTCACTACAGTGTTATAGTCCGTACATACTAAATTACGTGTGAATGACATAAAGTCAACTTCCATACAAGATGTTCTCTTTCACAGGCCTCATGGAAGGGAGACCAAGACTGCAATCATGACAATGAAACCGACCACGTAGAAGACGATGGTAGCAATGTTAGTCCCGATTGCCAACCAGCCACACGTCTTTGCAGACTGCTCATTGTCATTATTTCCCAGTCCCTGCATATGAAAGGAAACTCCTTCAAGTCAGGTATTTATTAAGCAAAAACCACACAATACATTGGTAACAACTACAAAGAGTGATGAAACACAGTCATCACTGCAGGCAAGCAATACATAACATGCATGGACCGTGTTACATTCTACTGCAAGAGGATGTGCCCCTCCCCTTCCCCTCCCCCTCCATTCTCTGACATATGGACTAGATCTAAACTCACGACAATGGCACAGATCAGAGCTGGAGCAAGGCAGGCAAAGATCGCGATGTTACCAAAGCTCAAGCATGCAATGAGGTGGACGATGGTGATGACCAAACCAATGGTAGGGATGGATTCGTTGTTACGGCGCTGAACAGGCACATAGGTGGTGGTGGGCTGGGCCGCAATCACTGTGGTGGTGGTGGTGGTAGTCTGAAATGAGGAGGAGAACAAGGAAAGGGAAGAATAGACAGTATTGTACAGTGGCAGCAGGGAACTCAACCACAGTACCATAACTTATTAGAAGCAGTTATTACACCATGCACGCATGTCTGTCCTACACAGATGGCTCAGCTACATGGCCCAAAGTACACTACCACTAGGGATTGTGGGAGAGGAGGGAGGTCTAACAGCACCAGGGATTGTGGGAGAGAAGGGAGGTCTAACAACACCAGGGATTGTGGGAGGGGAGGGAGGTCTAACAGCACCAGGGATTGTAGGAGGGGAGGGAGGTCTAACAGCACCAGGGATTGTGGGAGAGAAGGGAGGTCTAACAGCACCAGGGATTGTGGGAGGGGAGGGAGGTCTAACAGCACCAGGCCAGTGTCACATCTGGGTACACATTTGGGATGGCCTAGCGGGCCAGACCAGCTCTTGCAGTGAATACACCACTTAGCATTTATGAATTCATAAATGGATCATCCATAGCAGATTGAAGTAACAAGATGGCTCAATAAATTGCTAGATCCTTCATCATCATTTGCACATTAACAAGCTAAGCGCAAAGCATACATGCTCCAATTCCCTCTAGTGCGTCTCCCCCAAGTGGTGTGTCCATACATACATACAGGATCCACATACCTGTGGAGGGTACTGGTAGCCCTGGGGATAGCCTGCAGATGGAGAGCGTAAGGATTGATTGCATGGACGCACACTGTATGAATTCAAACCTTGGCAGTAGCATTGTATCATGCATGCCTAAAATATAAACTGGTTGCTGAATGTTGAATATGCATGGTATATATGTATGCCATGGCACTGAGGTGTGCTATGTCTACACAATAGGAAACTCCATATAACATACATACACAGACCAGATGTCTACTTGCAAGGGTATGATTCTTCCCAGACCAGTGGCACTCAGCAGAACGCATGTTTAGCTCAGTGTGCTAGCACTGGGGCAATACTGTGCAAAGCAGTTCGAGGAGATGCTGTGAAGATTCGAGATTAGTGCAGTGTTTTGAGGGCTTCCGAAGTTCATGGCGCTCACAAAGCGACTCCATCATATCTGTGTAAGCTGTGCGTTCTGCTTCAGCTGTTTCAAGGAGACCCGGCCCTCCATCAAGTCAACTTATGTCTATAGCAATCCATGTGCTTGCTGCTCTGCACGCTGTGACACACACTGTGTGCAATAGCTTCTTCTTCTAGTTTACTTATGTGCAAACTTTGTGACGTTCACTTGGATGCATTGGACAGAGTGTAATGGAGGCATGACGGGCCCTCTACACTGCTTTCTGATTCACTGCAAGCAAGGTTTTCATTTAAAGCCAATGTTTGAGGCCTTTGATTCTGTTCATAAGCTAAGTTAATGGCTGTATTTGTCCAGGAGTATAGTCACTGCATAATTTTACACTAAGACTGAAATAACCACACCAAAGGAATATACACATCATCACATCCCCCAACACACACACACCACATACACACACACACACACACACACACACACACACACACACAATCCATCACTGGTGTGCCAAAGACAAGAGTGAGCAATAAATTTAATTTTTTGTAGTGTACTGAAGACAGTGAGGGCGACACCAAAGTGATCCAGAAAACAATGATGGCAAACCAGATGATCACGTTTAGTAACAGGACTTCACAGCAATGCATATTGACGCCAGACTTGTGCTAAAGGGGATACCTTACTGGCAATACAATCACAACACACAACAACGAAACTGCCTGTGTCAGACGGCGTACGTATTCAACAGCATTGTACGCAATAGTCAAACAAGGAAGTTTAAGCACCTCACCTTGGTATGCCGGTGGAGGCGGCTGACTGTAGCCCTGCTGTTGAGGGTAGACTAAGGGCTGCTGTTGCTGGTAGGCCGGCGGTTGCTGCTGCGGGTATCCTTGTTGTGGATACCCTTGTTGTTGTGGATACCCTTGCTGCTGCGGGTATCCTTGTTGTGGATACCCTTGTTGTTGTGGATACCCTGGCTGCTGCGGGGGATAGGCCGCGCCGGGAGGTTGAATCTGTTTTTCTGGGTCGGGCTGTCCCTGGTAGGGTGGGTACGCCTGACCTTCTCCTGGAAGGACGAGGGGATCTAGGAAAAGGAAGGCAAAGCGAGTGACATCCTTTCTCAATGGAGCTGGTCGGCGCTAACTGCTCTTACCTTGGCTTGAATACTGATTCATCTTTCTATGGTCGAACGTCCAAGGTGATGGCTTCACCGAATCGCTATAAAAGCCGCACGAAGTATCGTTTTCCAAGAGTCCCTTGTCTTCGAGGATGGACGGATCTATGCAATGTGTCACGGATATGTCCCCTATTGTCACAACATGACGTCATTCTAACACCGTGCAATAAATTGCAAGGAAAAATAAAATTGGAGACCCCGGGGCACACACGTGCTTGCGCATGACTACATTATACATGTGCATGGGTATAATTGAACGAAGTTGCAACAGAGTAGGTATGCAAGGAGTGTCTGCGAAATGAGTGGTGTGTATATGTGTGAGAGCAAGTGTGGGATGGCCTGTGTACACATGCATAAGATATGACTTGGTATGCATTTCATGAATTGCAACCATGTTATCATGTTACTGTGTATGCTGTAGCTATCACTCCCCCCCCACACACACAAGTTATATGGCCACTGTAGAAGTTACTTGAACTGCCACACACACAGACAATTAATGACTTGCATCTCAGGCTGTCAATTCTACACACACACACATTGGATGCATGCATGCGTATGCGTGTGACCACACTGTGGTATCATCTCAAGCACAAGGGCTGCACTCATTTGTTAAGTTAGACTCTAGTCCCTACTTTGCACAAGACAACTCATGCCTTAAGTCATTGTGTACATATGTACATGTTCCAATAGCCAACCGTGACCTGTCTTTGAGGTTCTAACTGTGGCTGATCATTCGTTATTCATCACTGCCCCTACAGGACACCCCCCCATTGTGATGTGTACAAACTGTATGCTCCCAGTGTTCCCACCATGTACTGGCATCACAAGCATGTAAACCTGTGTACACCCAGCCAAATGAAGCATTCTACACATCAGAGTGCTATTCACTAATATATACGATGTCACACACCCTACATACCTAGCCCATGTACTAAAGATTTAGTCACACAATATGTCCTTCTGCTTTGAATTTCAGCGAACTGTCAGGCCAATGATCAAAGCAATGAAACCGACCACGTAGAAGACGATGGTAGCAATGTTAGTCCCAATTGCCAACCAGCCACAAGTCTTTGCAGACTGCTCATTGTCAGTGGTGGTCAGTCCCTGCAAAGGAAAACACAAACACATACGGGCATGCATTCTATCAACTACAGAAACCACACAATAGAATATTATGTACCAATGAATTAATCAAGTGTAGTATAGAAAATGCTAGTGGTAGGATAACCGCCTATCCCATTACTGCAGTAGTACACCTTGTGGCCTCATGTGTAGAAAATCCATATGGAACTCACTACTGTGGTAAAACCTAATACACATATGACACCAATAAACGCATTGCCCATTTGAGAACCTGTCAATATGGGGGTAATGTATAGTCTCCTCCTCCCCACCCCCCACACACTCATACATACACACATCCCTGTCCTCGATGAGGGCATTAGGTCTAAACTCACGACAATGGCACAAATTAGAGCTGGACCAAGGCAGCCAAAGATGAAGATGTTACCAAAGCTCAAGCACGTAATGATGTGAATGATGGTGAAGACCAAGCCAATGGTAGGGAGTGCTTCATTTGTACGACGCTGAGCAACAACATACGCAGTGGTGGCAGCGGTGGGCTGGGTTACAACCACTGCGGTGTTGGTAGTCTGATATTGCTGCTGCAAGGAAGAAGAGAATGCGAGAAGGAAGGGAATGACAGAAGAGGCTTACTGTAATTCATACAACAGATCTAAGAGGAGCTCTAGGAACCTCGACATCATCATGTCATACAACAAAGTTACCACACTATGAGGATACAGTGTAACCTGTCTAATACAGCCACCAGTGGACCAGTTATAACTGGCCTCTATAAAGAGGTGCTGGCATTACTGAGGTAGACTGCAATGTTTTAGTGCTATATATGCTAGTGCTATTTGGGTCAAGGGAGGCGGGCTGTTTAAAGAAGTGGCAGCTCTACACAGTGACCATCTTAGACAGGTTTCACTGTAGAAGACATGTCTGAACAGAACAGATTAGAGTTGGCAGTTATTAGCAAGTAACAAGCATGTACAATGCAGCATGTGGTAAGGGGAAGGGTATAGAGACACACCAATTGAAGATTTGTCCGAGTAAACAATGCAACAGAAGGGTACAGGTTCAGGACATTTCGATTTTGAGGGCCTTCGTCAGCTGAATGACTGACATTCAGCTGATGAAGACCCTCGAGGCTAAAACATTCTGAACTAGTACCCAACTATTGTGGGATTGGCTCAAACAAGCCATCCTTGTTCATCCCATGATACAACAATGAGCCTCTACAGTATCTTAACAACACCAGGCAAGGCGGACTCCAATCTCTTCAGGCATACACAGTTGGAACAATCAAGTGAGCCAGACAATATCATAGATCACATTGCCATGGTAACGTGCATCTAATTAATGATTCTAAATCTCTTAGAAGCATTCAAATTGCTACGCGCGTATGTTGCAGGCAGAGCGCGGGTGCTTCTAAATCCCATAAAGTACGTTGCAGGCACTCCGCGGGGGCATTATCATCGTAATATGACGTCATTCATGCGTACATCGTCAAGAAGCAAGAGGAACACAAAATGATCGGGTAAGTGAACGGATTTGGATCTATAACACTTAAATGGCGACCAATCGGTGTCTCTACATGATTTAGACCCCTTGGCAATCGAGCACTTCACACCCTCAAGCCACGTGTTCTAAATCGTGTAGACACCTCTTGGTTGCCATTTAATTATTTCAAACAGACTACATCATTTCATGCTTTGAACATGACCGACAATACTTCTCATGTTCTCCTACTAGAGACAAGAATGTGGAAGCCATATATGTACCTGTGGAGGGTAGCCTTGAGGTGGATAGCCCTGTGGAGGGTACTGGGGATAACCTGAAAAGAGTGGGAGACCACAAATAAGACACGGTAACAAGGTGTGAACTCAAACGGGGGCGGTACCATAGGTAGCTAGGTAACATGAACACATTCCATCTCTTATATGCCAAAACATAAGCAAATTAACAAGTTTTAGCGGCATATTGTGCCAAAGGCAGTGATGATGACATGAAAGGGATCAAGGTTTTCATCAATATGATGAATGCCCCCATTTTCATGGCTATACAAACTGGTTTGGCACTTATTTCTTATTTCTTATAACTTATTTTGATGCCATATCAAATGCCAAAAACAGTTTTGAAATCAGTTTAAGTAAAACAGCTCAGGAGCTGGTATATGTAAGCCATACTGGATGTGTGACAAAATGTCCAACAATGGAAGAATTGAAGCAAATATGAGACACGAGCACTGGCCTCAATTTTGAGTGAGGAGGGATTTCAGTGGAAGCTGTGGAGGGCTCTGTACAGTGTTGCGGTGTTCAGCAAGATACTACATGCATCCTAATAACCAGCTGACAAAGCACGGATACCAGTGCACAGTGCAGCAATAAGGACTGAAGGACAAGTACAAAGAGGTATCAGAGGGGCTGGAGAGAAGTGGTGCAGGATGTCTGTCGGACAAGAATGAGATACAACTGCTAACAATCTGTCTTTCACCAATTTGGATGCAGTTATAAGAGGAAGGGCATCTGTTACACTGTCAGATAATGAAAAGCAATATAAAGACTCTACAAAGTCACAACACAAAACTGATACAATCATACTAGGTATTGAAGATATCTTGCACATTTCTGGCTTTGTATTCAACCAGGATGCTCATTCATGAAGGGTGCATGAACATAGATACTCCCTACCATCTATGGTACTAGTGATGCAAATGACACCTACTGTGAGAGGTGTGTTGCAGGCTTACTTCAGCGCTAACTCTACCCAGTACCACTGCCAAACCCCATGGTTCATACTACCTTGGTAGGCCGGCGGTGGCTGCTGGCCGTAGCCCTGTTGTGGAGGGTAGGCTGGGGGCTGTTGCTCAGGATAGGCGGCTGGCTGCTGCTGGGGGTACGCCCCAGGTTGCTGAGGGTATCCTTGTTGTGGGTACCCTTGTTGTTGTGGATACCCTTGCTGCTGCGGGGGATAGGCCGCTTCAGGCGGTGGCATCTGTTTTTCTGGATCGGGCTGTTGGGGCGGGTACGCCTGACCTACTGTGGGAGAACGGTGTAACACAAGGTAACACAAACGCCGTCTCCATGAGTTGAGCGGCTACACGTTCAATAAGTTCAATACAGACCTTGATCTGGTTGCTGGTCCATCTCTTTAATTAACTCAACCGTCCAAATTAACGCTTGTATCGGCAAAGAACCAACCTTGAAATCAAGTACACCCTCTGCTCGAACGGCTGCTGTTCACTTCCTGTAAACATTCCGGGCAACGCCCATGCGGCTGGCTAGCTCGCTAGACCGTCCCCTCACACACAACATAGATGCGCGCGGTGTTGTGGGTTGATCCAAGGTTACAGCTTTACATACTATACAGCATACAAACAACCACGGCCATCCCTACATAGATAGTGCGCTGATCCCTACACTGATAGTGCACTGATTCGAAGCTATTCGCGTATACTGCACTGCCCTCACTACTTCTGCTCTTGCATTGTGCATTTTATGTACAAAGCCGGTACTTCCCACCACAAATGTACCATCACAAGTAGCTATGTAGCTACATCCTTCAGTTCTGCTATATACTTCTACTGTACAACCAAATGAAGCATTCTACAAGTTTCAGTTGCAACCTACATACATACAAAGCTAGCCACTAAAAGAATAAGCATCTTTTGTGCACAGGTTTATGCAAAAGCAACAACCAGGCCAATGATCAGGGCAATAACACAGACCACATAGAAGACGATGGTAGCAATGTTAGTCCCGATTGCCAACCAGCCACAAGTCTTTGCAGACTGTTCGTTGTCATTGGTGGCCAGTCCCTGCAAAGGAACAGGAAACATATAAACAAACACGCATTCAATTGCCAAGCAGCAAAGCCAAGGAAATAATTACAGTGCACTATTGTGTCACATTAAAATTTTAGTAATACATACTAGTGAAGTGAATATAGTATGCTATCAGATGCCACACTTGTGACATCCTTTTAGCAGTAGAGAGTTTAAGATCAGCATTTATGTTGAACATTGAATGCTACGTGACGAATCACGACATCGCTTATGGTACAAACGGTAATTTTCATACGCTGGAATGCCTCTTCACGCATACTAAACGCTGGAAATTCCCCATGTATGTTGTGGTTTAGGTGTATCACATGGCTCTTTAGTGACGTATTGTGATGCCAATGTCATGGCGTAAAAGTTGCCCTGCTGAAATGGTTCTGCCGTAGTGACAAAGTCCCTTTCGTCTCCCGAATTCGTTGTTGTAGTGGATCTTGAGCACGCAGCAAAGACATGTCAGCTGAAATCATCTATTCAGTGAACAAAATCGGCCCCTCATCGAACGAAATCGCCTATCAATCAAACCAAAGCATCCATCCAATGAACGGAATCGCCTTTTCATAGAACAAAACATGTTATCATGGATTGAGAATGCGTCCTAACTTGGGAAAGACATCAGGGTAAAAGTACAAGACGAATCTGACTGTCAGTCCGTGCTGGCGGTGGTGATTTAGCAGAGGGGGAGCCAATCGGTTACTGTTTTGGTTCCGCGGGGGGGCCAAATTATGGGGGGAAGGGCAAATTTGGCATGACATCAATGTTCAGCGAAAACGCTGATTTGAAACTCACTAATGTGCCCTCTAAGTAGACTATCCCCATGAGAACGTACAGTGGAACCTATCCAAGATAGCCACCTGTGGGGCAGCTCTCACCGACCTTTATAGAGAGGTGGCTGCTCTACAGAGGTAGATTGCAATGCTTTAGTGCTAATTGGGCCAATAAGACTGGCTGTTTTGGAGAGGTACCACTGCAGTACTTCTTCAGTGCAACTATACGCATATATAGCCAAAATGGCAGCAAAGACAAGCAAATTAAAGGCCATCAGTTCATGGTATTGAATGTACAGAGCACCCAAAGCCAACCTGAAGTACACATAGGAAAAAAGCACGATTTGAAGGGTTTACCTCCTTTCGTCTTTTCATATTTTTTAACACCTTTCTTCCCACATACGTTAGCGGGTAAACCATGCCACCCTGTTCCCTGGTGTGAGTGCACTGGATCTAAACTCACGACAATGGCACAGATCAGAGCTGGAATAAGACAGCCAAAGATCAAGAGGTTACCAAAGCTCAAACACACAACGAGGTGGATGATGGTGAAGACCAAGCCAATGGTAGGGATTGCTTCGTTGCTACGGCGACTTGAAGGCTGCACATAGGTAGTGGTGGTGGGCTGGGCAGCAATCACCGTGGTGGTGTTAGTCTGGAAGGAAAAAGAGAATGCAGGAAGGAAGGTCCAGATAGATTCACTATATTGTATAACACTTCTAAGGTAATACAGTAAAGGTGTCACACTATGAGGAAAGCATGTCTGCATGACTGATCAGCTCAGATTAGAGTAGGCACACAATCCGAGCAGGAAGCAAAATGAGGTGTGGTTGAGTGGAGGAAAGGTCTAGCAGCACCAGGGCAGTGTGTACTCCACCCCAGTCAGGCGGCATCTTGTTAAACTACACCATTTTTGCTATAAAGTGTTTTGCTGTAAAATGACAAGAACATGACAGACAATATATACTCCTTTCTACTACACATTTGCCACATACCTGCTGTGGGTAGCCTTGTGGAGGGTAGCCCTGGGGATAACCTGAAAGAGTGGGAGACCACAATTGAATTAGGAATATGCAAAGTGCAGGAGGACTGTGATATTGTAGAGGCTCATAGTTGCGTTGATAATATGATGATACGAGATTCTTGAGCAAGACACAACTGATAATGATAAAGCAATCAACTGCATGACAGATTCTTGAGCAAGACACAACTGATATTGATAAATCAATCAACTGCAGGACTGCCTCACGGCAGGTTCAACTACCATAGGGAAAGGCAATCAGAAGTGAAACATTTCAGTGACAGAGCACATTATACTGACTGCCTTTGGTAGCAGCTACATACTAATGTACTGTCATTTGCCCCACACAGGTGGCCTAACCTGTGTAGGTATGTACAATGATGTGGATTGCAATAGGCAGTGTTAATGCTTAAGCAGGCAAAGGTGCATTCTGATTATTGAGCTTTGCCAGCTGATTAGCACCAAGAACACATGAGTGTACATTGTGCAAACTGCCAGTGGCGCTTCATGGTAAATTTCCCCTCCCCCCCCCAGGGCAGCAATGGAAGGGTCTGGGCCACATAGCCTTGATGGTGAGTGTTTGCTGAATGGAACCAACAGCAAGGAATAGAGCAACAAAGTGTGCAGCGGGAACTTGATATTGTGAGGAGAGGTGAATGTTTGCTGAATAAAACAACAGCAAGGAACAGAGCAACGAAGTGTGCAGCAAGTACTTGATAGCGTGAGGAGATGATGGGCATAAGGCTGCGAAAATGCCCAACCAATGACCACTGTCATGCATCAGGCTTGTACAATCTGTGGGCAGCCTCACACAGTGTGCAGATAGACAGAGGTATTAATACAAAACCTCAAATAGGCTGCGATCATTGGCCTCTCTTCGCTCGTCACTTGGCAACAAAGCAAGGTCACAATGCGTGAACTCATACAGTGGAACTAGCACTGCCTTGTGCACAGCACAGTAGGAAACTGGACTACACTACATCGCTGACGTGCCAAACAAACATGAGCAAACTACATCATTGCAGAAAGGTGGTGATTAGCCGATGAAACTAAAAGTGTATCAAAGTTAACATGAGGGCAATAAAGAAACTGAACATGATTGTAACATTCTCATTTTCACATGCCTGATCCCTAGTTGAGATGGCCTCCTGAGCTGTGCTGATATGGTTCACATACCAACACTCCAAGCCTAAAATGTGCTGTCAGTTAGCACCTCGTCTGGCTTGCTAGACCATCCCCTAAGTGCCCAGTCCAGCAAGCCGGACTAGTTAGCACCTCGACAGATTTTCATTAGTATGAGATTGTTGGAATGCACTGTGGATTGGCTATGCATACCAGGAAACTTGGAGGGTAATTCATGTTTCAACTTCTGTGAATGGTTGCCTGGCTAATTATAATAGTAATGAGGAGGAGCTATCTTCTGGAACAAGATGACATTCTGTATAACTCCTATCAGCTACCTCTGAAACGATGTGTCTGACCAAGTTGATGAAAGAGTGATGAAATGAAAGTTCTTTTCAAATTGGCAATATGCCTACAGTACACCCCATCCATAAACCAAAGCTGCTATATACTCAAGCTGAGGAATAGACCGAGGGAGACATTCTGACAAGGACCTCTGTATCTAAAGTTGGGCATAGAGTGCAAGCAACCTCATTGATACTAGTAACTACATGACAAAGAGGAAGCATGGACATGAAATCAAACAGGTAAAGTGTCTTTCAGTGGATATAGCTACCCTAACTTCCACCAGCTGTCAGGAAGAAGGGGATGGCAAGCATACTTGCAACAGCAGGTAATACTCATATTACCCAGGATGTCTAGTGGTGCAAGATACAGCAACCATTCAGTTCCTTTGACCTTCAGCCTAACCAGGTTCAATAGGTTTGCATCATAGGTTGAGAATAAAACACAGTATGACATCACCCTTTCAACATGTTGTCACACTGTGATCTGTTTGCTCTGGCTATGGGAGACTAGTCCAATTGTCTGAAAGTGCTAGCCTGTGCCTAGTCTTGTGGCCAACCCCACCACCACTACTACAAGCCCGCAGTCCAAATGGTGTGTGTCCTGCTAGTATAAAAGTGTACACACAACATAGGGCTATCTATACACACTAAAAGATATCATGCATTGGATTCAACCTGTAACCATGCCAGTGTTGCCGGGGGTTGCTATATGAATGATGGTGAAAATGACACCTATTGTATGAGATGTATTGCTGCAGGCATCTTCAGTTCTAAGTCTATTCAACACTGCTACCAAACACCATCGTTCATACTACGTACCTTGGTAGGTCGGTGGTGGCTGCTGGCCGTAGCCCTGTTGTGGAGGGTAGGCCCCAGGTTGCTGGGGGTACCCTTGCGGTGGATACCCTTGTTGTTGTGGATACCCTTGCTGCTGCTGGGGGTAGGCCGCTTGCGGTGGTGCTGTCTGGGGGGCAGCATCGGGTGGCGGCATCTGTTTTTCTGGGTTGGGTGGGTACGCCTCACCTACCGTAGTAACAGGGGGAAGGGAAGATAAAACTAGTAGCGTCTCGTCTCTATCGTAGGCCGAAGCTGCATGCTCTCCAGTTTAATACAAACCTTGGCTTGGCTGCTGCTCCATCTCAGATCTTGTTAACTCGAAAGTTTGTTGTCACGTACCAACGTCAAATACCAGCGTTGCACCACTTCCGATAATATCCATTGTGAGACCATGAGGTCAATCTCTTGCCAAGCAGGTGTAACGTTACAATCGGACTTGCGTGATTGTACCGATCGGACTTGCGTGACCAGCCAGGTATGGCTGGTCACGCAAGTCCGATTGTACCCAACGACCTGGTCGATATACGCCCTGAGGGCGCTTGTACAGCTGCCTCCTTCAACACGCACAAGGCCCTTCTCACATAAAATTGACTGCGTACAAGACTACAGCTATTACCGTAAGGGACTGCAGAGCATTAGATCGTCTCTTACAAAACCTTGGCAGAGGCTATATTTCATAGCTAGCTACAGTGGTGGTGGAATATGACATGGTCTGAGGGAGCTGCATCGCAACAACAGTAAGGCTACTGTTCTGGGATCAGGAATTATTGGGAGGGGGGAGCCCCCTAGCCTCCCCTGTTTCGCCACCACCTTTGGCTAGCTAGCTACCGTGAACACATGTATAGCTACCCGTACACATTCCACTGTGTCAACTACTGTCAATGCAACCAACCAAAGAAGGCTTTGTTGCTGCAGCATGTGGGCATTTACTTACTGTTAACATTGCTACTCATCCCATGTACACACATGCATGCATCCATAGATAGATACTCTATGATGCATCCAATATCATAATCATGCGTATACTCACAGTAAATCACGTATTATAGCTACCAATTATCATTTCAACATGATCTGCAGTCACTCATTGGTGTATGTGTTAATTATATGCTATATTTGTACACACATGTATGTGATAGCAAGCACTACTCACTACAGTACTGGTGTTACACTCTACGTATACACACCAAACCTAGGAACTCTAAGAGTGAGTCAGCTAAATGCAAATAAACAATATACCACCACCACTACTATTAATAATATTCATAAGCATTGAATAATACAAAAATATGGGTCTGGTACAAAGCTTCGTCAAAACCTAGTATTCCGAGGAAGACCAACTGCCAGGCCAATGGCCAAAGCAATGAGGAAGGCCATGTAGAAGAAGATGGTAGCGATGTTAGTCCCGATTGCCAACCAGCCACAAGTCTTTGCAGACTGTTCATTGTCATTATTTCCCAGTCCCTGCAAAGGAAAACACAAACGAATGTAATGAACTTGTTGCGCACATCCCCTTCCCTTCTCCCTCCCTCTTCCCCCTCCCCCTCCCCATCCCCTCCCCCTCCCCCACACACGTGCACAAACTCACACAATTAAAGAGTAGTAATGTACATAGAAGTGAACAAGTACATTTAGCTTATTGTATGCAGAGCAAGAAATTTATGGAACGCTTGGTATCAGTGGCAGTAGTAAACTAATGCACCACGCCCTTCCATCCCTGATGAGGGAATTAGATCTAAACTCACGACAATGGCACAAATCAGAGCTGGAATAAGGCAGACAAAGATGGCCAGGTTACCAAAGCTCAAGCACACAAAGATGTGAATGATGGTGAAGATCAAACCAGCAGTAGGGATTGTTTCGCTGTCACGGCGACTGGAAGGCTGCACATAGGTGGTGGTGTTGGTGGGCTGGGTAGCAATCACCGTGGTGGTCTGAAAGGAGGAGAAGAAAAGAATAGAATCAGTCCAGATCATGGACAACATGACAAGTGTTTTATAAACCTCGCTCACTCCATGTGATGTCAGTGTAGAAGCCACATACCTGTGGAGGGTAGCCCTGGAGAGGATAGCCCCCCTGGGGATAACCTGCACAGTGAGAGATAGAAGACACGTGCACATAATGGGGCAAGGTCCCAGTGGGTGAACTCACTATAATGTGTCACAGGTCATGTGCATAGCTATATACCTATTAACAGGATCACATTCAAACTCTGGTGTATGAAATGTGTGGATGAGCAAACAAGTTACAATGGGTTACTGTCCCACAAGCAACATGCAATACCGCATAATATAGATATTAGCCCCATGTGATAATATCTGTATAGCTACGTCTACTAGATAGACAAATCATTCATCAATAGGAATGCTACGTCTACAACAGTGGGTTTTTCGTGCAGTTCCTGGGTGATACTTGAAGCCTTCTGATGCACTGAGGAAGTTGATTGTTCACTCCTTGGTTGAAGAAGATGGTGTTTATCAGCTCTTCAGTTGCGAGAGTGTAACAACGAAACTGATGCCGAGGTTAACATTTGCAGTTAGTCTCGAACCCAGACCCATTCCGCCATCCGCCCCTCCCAATTATAAAATGGCGGAATGGGTCTGGTTCGAGACTAATTTGCAGTGTCTGTAGTCAATAAATATGAACACCACCTAAACGCCATCGTTCACACTACGTACCTTGGTAGGCCGGTGGTGGCTGCTGGCCGTAGCCCTGTTGTGGAGGGTAGGCTGGGGGCTGTTGTGGAGGGTAGGCGGCTGGCTGCTGGGGGTACTCTTGCTGCTGCGGGGGATAGGCCGCTTCAGGCGGCGGCTTCTGCTTTTCTGGGTCCTCCTGAGCTTCCGCCGGGACAACGAGGGGGTCTGGGAAGTGGACAAGAAGCATCTTTAGGTGCAGCTGTTAGCCGTTCAGAAGGCTTGAGCTAACACCATGCAGCATTTACCTTGGCTTGGATGATGTTCCATCTTACTAAACTCGATCGTCCGATTTAATTCGAAGTTACCGAAAGTTCGCAGTTGCAAGGGTGTGCGATGAACGGGCTGGTGAGTGTAGTTTTCATAGAAAACCTATATTTGGTGTGCCACATGACTTTACATATGAGCCACACTCAGCAAGATCTTATGCCATATATGTATAGGTAGTATACACTACGCACCCACGTGTGTACAGTGATTGAACCACATTCCCTTACTGTTAACATTGCTACCCATTCATGTGTAGTCCTCCTTTGAGAGATTCCTCTGGTGAAGCTTAAGGACCACTCTGTGTATAAGACTGGCATAGATGCATACAGTATATGTACACACGTACCAGATACCTCCTTTGAGAGACCACCCCACTGAAGGCAGTCTTAGACGGATATCCCTAAGGGTGGTCTCTAAGGGGGACTACAATACTTATATACACTCAGTGGGCCCCGTCTAAGATGGTCACTGGGTTATAATTAGGCAGCCTCCTTTGCCCCAAATAGCACTAAAGCATTGCAATCTACCTCTGTAGAGCAGCCACCTCTCTATAAAGGTCAGTTAGAACTGGCACAGGTGTACACAATGGTAAATCAATCAATGTACACATGCATCCTATATCACTAAACTCACAGCAAATTTAAACACATACATATTTTATACCATTACGGTTTCAATTCCAACATGGTTTCATTCGTTGGATGTGCTAAATCTATGCTACAATTGTACACACATGTACGTACATGTCAGAGCACTGCACACCACGCTGTGCATGGGTATGCCTACATACTAAACCTAGGTACTACTAAAGAGTGAGTCTAGTGCAAACACATGTATACATAAATGATACAAAATATAGGTCTTTCATCGCCTAGGAGTAGTAGCCACTACCAGGCCAATGACCAGAGCAATGATGAAGACCACGTAGAAGACGATGGTAGCAATGTTAGCCCCGATTGCCAACCAGCCACAAGTCTTTGCAGACTGCTCATTGTCAGTGGTAGTCAGCCCCTGTAAAGCAAAACACAAAAGGATGGAATGAATTTGTTATGCACAGCCCCCTCCCCTTCCCTCCCCTCTCACACAAAAACACAAAGTAGTAATGTGCAGTGGGGTGAAGCAGAACATTCATCATGCTGGATGTCTGCAGAGTAGCTAGGGTACTTATTCAGTGATTTCCATTCAGTGGTAGTAGAAATGGACGACCCCCCCCCCCCCCCCCCCACCCATTCCCTCTTGTGCACATTATGAGGGCACTCACAACAATGGCACAGATCAGAGCTGGAGCAAGGCAGGCAAAGATGAAGATGTTACCAAAGCTCAAGCACACAACGAGGTGGATGATGGTGAAGACCAAGCCAATGGTAGGGAGTGCTTCGTTGTCACGGCGAGTTGAAGGCCGCACATAGGTGGTGGTGGTGGTGGGCTGGGCAGCAATCACTGTGGTGGTGGTGGTAGTCTGGAAGGAGGGGAAGAGAATAAGAATAGGTTAACAACTAATCCACCTCTGGGCGTACAATCAGAATGGTCTAGTGAAACAGGTTACATCTTGCATTGACTATCCATTTCTCTATGACCCTGTGTTGTGTACAGTGAATCCTGTTTAAGATGGTCACTGTATAAAGTATGCAGCCATCTCTCTAAAACAGCCAGCCTCCCTGGCCCTAATACAGCACTGAAACATTGCAATCTACCTCTGTAAAGCACCCACTTCTCTATTAAGGTCAGTTAGGACTGGCCCACAGGTGACTGTCTTGGACAGGTTTCACTGTATTAGCCTATCGATGCTTAGATTGTGCAGTGCCTTACTGATTGCATGTAGGTGTGGTTTCATGACTGTACGTACATAAGAGCATTTTAGTGATTACTTATATGTCTGGTTAAGTGATCGAGTGTAGGTTGCTTAAAGACTAGTCAGTTCATTTCTGTGTTGTGACCTTGATCTGTTGCTATTATCTGGCAGAGTTGACATTCGTAAGCCTAGGAGTCTGTCCATATCATGACAACATGACATGTGTGCAGTGTGTTTTAGAAACTTCACATAGTCCATGTGCTGTCAGTACAGAAGCCACGTACCTGTGGGGGATAGCCCTGGGGAGGGTAGCCTTGGGGATACCCTGTTGAGGGAGAGATAGAAGACAGAAAATGCCATGGTCACAGTGGGTGAACACAGTATAATGTGTCATGGGTCATGTGCGCGCAATACAGCAAGTAAACTGGATTACGCTCAAACTCTGGTGTGTGAAATGTGTGAATGAGCACACAAGTTGCAACAGTTTAGTCAAATACAGAAGGGTTGGCCAAAATGGCAAATGGCAGAACAGCCGAATGGCGTGACTTCACTATTAGTTTAACTGGTTGCCATTGTGCCACACCTACTGTCCAGCATTGCCTTTTGCTATAACGTCACACCATTTGCCACTTACCAACCATTTGAAATTGGCTGTACAGACCGGCAGGCAGTGACAATATTAACACCAATGCCACATAACCATAGGGGCCCGTGTGTTATAATACTGTAGATAGATAAATAATTTGGTAACAGGGGATTGCTGGATCCATAACAGGCCCTGGGCGGTTACTTTCAATACACTGAGGAAGTTGATTATTCAGATGGAGTTTGTCAAGCCCTCTAGTGTTTAGAACAGTTGCAAAGTTCAATATGCTCAGTATGACAATACGAACTGACGGTGAGGCTAACAATGAAACTTGCAGTGTTTGTATTCCATAAATATGAACGCCACACCACATAAACCCCATCGTTTACACTACCTTGGTAGGCCGGCGGTGGCTGCTGGCCGTAGCCCTGTTGTGGAGGGTAGGCTGGGGGCTGTTGCTGGGGGTAGGCGGCTGGCTGCTGCTGGGGGTACGCCCCAGGTTGCTGAGGGTATCCTTGTTGTTGCGGATATCCTTGCTGCTGTGGGGGATAGGCCGCTTCAGGCGGTGGCATCTGTTTTTCTGGGTCGGGCTGTCCCTGGTAGGGTGGGACGACGAGGGGCTCTGGAAAGAGAAGAGAAAGACAGTGACATTTTATGAGCAGAATTCAATAAGACTTGAGCGAATACCGGCGTTTACCTTGGTTTGGATGCTGATCCATTCTTACTACACACTTGACGTGACTGACTTACTACACACTTTACGTGACTGTGGCTTGTTCGAAATCACGGTCGCACCTCGTGACGTAGACGAGTCACGCCCTGATACGTATATACAAACAAACAGATTGCGCCACATCCGCGCAATACGCATGCAGTGTGACATCACACAATAAACCATCATTGCAACACATGAGGACAATGTTTCTGTGCAATTTTAACAGCCAAGTTGTGCATGTCCAGTCCAGGCTCTCTAAGCTTGCCATAGAATACCTCCCACGTTGGCTTTGGAGTGACTTCAAGCCAGCGCTGCAGTACTTGTAAGCACTTGCTCTCAACGCTTCCTCCTTCATCCCGCACAGCCAATGCATAGTCTGATACACCCAGTACACTTCCCAAGGGAAGGAGCAGCCTTGCTAGTTGGAGAGCATAAGGTTGGAGGTCAGTGAGAGTCAGGGAGGGAGGTGGGCTGGAAGAACCTGCAACAGAACAAGCACGTGTTTTCCAGTCAATGATTCGGCCACTGAAAAGAAACAGAGCATGCCACATATCTAAGGTTAGTATACCATGGTAACATATGCATGAGTCCATACTACAGGTATGAGGACCCGCGAGCCACTCCATTTAGGCATGAATACTAGGTACACTGTTTATGTGGGAGTCAAGATCATGTATGTTATTACATTGGAATAGGGTGTGACAGAGCATATGATAGCTGTTAGCATATGGTAGTAACACTGGAATTGCATGTGACGTCAAGTGTGTTCATACCAGGGAGTGGCCATATGGAGTGGAAAGCATCAAACACAGGCCAGGAATCCATATGAGGCTATAGTGCTTTGTGAATGCTCCAACTCTAGATCTATGACATTCCAATAGAAAATCCCACTATACATACAGTGCTTACCAGAGTACTGGACTGTGTGTGGATTTCCGTCAGTTGAGTCGTGAGCACATTCCTCCAACAGCTTCTCCAATGGTGGGAAACCTGCACAGTGCAATCAACAAGAAGTCTCACAAGGACAAGCCACATGTCATACCACAGGTATTGTGCAATACTGGACAATACACTTTTTAGCTGAGGAGGAAATGAAGCAAGGCTCACTTAGACACTGTGTTTGTAGCAGCTGCATGCGCATGAAAGGATAGAGGGGTAGGCTTTCAGCTGTCTCCATGAGCAATAACATGCTGTGTTTTGGTGGGAATTTATTTTGGCAAATTGCACAAATTATTGCATTCAGTGGGCTTTCTTGGAAGTTGAGCAGTTCTTATGTAAACAAATTGGCAGCTGGAAATATTGGCAGATTGCTCTCAAAACCATCAATCTGTCAAAATATATTCCCCATCCAAACTTCCTGGCATACAGTATACCCAAGAAGCAAACAGCCACTGAAGCAAGTGCGCCATCTGACAAGAATAATACCACACATTCTACACCTTTCATATCTGAACTGCATACATTGTTCACATTCCACAGACAGCTATATAGCTACAACAATAGCTGGTGTTGGTACTAGTAGCAGCATTCCATATAGGTGACCATGTTTTGGGATTTATCATTAACACAACTCATCAAGAGGAAGGAGGGGGAGGGAGAGGATGTGTGAAGTAGCATCATTTGATATCTAAACCAGCAGCATACAGGTCTCAGTTGCAGTGTTGTATGCAACCTGCCTATAAGTCACAGCACAACTTATGCATGTACACAGTGGAAGAATGGACTGCAGGATGGTCAGTATTTATCCAGAGCTGACTCTGCACAATATCCAACATACAACGGTCTGTGCATGCCCACCACACACACACCTTCTTTGAATGCTCCTGTGAAGACATGGTGTAAGATGTGGCTGACGAGCATTCCACCATTCACCTTGGGTGTTCCAGTTGGTGGCACACATCCACAGTGTACCCCCACCACTACCGGCTGTCCTTGCACCACCTTGAAGAGAGGGGCACCTGAGGAGCCTCCAAAGGTGGTTGCCTTGTGGGTTAGCAAGGGACCTGTGGAAGGTGTGTGTGTGTGTGTGTGTGTGTGTGTGTGTGTGTGTGTGTGTGTGTGTGTGTGTGTGTGTGTGTGTGTGTGTGTGTGTGTGCATGTGTATGTGAGAGAGAGAGAGTGAGAGAGCGAGAGAGAAAGAGAGAATGCTATAGGGTGCAGTGTGGTGCTATATTGCCAAGGATGACTGCCAGGTAGAAGAGAGCTCATCTAATATAGATTAGTTGACTCTACACACTGTATTGAAACTATTCACACACACACACACACACACACACACACACACACACACACACACACACACACACACACACACACACACACACACACACACACACACACACACACACACACACACACACACACACACACACACACACACACCACTTTCCAAGTAGACATGTTGGCGCTTCCTTACTCACCAACAACTTTGTGCAGTAGGTACCCATTCATGCACTTTCTGAACGCCCCCTTCTCCCCAGGGATACCAGGGTGGTGGATTATGTACAGCATGTCATTAGGAGCAAGCTTCACTTGCAGTTCCTCTTGCTGCTGCAGGGAGATCTGTGCGGGCATGCCACCGGGGATGGACTGCAGCACGCTGCTATGAAGGCCTACGATGGAGTAGTCCAGCTCCTATAGGGGCAGCGAACAGGAGCACTATGTCCACATCACTCCAATACAGAATACTGCATCACATATCACCAACAGTGTACAACATAAAATTATTGCCTTTATTGGCTCTTTCATTTGACTATGAATACAACATGCTAATGTAAAGAAGTGACATTTTCATCCATGTACAATCACAAGCATACACTGAGCTCAACAGGTATAACTGAACACATCAAACATCAGAAGTCAATGAACAAACATACATACTATTAAAGAACAACGAGTACTTTGTACAAACATTGCAGAGTTGTTTGGCAATTTAGCAGAAATACACACACATAATGCAGTAGACAAGAATGCCACCCAACCCATTGACAACAACGTACATAATCTCACCTGACATGTCCTCCAAGTGCCTGTGTCGAATAGGGTGCTGCCAGGCTCTGCATGTCCATCACCAGTAACCCTGTCAAAGTACACAACACACCTCATGGCTGCCTCGGTGCTTGGGAGCACGTGATTGTTGGTCACCAGCACCACATGCTCCACTGGAGGGAATGGAGTCACCAGTTTGGCAATGAAGCCTGTTCCCTTGCCAATTTGATTCCTGTGGCAGTGGCATTGGTGTGGCGCAAACCAAAGGACAGAGAACAGACAAATGGATATGTCTGACAAAGGGAGCATTGGACATTATGGCTGGGTATTATTCATGAATTGAGATTCGAGCATATTATATATAGCTAAATGACAAAGTGGAGAAGCTAAAAGGACTGGGTTAATGCCTTGTCACAAATTGTGGTATACAGCCCATTTGTGCTAGGATACACCAATACCAGTTCAAATATTGGGTGTGGAATGACATCAGGTAGGCACTTTCTTCTAGTTTGTTTGTTCGTGATAGGTCAGAACTCTCTATTGAGGTAATTATATCTCAGAATAGTGCTGAAGAAATACATAAGCATGCAATTTCTTTGACTCAGCCATACAGGACATATATAAATGTAGGAGTGCGTGTGCATGCGTACATACGTAGGTGACTGTTGTGTCAAACTACAGCAGCCCTTGCACTATATAAGGCTGCTCCGCTGTGGCTTCACAACAAATACGCAGCTACAACTAAGCATACACACTACAACTTACAACTCCACGACTATATGTCCCGCGCGGGTACCCCTCTCCTTCCCAGGCTCACCGAGTGTCAATCATGCAAACGGATCGCATCAGTGCTTCCCACACGCGCCCTTCCACTGCGTCTGCTCCTTTCCCTTCTGCCACCGCTGCCTCTCGGCTGTAAAGGCGCGCTGGCGTATCTGAAGAACATTACATACATACGCACGCGCACTTTCCTAAATATCTGTACGTCATTCTGAATACCACCTATGATCGAGCTAGCTCAATACAATGACTCTGAACGTACTCGTATCAGAGCTGATGGCCGCCATTTGTAGAGAGCTATGAATACAATTATTTTTATTGCTCGAATACAAAATACACCATGTAGCCTAGATTGTATAAGAAGTTCATGGATGCTTTCTCTCTCACAAAGGTATGCATTACCAGCAACTATCCTCTTTTACTTACTACTGTTGTGCATGTATATAGTATGTAGGGTACTGTTGTAACTTATCTATGCTTAAAGTATCTTTCTCCTCCATGTAGCTACATGTGTATAGTTGAAGCTTAGAATGTATCAAGGAACAAACGGTACCCATCACTTTTTGCCTGTGAGCTTTTCCTTCAGCTCTTTGCAGGGTTTCTCAGCAATTTCCGCATCGTCCATTGCATTCAGGAGCACTTGCCATGTAGGTCTTTTACGAGCGTTTCCCTCACTCCACCTAATCAAGCCGTCATGAACAGCAGAAATTTCCGTCTTTTCAACTGAGCCATAAGCTGCATCAATGCTTGCTCGATCCAGTCCGAGTGCTGCAAGCAGTAGCTCTCCTTTCCCAGTTGCGTGCTTGCTCACATACTTCCTCAGCAGCACCAGGTACCCATCAGTGTCTGCAAGAAACAATTATAGCAGACACCTCTGTATACTATAGTGACATAAAGGCATGAAATATCACCGGTTAGTATGATTATAGAAGTTGCACATACACTGAATACAAGTCTTACAACAAAAAATTAAATAGTGGCATAATGACAATTATGACATACCGTAATCACAAAATATGTAATGAGGAATTATGAGTGTAATAACAGCTAGATTGTACAACCCACAAAGGGGATAGCTAATCACTCCTCACAGATAGCCATGTATGTACCAAAGCAATTATATACAAAAGGGCCTTCAGTGATGACGCTAGTCACAGATAGACCGCTTACCATAAACCTTTGCAGATAGAAATGGTTTGCCTCCACTGGACCCTGCAGTAAATAGCATCCATGGGAATTCATGTCACAGTTTGAAAGCAGTATAATCATATGAATATTTTATACAAGCAGCACACTCTCAATTGAGGTATAATTATATCTCAGAATAGTGCTGAAGAAATACATAAGCATGCACATGCAACTTCTTTGAAACGTTTTGCCAAATTACAACAGCCCTTGCACTATAAGTGCTGTGTATATCACCCCTGCATACAATGCATAATTGAAGTCTAAGAAAATGCAGGAACTCTATAGCACTTCTTGCTTTCAACCTTTTTATTCAGCTCTTTGTGGAGTGCGGGGACATTACAGTGAGTTAACCGTGCCACGCCAGCACAGTTCAGAGCTGCTTGCTTCTGTTTAGCTACATATACACTACACTTTTATATCGTGCCATGCCTTGCCGTATTAACCGTGCTGGCTTGGAACAGGATGGCAGTGTGAACACAATGTAAGGCTGCTGTCCATGCATATCACCCCTGCATACAAATGCATAGTTGAAATCTATATAAATGCAGGAACTATCACTTCTTACCTTCAAGCTTTTCCTTCAGCTCTTTGCAGGGTTTCTCTGCAATTTCTGCGTCGTCCATTGCATCCAGGAGCACTTGCCATGTAGGTTTATTACTAGCGTGTCCGTCGCTCCACTTAAGCAAACCTTTATGTACTGCATCAATTTCTTTGTTATCGACTGGGCCATAAACTGCATCAATGCTTGCTTTCTCAAGTCCGAGTGCTGCAAGCAGTAGCGTTCCTTTTCCTGTTGCGTGGTTGCTCACATACTTCCTGAATAGCACAAGGTACCCTTCAGTGTCTGCAAGAAACAATTAATTAAAGAATACAATTTTACCATTATATAGTGATGCAAGACATGGCACATCACCAACTAGTACTATTATAGAAGTTTAGCATGCACACACAAGTCTTACAACCATTTACAAAATAGCGACATTAACTACAAAGGTGATACATCATGCAGTCTTATATCATGATCACGGTCTAGCCATATACCAAATGGAATTCTTACAAAAGGGGCTTTAGCAATGAGGCGCTAGTTACAGATAGATCCCTTACCGTAAACATTTGCAGATAGAATTGGTTTGCCTCCCCCAGATCCTGCAGTAAATAGCATCCATAATGTTACAATTGTAAAGCAGTATGAATACTCAATGTGTATGTATACTGTGTAGCCAGTAATCTCTTAAGGTATGGGGTTGCGCAAGGCGTCACAAACTGGTTTGCTGAATTGCAGTAGCCCACTGTAATTAAAGCAGCTGCCCATGCAAGTCACCCCTACAGTCTCACATGCCAGCCTCTCCCCACAATGGGTCTGGTAAGCTTGCATAACATTATAGAACGTACATTTTGTCAAAGGAATGTAATTATTGCATAATGCTAACAAAACTCTTGTGCGTGCAATAAATTCTAATATGGTGAGTCATGTGACACTCAAGCACAAAGGCATCCTTGCATTTAGCAAACAAAACTATAGCTTGCTCTTGTTCTATTGTGAGCAAAGTTGCTGCATCGCACACATGTTCCTCCAAGCGAGCTGTTAATTAACAGTATAGTCTTTGGTTAATTGTATTGAATGAATTTGATTGGTCATGCCAAGATCTTGGCATTGAAACAACTCATGGTATGCACAATCACCAGGCCTTCTATGGGGAGGGGCTGGCGCGCAAGACTCAGTCACCCTTATGCACAAATGCATATTTCAAGTCAATGTGTGAAAGGAAGTAACTATGTCGTGCACTTCTTGCCTTCAAGCTTTTTCTTCAGCTCTTCGCGGGGTTTCTCGGCAATTTCCGCATCTTCCATTGCATCCAGGAGTACCTGCCATGTAGGTCTCTTACTAGCGTATCCATCACTCCATTTATTCAACCCGGCATGGACTGCAGTGCTTTCTTTCTTTTCCATTTGGCCATAAACTGCATCAATGCTTGCTTGCTCAAGTCCAAGTGCTGCAAGCAGTAGCGCTCCTTTTCCTGTTGCGTGGTTGCTCACATACTTTCTCAGCAGCACCAGGTACATCTCCGTGTCTGCAAGAAACAATTACTAAAAGAGTCCATTCTATATGCAAAAAAGACTCAGGCACATGTACCCAGTATACGCATCACACACACAGACAGCTTACCATACACATTTGTCGATAGAATTGGTTCACCACCACCGCTTGCTGTGGACTCCTTGGTCAAAGCATGCGCACCATAAGCAAACTTCTCAATGTCAGGAGCTGCAATGTGAACATAATGAAAACCATGGACAGACAGCGTACATCCATTTGGGCCATGCAGCTAGTATTTAATGCATACCACATTCATGAATGCACGTATAAAGTTCTTGCCATATGAAATAGAACTATATACAGTAATAATAACTATATACACAGTGTAATAACATTGCAGTCTTACCAAAAATAGCAATACAATCTCACTTCACATAATTATAATATATATACCTTGGCCACTGTAAAGCTTCCCTTTGAAGGCGTCATAAATCACAGACATGCGAGTGCCAATGTTGGTGAGTATTGTTTCACCACACGGCAGCTCTCCACGGTGAAGGCCAACAACAATCCATCGGTTTTTGAACTCCCTGAAAATAGGACACCCTGAGGATCCTCCCTGGGTCGTAGCACTGTGGCCAAAAATTGGACCTGAGATGAAAAAGTTAAGGTTAACATGCAGAACTACATATGTAGATGTAAGTCCTTGTGTATGTAGCTGGACAGGGAGGCAATGTGAACATGTGCCTAGTGGTATAACCCTGCATGCTGTCTGTATGTAGACCATTACCATACATGGAGATGCCATGACAGCCACTTTGTTAGTATAGTGGAACCTGTCTAAAACGAACACCCACGGGCCAGGCTGTTTTAGAGAGGTGGCTGCCTAACACAGTGACCATCTTAGACAGGTTCCATGCACTGTATGCAGGCACACAGCATAGCTTATGCATCTACAGCTATGCATGGTATGAAGATAGCAGAGAAAGCACTACTGTATAAGCATGAGTGCTTTACACACCTTCAGTCCTGAGGACGAGCTGTGAGTTGGTGCATCTGGGGAATCCCACTGGCTTCTTTGGATAATGGACCACACAAACCATGTCTTTCACCTTCAGCTCATCTGTCATGTTCAGGAAATCAGTCATGAGAAGTGGTGTGGGAGGCCCACGCTCGAGGTTAGCCTCGCAGAGGACATGCTTATTCACACCAATGATTGTGAAATCGAGAAGTCTTCCCCACTTTGGTACCTACAGCAAGTGGTATATCAGGCTATAGCCCACAGTCACTTTGTACGAGTTGTGCTATAAGCAGATCTACTCATGATCATGTATTCTAGTTGCTCACATTTTGTTCATCAGTCCAGAAACTGCTGAAATCAAAGAGAGCCTTTCCTGAGAACGGTGTCCCAGGATTGCCCTCATCAAGACGATCAATGGAAACAACACAGTTCTTTGCTATGTCAGTGTTTGGGATCACGTGATTGCATGTCACAAGAAGAAGCCTGTCATCTCCTGGAAGTTCTGTAAGGAACCCTGAACCTTGGCCATATTTGGGATTTCTAATGTAAATACGTATATACAAATACTGCAGCAAATGAAATTAAAGTGCATGGCTAGCAGTATATAATACATACCATATTAAAAAAATAATGTAATCTTGGCTGTAATGTCTGTGATTCTACCAGTTATTCATTCCAAATTGAAATATGGTGTGTACGTATATAGGTACCATGGCTGAGCACATGTGGATACATATGTACCACTGTCCCACATTCTGTATAATTATGCTATATAATAGCTTGTGAGGGTCATTCTGTAACCTTTATGTGTGAGTGTGAGCGTTTGACTCTCTATTCACTTAGCTAGCTATCATGCACACTTACTGTGTGTCAATAAAGACAACAGCCCTTGTTGCTTCATCTCTAACTCTGTTAGGAACAATCCCAGCTCCCTTGTTTGGGACAACAGAACCTTCATTACGGACTGTTACTTCTGCACCTGTGGCCTCAGCCATGTGGCTACTTCTAGGCTGCAGGGCAGAAGGCCAGGGTAAGATAAAGAGAGGGAGTTATCAACAAATGTAGCTGAGACACATGTACTGTACAGCTATGGTTACCTGTATTAGTAGGAACTTGTAACCGTGGGAAGTCTAAATCTAGCTACTAGCAACGCAGTACCTACTGCCCATAAGCCGTTTCCACCTAGGCCTGTGGGTTGGCCACCCACTAAGTGCTGAGTCGACCTCCTTGTAAAAAGGATTATGTGGTTTGCAAGGTATGCATATAGTACCGCATGCAGGCCAAAACATTGTAAGCTAGGGACATACCCTTGAGTACATAATATAATTATGCTAACATAGTAAAATTTACCCATTTTCAAAGCTCGCGCGCTCGTTGCACGCACGCTCTACCCTATTTTCGCGAACGGTGTGTTAATGACAAGGCAATGACACGCATGAGGACGTGCGAAGCAGGGAACGGGCGTGCCATGCAGTGCGGAGAAAGGATCAGATCAGTTCAGACCATTGAGCGTCGGCGAAGAAAGGAAAACATCGTGATGAGGGGAGATGCGTGCATTTTGTGCAGTAACAGTCGACAGAAGCAGCCACAACTGTCCTACCATCGTTTTCCTAGCAATCCAGAGAAAAGGGCATTTGATTTGATTTGATTTGATGTAATTATAAGAATGGGACCACTTAGCCAATGCAGGCTAATTTACAGGGTTGTCATAAAATGGCATTGTGGCTTCCGGTATTCCAGCTGACAGAGGACCAGTTGAAGCCCTCCTGGCGAGTCTGTTCTCGTCATTTCCGCGGAGGAGATCCCAGAAATACACCAGATGCGTACGTAGGAAAGCGGTTTGCTTCTCCAGTGAAGAAAGGAGCCCCTAGGACCAAACGAGCATACAAATACGATCCGTCAACGTCCACGATAGGCAACTTCTCAGCCTTGACTTGCTCTGTTCTGAACAGTAAAGAGCTAGCACGATCACAACACCGTTCGCGAGCTGTGAATAGCTAGTTACCATTGAAATGCGTAGCTACGTATATCACTTACTTCTCTATCAGTTTCTGCTTCTTCCAAGATGTTGGAGCCCTGATTCCTCTGCACAGAACTCAGAAGCCACCACGTCAGCTGTGGGATCGTGTGGCTAGAGATCGAATGGCTCACTCAGGAACGCTTCAGGAATGTCAGACTCTGTTAAACTGCACTGGTGCCGGATCAGGGGTCGCGATCTTGGCACTCGTACGCTCGAGCGATTTCCCTGCTTCGCACGCGTACGTCTTAAGATCTTCGGGCGTGTCAAAATGCCTCGCCTCGTCATATACGTCATTAATCGCGAAAATGGGGTAAAGCGTGCGTGCAACGCGCTCGAGCGCGCGAGTTTTGAAAATGGGTAACGTTTCCTATGTTTACCCATAGATACTCGACCCTTTAGGGTCGAGTATCCTAGATAGATAGATAGATAGATAGATAGATACTCGACCCTTTAGGGTCGAGTATCTATGGTTTACCATACTTAAGCCAACTTTTGGCTGCTCATTCCAGCCGCCGGACGTGACGTCATACCAATTAGTACTAATTGCATTACCTTGGGGGCCTTAATGGTAATTATAGGGGTCTATTGCAAGCTACAAATGTTCAACACACAATGAATGACATTGATCCAGTCAATAGTTAGTGTCCTATCTCTGTTCTTTGTGCTTGTGTTTCTTCTTCTTTTTGTGTTTAGTCTTGTCCTTCTTATGCTTCTTTTTTGAGCTTTGCCCTTCATCAGCCAAAAGGAGACTGGCCGGGCTGCCTAGACCCTCTGTGGAGCCACTAACTCCTGACAGAGAAGACAAGGTAGTTCCCTCCATGGACACCATTTCCAGGGCAGGCCTCTTGGCTAGTGGAGGGGAGGTGTCCACTGAGTCATCATCAAATATGTCCGACGGTAGAGACTTTGAGATCTCAGTAATGCTTCCTGCTCCACTTTGCGAAGGCTGGAAAAGTGACAGAGTGTGACTATTGTATCAGTACAGAAGGGGACAGATTGTACTGTACACATGATTTAGCAGTATTATATTAGGTGGGTAAACACCTTGTGATCACCTTTTGCATACCAGGAATGCCAGTTCCTGTTTGTACAGCTAAAGGTCAGGCATACAGGGACAGGTACTTTCCAATGAAGCATACCACAGCACCAAACACCTCCAATCACACAAAGCTCCCACCAGACTGTCTCCTGGGCATGGGAGGCTACCCCCAAGGTGTGCTACTATAGCTAGTGCTCACTCACTTGGAACAAACTCAAACTAGAGGTTGTTGGACCAGGGATTGGAATATCATCTGCGAGCTGTGTGCGTGTGTGCATGCATCAAGAGAAGTTGTGCAGATAATTATAACAATGAACATGCAGGTTATGGCATGATTGCAATATTCCAGGATCAGTAGAGTACTGTAGGTGTGTGTGTGTGTGTGTGTGTGTGTGTGTGTGTGTGTGTGTGTGTGTGTGTGTGTGTGTGTGTGTGTGTGTGTGTGTGTGTGTGTGTGTGTGTGTGCACATGCGCATGTGTGTGTGTGGCTGTGTGGGTGCTTGTGTATGCTGTGTGTGGACAGGAGATACTCACAGTCCCTGGAGAGCCCAGGCTGGCCCTGGCTACCTTCCCTTTCAGGTCAATCACAATTCCAAGCTGTAAAGAACAGATGAATTTATACACCTTAGTGCACAACTAGCAGAGGAGTGCTGACCACTCCTGTGAGGACTTTTCGCTGGTGCACAAACAGGTTGTCATGGTAACTAACCCCTTGTGGTAGGCAGGTGGGAGTTAGGCGGCCATAGAGTGCAGAGTAAAGCTCTGTGAAGGCATTTCTCAGCCTAGCATCATGGGATAGCTCAGACCTACAGCACACACACACACACACACACACACACACACACACACACACACACACACACACACACACACACACACACACAGGAAGCAACAACAGCACACATCAGTAGTTGCAGCACGTCTGTTATCACACTGCATTACAAGTTACAATGCACAAACAGCAGGCTGACTCACATGTCCTTCCAGAGCCTCTCCACAAGTGTTAGGCTGTTCAAGGCAGACTCCTTCTTTCTTGTGAAAGGAGGGCTTTCACTCAAACTTTGTAGAACAGCGATCCTACAAGAGGACAATTACCAGTTACCATGACAGTCAGACCACAACTGTGCTCACACACACACACACACACACACACACACACACTGGCAGTTGGTCTCACCTCATAGTGGGCATTGGATCTGTCTCTGCAATCTTCAGAAGATAGTCCAGTTCAACTTCACTCTCCGTTTCTACACAAACAGCAGTAATACCACATACCTAGCTCCTACTGCCCCCACCCTCTCGATATCCTCCTCCAAACAGCCCTCCCCATCCTCCACTTAGCTCCTTGCTTCCTCTTTTCCCCTCTCCCACTCTCTTCCACTACCTCCTCCTAGAGCATTCACCTTGGAGGACATCAGCAAGTAGACTCACTGCTGTCAGCCTCACTGAAACAAAGTGGCCATACCTGAACGAACGTAAACGGAATGTGTGAGTCAGAATTGCTGACATGAGGTACTCTGTTGGCCTCCTTTTGTGGAGGAGATCAGTGCCCACCTGGCATAGTCAGTGAAGAGGGAAGCATCATTTGGGAGGTATCCATTCTTCTGCAACACTCGCAGAATCTTTAGACAACTGTAGGAATGAGGGCAACATAACACCACCCGCACACACATTCACTCACTCGCACCCACACAAATATACACAGTCAAACACACACACACACTACATACCTCACAGTGACTACAAACTGGTGAGATTGCAAAACCTTCTCCAAATTCAACCTTAGCACAGCTTCCTTCAACAACAGCTAAAGTGGCAAGAGACACAAAGCATTAAACATGTTAATACAAAGCACTCAAACACACATACGCACACACACACACACACACACACACACACACACACACACACACACACACACACACACACACACACACACACACACACACACACACAGTAGTTTACCTGAATGCCATCGGGGAGTGTCTTCAAGGAAAGGTCCTTGGTAAGACTGAAGCACAAACAGAACAGTAGACATGACACAAGGAGAGAGGGGGAGAGAGGCAGGGAAAGAAGTGGGAATGAAATTGTGTTTACTGGCTATGTTAGAATAATTATGCTGTCTCTCCGCTGTCAGTTACAATAACAGTCCTTGTGTACCTGTGTGTGTGCTGGCTCCTGACTGCAGCTAATCAACTTACAGGTGGAAAGCCCCCCCCCCCCCCCACCAGCCACAGCTATGCAGCAGCCCAGACATGTTGCCCAGTTATGAATATCATTTGCCTGCTAACCACAAGTTCTGGCTTTCCAATCAGCTCTCTCTACCTCCAATTCCAAACAGCTGTCCAATCACCAGGGCACTATAGCACTTCATAGGACTCATGGACTGTATACACTGTTACTTGCTCTCCCCCATCCAGCCCATGCCTCCTCCCCTCCCTTCCTTTGCTTTCTCCCCCTCTTCCTATCCCTCCTACACTTACGTTGCCATGACACTGACTGTGGGCGTGACAAAAGCTGCTAGGGCATCCAAAATAGCGGCAGTGTGGAAGCTGTCAGTGAACTGAATAAATTATGCATGGATGAGTAATCAGAAAATACAACACACACAAGACATAGCTACTGCATACACACACACACACACAAGTTATGAAACCTTTATATGACACACACGTACACAACACGCACACAAACGCACACACACACACACACACACACACGCATGTGCACACAAACACGTATATTACACATATTACACTATTACACATAATGGTGTGTGTGACACATACAGTGGCACAAAGGTGCGATGTATATTATGTGTTAGGCGTGCAGTAATGGGTGACATGAGGGTGTGATGCAATATCACCCACCTTATTCAATCTGTTGTCACTGTATTTTAAAATGTCCAACAGAAACTGGAGCACCTCCTTAGTGCATTGTCCATGCAGTGCCCTCGTCCTAGCTGCATGTACAGGGAGACACTGGGAGGAGGGGGCAGATAAGGAGGCTCCAATCTGGGTATAACTGGTAGTAGGTGTGTGTGTGTGTGTGTGTGTGTGTGTGTGTGTGTGTGTGTGTGTGTGTGTGTGTGTGTGTGTGTGTGCGTGCGTGCGTGTGTGTGTGTATCCTTGTGTGTGTGTACATGTGTGTGCACGTGTGTTCTCTGTGTGTATGTGATAGCTGGAGAGTATTCAAAGGCTGACCTTTTGAATTTCATACTCGGCAATGTCAGAGAAGTCGTGGTATCGCAGTATGGTGGGACAGGTCCGAGAGCCAAACAGTCTCTGGTAGAGGCTGATGATGGCAGCAGAGGAGACTCCAGAGCTAGCTAGGCTGTTGAGGACCTGGGGGAGGGGGGGGGGGGGGGGAAGGTAGGGGAGGGGAGGCAGGAAATAAAATGCCAGCCAGTGGATAGGGTCAGGTATGAGACTAGAGGGTAGGGGGAGAGGGGAGGGGAGGGGAGAGGGGGAGGGGGAGGGGGAGGGGAGGGGATAGGAGAGGGGAGGGGAGGGGAGGGGAAGGGAGAGGGGGAGGGGAGGGGAAGGGAGGAGGGGAGAGGGGAGAGGGAGGGAAGGGAGGAGGGGAGAGGAGGAAAGGAGATGGGAGAGAGAGGGGAGAGGGGAGGGGAGGGGAGGGGAGGAATGGAGGCTCTGTTTCTTGTAGAATGCAGGGAGAGGGAAATACTGGTTGTCGCTCAAAAGGGCTTTGGCCATCCAATCGCACTGAAACACCAACACTGGTGTAGCTGGCTGGTAGGTGTAAACCCAGTGATCCCATGTACACAATCTATCGTCACTGTACATGTTCGTACAAATGGACGGATGAACTGAGAAAAGGGTAGACAGGTGGATGTAGAAGTTGACAACCAAATGCCTACCTTCACTAGTGCCTCTGCAGCCTCAAGCCGGACTCTGTAGTACATGTTCTTGTTCATGATAGTTTCCATCAGAACGGCCTTTGTAGTCGGTGTGGCATGCATTGAAAGGGCACGAGCAGCCTGGATATGGGAGGAGGGAGGTAGCATGGATGAGGTGGGGGAGAGGAGGAGGGGCAGGATACTAGGATGGACACAAAAGTGCATGCATACATACACAACACATGCACACACACACACACACACATGCACACACACACACACACACACACACACACACACACACACACACACACACTACGTCGTCTCACCTTCACTTGTGTGACTGCATTCCTCTCATACTTGAGCACATACTGCCAAGTGCTGTCCGACTGCTCCAGCTCAATATTCTTAATCCACTGCCCCTCAGGGTCCACACACACCCACAGCACAGGGATCTCAGTGCTACACAAACACAATAAATAGAACACACACAGAACCACAGTGTAGGAGTATTACATGTATTAACCAGACAAACACAGGGTGTTGTGGAGCAGGCCTGAGTGATGGTTTTACTGAACAGTAGCAGGAAACAACATTGCAGGCTAGAGCTAGATACAGCAGCAAAATGCAACTTCCACATGGGCACGGCAGGATGGCGTTTGTGCCCATGTGGAATTGTACGTTGTTGCTGGGTCAGCCATACTGTTATTTGTATAGATTCATGCAGCTGTCATAATGGTCGGGACAGGTTCTTCATGCCTTTCTGGACTTGTTTGCAAATCTTGCTCCCTACCTCCAGTTAATGCCACTGACATGTATGTATCTAGCTTGTACTGTGCTCCAGACTAGCTTGGTCACAGCAAAGCAATTCAAGACTCATACATCCACGGTAGGTGATGTATGGTGAACATGTAATTCAACCAATGGAACCATATAGTATTCTCTATAGTATCTATGGTGCAATGTAACCATTTTCCCAATGATACGCACAACTGTCTGCAGAGGATAACATGTGCCACATAATATTGCAGATGCTCAAACCTACTGCACTGTGTTTTGGTGTGTGTCACTGTATCTGCATGCGCACTTCCACTCTCACAATGTATACATTTGCTTACAGGCTAGTTATGGCACAGCACACAGTGGCTCACAGACGCACACAGCGGCTCGCAGACGCACACAGCGACTCGCAGACGCACACAGCGGCTCACAGACGCACACAGCGACTCACAGACGCACACAGCGGCTCACAGACGCACACAGCGACTGACAGACGCACACAGCGACTGACAGACGCACACAGCGGCTGGCGCTGCTACGCAGAAGGCAATTCGCTCAAATGCACTGCGGGTGTGCAGTTTCGGCTAACGATTTTGAAGCGTGTTAGTGCGTGCTAAGCCTTCAGCACTACAGGCAGTTAACAAAACTTAGCGTGCAGCCGCGATCCCGGTATTCACCAAGATCGACGTCATGCTGCCGCCGAGGCCTCGCATCGAAGACGATAAAGAAGATCAACGGCAAGTTTTCCGGTTGTATTCACTAAGCAGTAATCAAGACAGTGCTTTCAATCAATTTTCCAGCACGAGCGACTAGCCAAAAGCCGCCTTCGCACCTTCTACCGGACCTTGCAGCATTATCTGCAGTGCGCAGCCGTGCAACAAAATGGCGGCATCCCCTCAGTGACCGCTACGTACCTTCCTCATTTTATATGTTGACGTCAACCGGAAACAGTGGAAAGAGGCTGGCTATATATATGCCAGACTATCCTGAGAGACTAGTGTTCAAACGTGTACGTTACTGTTGATTTTCACCGTGTAGACGCGTCATCTAACGTTGGATCCCTCTCGCTATTGTTACAGCACACACCTGCTGCATACAGCTCAGACAAATCCCCAGCAGAGCAAGGTCGAAGGAACCACTCTTCAGATAACGTTTCTCTATCATTCCTTAGGACAATGTCCATTGTGGAATCTCTGAAAGAACTGGAGGCTGCCCTCCGCGATACACCAGTGCCGACTCTGGGGGAGTGCCATGCAGAAGAATCAAACTACGTGGAGCAGTTCAAGGCATTCAGGGGAATGACAGACGAGGCTGACATTCTATCAGATGTTCTTAGTGGTCACCTTTGTGACATGCTTGAGGCTCACAGCCCCAGCAAGGAACTCAAGGTGCTCAGTGTGGGGTGTGGAGATGGAGTCCTGGACAACATAATCCTTTCCAAGGTGCTAGCGAACTGCCCCACTGCAAAGATCAACTACACCGGGCTTGACACTAATGCACAATTCTGCACTGAATCTGAAGAAAGACTGCAACCTTTGCCTATTGCTAAGAAATTCATCTGTGACAGTTTTGAGAAAGTGGATGCAGGCAACCTGGGGACATTTGATTTCATCTACCTGGTTCACGTCCACTACTACTTTCAGGACCAGCAGTCAGCATTTCGCAAAGCAAGACGGCTTCTCAGTAGTGAAGGCAAATGTGTCGCGATTGTATCTCCACCCAATTTGCACACTAACCTTGTTACACCGTTTAAGAAGCACGAGGGCAGACCCGATGTGCAGACCATGGACAATGCTGTGAAGGCACTAGAGGATAGCGGCATTGCCTACCAGCTTCAAGACCTCTGCACCAAACTATACCTAAGCAGCTGCTTCAAGGATGAATGGAATTCTGATATCTCCAGATTTGTGCTTGACTTCATAAGTGGAACAAAGATGAGCAAATATCCAGACAACATCCCCAAACTGTGCATCTCCTATCTTATGACTGCTACAGCCGATGGTCCTGAAGAGTTTGTTCTTCCCCTCCAGCTCCAAGTTGTCTGCTTTAAGGCCTAGTGATGACTCATTGGACACTTCCCTGCATATTGTAGTTTAACTCATTGTTACACTTTAGGTAAGGATAACTTTTGTAGCCCCTTAAAATGTCTCTATTACAAAGTATTAATCGATCGAAACTTGTATTTATGCTCATACTATCTGCACGAATCATACTTTTAGTAACATTTGTAAAAGAACTGCAGTGAGAATTCTGATTCCTCAATAGCTAGCTATAAGCGTGCAATACACATACACTGTCCTACTCCATATATCCAGCACTGTAAAGCATCTACAATTGTAATGTATAATTTATGTATGTAAGCATCCTACGCATGTCTCGAGAGATGAACCTGTCAGATACATACAGTGAAAGACTATTGACACAGACACCTATGGGACAGTACAATATGATTGGCCTTTAGAGTGAGGTGGTTTCATTACACCGCAATTGTTTTACTGAACAGAACAGTGGCAGTAAAGCAATGTTGCAGCAGGTTAGAGCTGGAAGCAGCAGCAACATGCAACTTTCACATGGGCACGAGGTTGGCATTTGTGCCCATGTGGAAGATGCCTGTCGTTGCTGCATCCAGGAGCACATAACAGATTATGACCCCTGGTTTTATGTAAACGCAAGCAGCAACCATAATATTTTGGCGCAGACTCTTCATGCCCTTCTGGAATTGTTTGCGAATCTTGCTCCCAACCACCAGCTAATGCCATTGACATGTATGTATCATATCTAGTTTAGTCACGGTGAAGCAATTCAAGACTCATAAGTCCACAAAAGAATACAATCAGTTTGTCTCTGGCTGGGTTAAAGGCATTTAGGCTTTTACATTTGATGAGAAATGTGTGGTGGACAGGCTGAGGCAAGTCAGCCAGTGGAAGTTAACCGTTATGTTTTCCCTTGACACACATGTACATAGCTGCATAGCACACACACACACACACACACACACACACACACACACACACACACACACACACACACCGGTCCATCTCAGGCAGACTCTTCTGAGGGATTTAGGCAGACCAATACAAAGACCAACTGCTAGTTATCTGGTTGCATTCAGTAATCGCGACTCGAGGGAGCGATTTCTATCCATTTAAAGAGTAGAAATCCACCACGAGCAAGTTGCCGGCGGCGGCGTCCAGTGCAGTGTTCCCTGCAGCATAGATAAACACAGGTAAAGGGTTCACTATGTTTCCCGTATACGGCAGCAGTACACCAAAATGGCGGCACTACTGGGAGTATTCAAACGCGTACGTAACGGTTGATTTCACGACGACCCCCATCTGATCCTGGATCCGCGGCGGCGAATACGGCTGCTGCCTAAACGTCAGTGTCTAGTCAAAGATTAATCTCTAGCAGAGCAAAGCTTGACGAACCCCGCCTCAGACAACTCGAGATCTGTGCCATTCCTTTGGACAATGTCTGTTGCGGAATCGCTGAAACAGCTTGAGACCGCCCTCCTCAATACACCTGTGCCGACCCTGGAGCAGTGCCATGCAGAAGACCCCAACTACGCACAGCAGTACAAGGCATTCAGAACAATCATAGATCAAGCTAACATTCAATCAGATGTTCTAAGTGGTCACCTTCTTGGTCTGCTTGAGGCTCACAGCCCCAGCAAGGAACTCAAGGTGCTCAGTGTGGGGTGTGGAGATGGATTCTTGGACAACATGACCCTTTCCAAGGTCCTAGCGAGCTCCCCCACTGCAAAGATCAACTACACCGGGCTTGACATTAACCCACAATTCTGCACTGAATCTGAAGAAAGACTGCAGCACTTGCCTATTGCTAAGAAATTCATCTGTGAGAGTTTTGACAAATGGGATGTGGATAAGCTGGAGACGTATGACTTTATCCAGGTGGTTCACGTTCACTATTACTTTCAGCAGCTGCAGTCAGCATTCCTCAAGATGAGACAGCTGCTCAGCAACAAAGGCAGGTGTGTTGTGCTTGGTGCACAGTCTGGACCAGTGATCCAACTCATCGCACAATTCTGGAAGCATGAAGGCAAACAGGACTTCTGGACTATGAACTATGTTGTGGAGGCACTAGAGGAAATGAGAATTCCATACCAGCTTCAAGATGTCTACGCTGAGATTGACTTAAGCAGCTGTTTCAAGGACAACTGGACTTCCGACATTTCCAGATTTGTGCTTGACTTCCTCTGTGGAACAAAGATGAGCGAATATCCAGACAACATCACCAAACTGTGCATAGCATATTTAGCTGCTGCTGTGTCTGGTGGCTCCAACAAGTTTGCCTATCCGCTCCACCGCCAAGCTGTCTGTTTCAAGGCCCAGGGATGAGTGCTATTTCTCACATATAACATGGTGGTTTGAGGAAATATTTCTCAACTTTCTTGCTACAGTAGATTTTGCAGTTTTGTAGTCTTTCATTAATGCTCTGTCATGCAATGTTCCTGGAGTGTAGTTTCTATCTGAAGCCATAATTATACATATGTAGTACACATGAATAATACAATTACAGGGATCCATACTGACAATCAAGCTCATTCCAACTGCCAACAAGTGGCAACCAGCACAATGTTGTGAGTAGAAATCTAAAGTAATAATGGTCAAAGGTGGCCTGAATGGTGAGCTTTAATGTCACAAGTGGGCATGCATGCCTGAGAAAGACAGGCTTGTATGTATATAGGTCCTGTCCAAAAGCCTTCCAGTACTCAATACGAAGGGAATTACAGAGGGATGCCACGCAGTATAGTAGGGTTGTTCTTGAGAAGAGCAAGTTGCAAGAGGAAACTGGAGAGGACACAACTCGAGAAATCAAAAGTTGCGTAGAAGTAGTGAAAGAGTGCATCATAGTAACAACATACGCTTATGCCCCAACCTAGTCTTGTGACCCAGCCTCCCAAGAGATGGTCCAGTCCACGAGACCAACTACAACCCTGTACACTGACTGCCATTTCACTTGCCAGTTATGAAACCAGTAATAGAATGGAGCCACTGAGTCACAGTATAACCAGGTGTTGTAGCTTTGCAAAGAATGTGGAAGGTGAGAAATTGGCTGTGAATGGAATGTATTGCATGAGGTAAAATACGGTCAAATATATGATGTTGAAGTTGAGGGGTGGAACGGCTGCTGGATACAAGACATGATTGAGGTAGGCAAGTAACGTGCTTCCACAACAGTCTCTGGTGCAGCAATATGCGACTGTCCACACCAAAGCAATGTGGAAATATGTACCATACTTCACAGCATGCTCCAGAACAGTGGCAGTAAAGCAACGTTGCAGCAGGTTAGAGCTGGAAGCAGCAGCAACATGCAACTTTGTGCCCATGTGGAAGATGCCTGTCGTTGCTGCATCCAGGAGAGCATAATAGATTATGACCTCATGGTGTTATGTAAATTCAAGCAGCAACCATAATATTTTGGCGCAGCCCTTCATGCCCTTCTGGAATTGTTTGCGAATCTTGCTCCCAACCACCAGCTAATGCCATTGACATGTATGTATCATACGTATCTAGTTTAGTCACGGTGAAGCAATTCAAGACTCATAAGTCCACAAAAGAATACAATCAGTTTGTCTCTGGCTGGGTTAAAGGCATTTACGCTTTTACATTTGATGAGAAGTGTGTAGTGGACAGGCTGAGGCAAGTCAGCCAGTGGAAGTTAACTGTTAAGTTTTCCATTGACACACCTGTACATAGCTGCATAGCACACGCACACACATGCACACGCACACACACACACACACACACACACACACACACACACACACACACACACACACACACACACACACACACACACACATGTACACACGACAACTGCATGTTGCTACACTTCCACACAGACAATGCACACACAACATGTGTTTATAGTTATGACACTGCACACAGAGATTAGTACACACAGGTACATGGAATAGCTGGTATGCATCAAGGCAGAGACATGCGTAGATATATCTCTAAACGGTTGAATATATGACATTGAAGTTGAGGGGTGGAACGGCTGCTGTCCAGATTGAAATGGGAAGGTGGTATGGGATGAAAAGAGAGGAGAGGGTATGCAAGGAATGTGACAGTGGAGAGGATGTATGCCATTGGCTTTTGCAGTGCTCTGCATGGGACCATCTCAGGCAGCCTCTTCTGGAAGCCATGGAGGGATCAAGGGAGGACTTTCCAGTAAAGAGCGTTGGAGAGAGAGCAGCCCTTGTATTGTCACTGGCCTGTAAGAACTATCGTATACTGTCTATTATTAGCTCTATGTGGTCAGCTAGGTTCTATTAATTAATGCCTATATTATACAGTCATGCTATCAAGCAGTCAAGCCCTATATTAACATTGACCCTAGTTTTTTCTTTACGTGTTACTTATCTGTATCTCTGCATTTCCCATGGTGCATGATTTGTGCAGTGCTGCATTGGACCATGATGTGCCCTAGTGCCTATTGGCATGGTGCACTCTAATAATGAATTGAATTGATATAAGTAGTTTAATTCATCCAAGGGAGAATGCAATTTGCTCAAATATTTTGAAGTGTGCTAGTGCATGCTAAGCTATTCTAAACTACAGGCAGATAGCAAGCCTTAGCTTGCACGATCCGCGTTATTCACCAAGATGATCTACATCCTGCTCCTGTCGCTGGCGCGAGGCAAAAGGCCTCGCATTGAAGACGCTGAGGGATCTAGGGCGACCAATACAAAGACCAACTGCGAGTTATCTGGTTGCATTCAGTAATCGCCACTCGAGGGAGCGATTTCTATCCATTTAAAGGGTAGAAGGATTGTCAGTGATAGATTGAAGGTATTAACAAATGCGCTAGTGATGGATGAACAGGGGGGATTTAGAGCTGGCAGAGGGTGTATCGATCAAGTTTTTGCTGTGAGGCAGGTGTTTGAGAAGGTGATTGAGAAGGACAAGGTGGTATATGCAGCATTCGTAGATTTGGAGAAAGCCTATGATAGTGTAAGCAGAGAGAAGTTGTGGGCGGCTCTGAAAGATTATGGTGTGAGTGGAAAGTTGTTAGTAGCAGTTCAGAGTCTGTATGAAGATGGTTGGGCGAGAGTGAGAGTAGGAGGAAGGGAATCATCACGATTTCGGGTTAAGAGTGGGGTAAGGCAGGGCTGTCCCCTATCCCCATGGCTTTTTAACATCTTTATTGACAGAATAGTGACAGAAGCAAGAAAGAAGTTCTATGGCAGTGTACAGTTATCTACAGGGCAGTTGGAGGTATTATTATTTGCAGATGACCTGGTGATGCTGGCGGAGACTGAGAAAGCACTACAACACAATTTGCAGGAGCTGAATGAGAAATTGGATGAATGGGGAATGAAGGCAAACTGGCAAAAGACGAGGGTTATGAGAGTCGGAAGAAAGCATGAGGTGTGTAATGTCAAAGTTAAGGGTGAGAGAGTGGAACAAGTAAAGGAGATGAAGTACTTGGGGACAATGATCAGTAGTGATGGGAGTATGGACAGTGAGGTGGAGCAGAGAATAGGAATGGCGTCGAGGATTGTGGGGGCAATTGGAAGCACAGTGCTGGGAAGGAAGGAATTGACAAAGGGGACAAAACTGAGGGTGGTGAATGCTACGGTGATTCCCACACTGACTTACGGGTGTGAAGCATGGGCATTGCAGGCAAGACACAAAGGAAGAATACAGGCTACACAAATGAGAGTGTTAAGATGGATAGAAGGGGTATCAAGGTTAGAGAGAATAAGGAATGTGGATCTTAGGGGCAGATTGAGGCAGGAGGGAGTTTTGGATCTTGTAAATAGACAGCAGCAGAAGTGGAAGCAAAGATTAGAGGAGATGAGCAGCAGTAGAGTGACGAAGATAGTGTATGATGGTGAGGTTCCAGGAAAGCGCCCTCGAGGAAGACCTAGAATGAGGTGGACTAATAATTTTGCTTAACTTTATATATTATAAACTGAGTTATGACATTATTTTCTAGAGACTCCTGTTGTATTAGGGCGACCTCCCACATGGGAGATAAAACCCTCATGTGCATTGATTGATTGATTGATTGATTAAAGGGTAGAAATCCGCCACGAGCAAGTTGCCGGCGGCGGAGTCCAGTGCAGTTCCCTGCAGCATAGATAAACACAGGTAAAATGGCGGCACTACCGGGCGTATTCAAACGTGTACGTTACGGTTGATTTTCACGACGACTCGCGGTGTAATCACCATATCTGACGTTGGATTGCGGCGGCGAATACGGTGTACGACTGCTGCCTAAAGGTCAGTAGCCCCGTTTACACTAGCGCGAGTGGGTCGAAACCGATTTCGTACCTGGATTTAGTGCGTTTACACATAAACCGGATTAGTTAGTTCGCATTCCAAACCGGTTTAACTTGCTAGTGTAAACGGGGCTTAAGACAGCCACCTGTGCCAGTTCTAACTGACCTTTATAGAGAGGCGGCAAAGCTTGACGAACCCCACCTCAGACAACTCGAGATCTCTGCCATTCCTTTGGACAATGTCTGTTGCGGAATCGCTGAAAGAACTTGAGACCGCCCTCCTCAATACACCTGTGCCGACCCTGGAGCAGTGCTATGCAGAAGACCCCAACTACGCACAGCAGTACAAGGCATTCAGAACAATGACAGATCAAGCTGAAATTCTATCAGATGTTCTTAGTGGTCACCTTCTTGATATGCTTGAGGTCCACAGCCCCAGCAAGGAACTCAAGGTGCTCAGTGTGGGGTGTGGAGATGGATTCTTGGACAACATGATCCTTTCCAAGGTGCTAGCGAGCTCCCCCACTGCAACGATCAACTACACCGGGCTCGACATTAACCCACAATTCTGCACTGAATCTGAAGAAAGACTGCAGCACTTGCCTATTGCTAAGAAATTCATCTGTGAGAATTTTGACAAATGGGACGTGGATAAGCTGGAGACGTATGACTTTATCCAGGTGGTTCACGTTCACTACTACTTTCAGCAGCTGCAGTCAGCATTCCTCAAGATGAGACAGCTGCTCAGCAACAAAGGCAAGTGTGTTGTGCTTGGTGCACAGTCTGGACCAGTGATCCAACTCATCACACAATTCTGGAAGCATGAAGGCAAACAGGACTACTGGACTATGAACTATGTTGTGGAGGCACTAGAGGAACTGAGAATTCCATACAAGCTTCAAGATGTCTACGCTGAGATTGACTTAAGCAGCTGTTTCAAGGACAACTGGACTTCCAACATTTCCAGATTTGTGCTTGACTTCCTCTGTGGAACAAAGATGAGCGAATATCCAGACAACATCCCCAAACTGTGCATAGCATATTTAGCTGCTGCTGTGTCTGGTGGCTCCAACAAGCTCACCTGTCCGCTCCACCGCCAAGCTGTCTGTTTCAAGGCCCAGGGATGAGTGCTATTTCTAACATAACATGGTGGTTTGAGGAATTATTTCTCAATTTTCTTGCTACAGTAGATTTTGCAGTTTTGTAGTCTTTCATTAATACTCAATCGAGCAATGTTTTGAGCAATGAGCAATTGAGCAATTTGAAGCCATAATTATACATATGTAGTGCACATGAATAATACCTTTACACAGATCCGCACTGACAATCAAGTTGATTCAGTGCCTTATAGGCTTGCCATTCAAGTTAGAGAATTTACAGCAACACACATACAGCATGATAGATGAATACATTACACGATACAGGCAAGTACATGTTTCCACAACAGTATCTGGTGCAGCAATATGCGGCTGTCCACAACAAAGCAATGTGTGAAATACATAGCATGCTCCACAGATATATGCAAACATGTGTACAGCATGGCATAAACAATTGTGGAATTTCAACATTAAAACATTCGTTAGGAAAAGCAAAGGAGTGTTCCAATAATGCAGTGACTATGTCATTGACACGCTTGCATCATCGTGAACCAGGTTTAAACACCCATATAAATGTATGGAACACAGCAAGATCTGGTTAGATGTCACAAGGGGGAGATGGCAAGATTTGTTAAGATGTGAGAAGGAGGATACGGCCAGATCGGGCAGGATGTGACAAAGGGGATTTGGTCGGATCTGACAAGATGCGTTAGAGTGGGTAGGGTCCTGGTGTGAAACATCTTCCTTACAGTATAAAAGTTTTATCATCTACACACACTTTTAGCACAGCACACAAAATTACTGTTTTCCAACATTTTTCTCTTCATACAAGTCTGCACAAAACCTTACCGGGTGTACAATACCTTTAAAATCTGCAGTTGAAATCTGCAGACACCTTCTACGGACAACCACAGAATTCTACAGATCTTTGTAAGTTAACTGAGATGTGCATATGGGTGTGTGGTTTGCTCAGTATGACTGAAACACTCTACTTTAACACACACACCAGGAACCAACACAGTGCTTTATGCCAAATGAATACATACTCAATCTGTGACAGATCCATCTCCACTTCTTCTCCGCAGCTGAGTGGCACTTTGCGCTTCTTACTCCTATACCCAAACCAGAAGAGCAAATGATGCTACTTATTCACTGGGCTATAATCAAGCAGTACAGCACTGACACACCCCACACTCCTCTCTGTCGCTCACACACTTTCGGATTTTAGAATGGCAGGGAAGCTCATAGGTGGAGCTGAGCTCCTCGACCTGAACTGTATGAGTATAGAAGCCATCCAGCTCTTGAATGGTGATGTTGAGAGGACCCTGAAGGGGAAAGAAAGGGGAGAGCAATGGCAGAAATTGGAAACAGGCTTAGGTGCCAGCAGAACAGGAAGGCTGCTAAAATAGCAATAAAGCCCATTCAACAATACAAAATGCCTATCACAACCCTCCTTCCCCTCTCCCATTACGTCCCTCCCCCTGCCCCATCACAACCCTCCCTCTCCCTTTCCCATCACAACCCTCCCTCCCTCTCCCCCATTACAACCATTCCTCCCCCTCCCCCATTACAACCATCCCTCCCCCTCCACCATTACAACCCTCCCTCCCCCTCCCCCATCCTCCCCCATTACAATCCCTTCAACCCCAATCACAACCCTCCCTCACCCTCCCCCAGTACAACCCTCCCTCACCCTCCCCCATTACAAACCTCTTTCCCCCTGCCCCATCACAACCCTCCCTCACCCTCCCCCCATCACAACTCTCTCCACCTCTCTCTCTTCACAATCCTCCTCCCCTTCACTCACAACAAACTTGGCCCCTCCACGCTGCACTTCCTGCTTCAGCTGAAACTCAATGATGTTCTTCTTGCGAACATAGGAGTATGAGGCAGTGAAGCGGGGCACACCATACCGGCAGGACCACTGCTCAAGAAGATTGGCAATGTCCTTGCCTGACACTGTGTGAACCAGCTTCATCAACTGCAAGGGATGGGGGATGGGAGGAAAGGTGAGAGATGAATTAAGAACAGAGATGGGAAAGGAATGGAGATACATAGTTGGTGAGGACAAGAGTGACACGTGCAGAGAGATTGCCAGGGTGGGACTGGAAAGGGTAGAAATAGTGCATTATTCATCTACGCACAACTGCTGCAGATCAGTGTAATATGGCTAATACAGTATTCCTTGCAATGCATTAAGTGTCGAGTACAGCACTGATGCTACCACAGCCTACCACACTGCTTGGCCACTCACCCCAGGGACGGAGAGGAGAAGGTGACTCCAAGTGTTGTGGTCTTTGGACTCACATGCATTGGATGCCAGCGACAGCAACTTGTTGAAAACCTGTAGAAAGACACACATGAAGAGAATAGCATCCATGGTTACGTACGTACATGGAGTGCACATGCCACCACTAAGTAACACACTGTCCAGGTGTGCTAATCTGCCAGTGTTTCATTTGCAATGGTTCAGGGCTGTCCAAAGCCCTCCCTCTCTCCCCTTCTTCTCCAAAAAAACAGCAAGGACTCACTGAACAACATACATTGCTTCCCTCATGATCTGACCTCCCTACCCTACCTCTCATTTTACCGATATGGCATGCAGCTACATGACAAATTTGCAGGCTAAAGGCCTTCGAAAGGAACTAAGGAGGTTCTGACTGGACAAGAATGAGGACTGCACAACACCTCAACTCACTTGATGTAGTTGGTCTCGTCCAATTTTGAGTTCAACGATTCGTATTATTAGAAATGCTCGAGTGATCATCACATCCTGCACAGTGTCACTCAGGAGGTGTGGGTGGGTGATGATCCGACCAGACGGAGGATAAGTGGTGGGGGATTCAGTTGCCATGGGAATGCATCCTTCGCTGGTGGATGTTGGCGATGTGAGGTATATGGATGAGAAGAGTGGTGGTATATTCTGAGACACCTCATGATGGACTACCTTCTCTTCAGCCTGGGTGGATGGATGGACGGACACACACAGACACAGAATCGACAGACACATATATACACACACAGTACACAGTCACACACACAGGTACGTATATAAGAATCAAACGCCATGATGTTGAATGATCACACATACAGTACGTACATTGCTACCATAAAATGAACAGCAGCAGCAATGTACATGTCTGTAATGTAGGTGTAGTGTTCCATACCTCCATCAGCTGGTACTGACTCTCGGTTGCTCCAAACATCTTCCTAACGGCTGCATGAGTAACATACTTGGCAATAGCCCTTGGAAGCCACCAGTCAAAACTGGAAGGGAGGTAGGGGGGAGGGGAGAGGAGAGAGAGTGTGGAAGGGAATCATGGAAAGTGGTTAAGCAAGTACATACAAACACAAAAGAGACAAGGAAGTGATTGATGTAAATCTGTCAACGAGTCATGTCCAAACTTCAGAAACATGAACACATGTCTACGTATTATCAAATTGTTAACTGTTCTGCCCACACACATTCCTGTGAAGTGCATCGCACAGCTTCGCAGTGCCATGTGTTATAACATACGTACACAGAACTACTGGAAATGAAGCAACCAAAGTACTGCCTGGCGAGTGCCTCTGCAAGCAGTGTTCTCGTCTGCTGCACACCATCGACAACCCTGTGTGAGTGGAGGAGGTTGGTACTGCAGAGACAGAAGGTGGAGTAGCTGCTGATGTCCTGGTAGGCCTCGTCCACAAACACCAGCTTGCAGTTGGTGTATGGGAAGCGACTGCTTAGCAGTTCCTCATAGAAGCCAAATACCTGACAAATGTAGAGAGAGGAGTTGTTGTTGTTGTTGGTGGTGGTGGTTGTGTGTGTGTGTGTGTGTGTGTGTGTGTGTGTGTGTGTGTGTGTGTGTGTGTGTGTGTGTGTGTGTGTGTGTGTGTGTGTGTGTGTGTGTGTGTGTGTGTGTGTGTGTGTGTGTGCATGTGTGTACATGCGTGCATGTATGTATAGTGTGCCATAGTGTAGTTTAATCTTGGTCTACAAAGAAAGAGGTGCTACCCACTCGTGCTTCCCTGCACCCCTCCCCCTTCCAACACACACCTCACTGATGAAGGACACTGCGTTCTTTAGAAGTGGCAGCAATCCAGGCAGGCAGAAGTGAGTCAGCTCAGGTAGGATAGGATCAGGGTGTATCTCAAAGGGGCTGTAGGGGAACAATGATGAAGATCACACATGTACCAGTGTTGACTGTGTACAAACTGCACTAATAAACACATGAAGCATACAGTAAACACACTGTCATTGCATGCGGTGCCATAGGCAGTGTATGCACCTGAATTTCTTGTGCTCATAGAACAATTCACACTCATACACTCACTCAAAATCGCTCACATTCACTAACTCACATGCTACAGTACATTAGTGACATTGAATCCTCAACTTACCATCTTACATATGTTCTTGCCCACAATACTCACCCATCCATACTTACATAGGCTCACTCTTACACCCACACAGCATATACTCACCCATTCAAAAAACACACCAACTCACACACACACACACACACACACACACACACACACACACACACACACACACACACACACACACACACATACACACACACACACACACACACACACACACACACACACACACACACACACAGACAGACACACACACACACACACACACACACACACACACACACTCACCCCACTGCCAGGGCTATGCAGGGTGCAGCTGTGGGTACAGTGAGTGTGTAATAGTAAGTCTTCTTGCGACCATCCATGGACAAGACCTGAGGAGGCACAGAAGACGTCACATTGAGCAGAAGTAGACAAACACACATGCACTATGCACAAGCACACACACACACGCACACACACAAACACACACACACACACACACACACAACAAACACACACACACACACACACACACACACACACACACACACACACACACACACACACACACACACACACACACACTCATACACAAACGCACGCACGCACACGCACACACACACACACACACACAACCCCTACAAGAGACATGTGAGGCCACCTCCACCTACCCACAGACAGTCATAAGTCCAAATATGGTCACACTAGCATCACGGGGGGTTGTACTAATTGAACACATACACAGTACACACTCTAATAAGAAGAAACACGACTAGTGCAGAAACATGTGCGTACAGCTAATGAGATCACAAACATGCTACATAGAAAACACTATTTCCAAATGGCTGATAATGACAAACAGTGATACTCCGGCACACTAAAAGTGGCAAGCTGCATAGTGTACACAGAGATAAGGTTTGTAGAGGCGAGATAGTGCACCCAGTGCTCCTGTTTTTCTTCTACGTAAACATATGTATGTCCCTGTTACTTCCTTCCTCTCACACCCTCTCCACCTCCTCTATTCCTCTCCCTCCTCCCTTCTCCTTCCTCCCTCCTCTCCCTCCACCCTCCTCTCCCTCCTCCCTCCTCCTTCCTCCCTCCTCTCTCTCCTCCCTCCTCTCCCTCCTCTCTCCTTCCGCTTGCCTGTTCAGTAAGTTCTCCACTTGCAACTGCCACCAAGTTCAGTGGGACTGTGACAGTAATGTCCCAGGGACACAGTTCAGATTGACTGTCAACACATGGAAACCACAACCTGGACAAACACACACAGACAAGGACACCACACTAATACAAATATGTACACACTGCAAGCACATGTTGAATGATTGGAGGAATGAGTGAGGCAGTATTGAGGAGGAGAGAGTTAAGTAAAGGCACAAAGTTGAAAGTAGTCAATGCCACAATGATGCCGTCTTTGTTGTATGGTTGTGAGGCATGGAGCTTGACAAAGCAGCAGAAGTCGAAATCGAATTCAAAGAATGAATGTTTTAAGAGGAATACAAGGAGTAAGTAGAATGGAGAGAATAAGAAGTGAACATATTAGACAGCATCTTGGGCAGGAAAGTGTATTAGATGTGATAAGGAGAAGGCAGGAAAATTGGAAGGACAGGCTGAATGAGATGAACAGCGACAGTGTGACAAAGGTGTATGTAGGAGAGACAGAAGGAAGAAGGCTGAGAGGTAGACCAAGGATGAGATGGAGTGATATTTTTAAGTGATTTATGTACTGGTATGTAATGTTCAGACTGATACAATATATTATGCTGTCTTAAGACAGCTTGTCCTAGGGATGACCTTCAGAAACTGGAGATACTGTATCCTATGAATTCATTCATCATCATCATTGATTGATTGCAAGCACATACCTCATAAAGAATACATGCAGCAACAATGTGTAGTAATACATACAGTACATGCAGCAACAATGTGTATTAATACATACAGTACATGCAGTAACAATGTGTATTAATACATACAGTACATGCATGTTGCTGTATAATACATACATGTGTACAACACACCTTGATGAGTTTCCCCAACCATATGTGAACATGTGGCAATAGCTCTGCATTGTAAGAGGGATGTAGGGAGGTGAGGGATGAGGGGTGAGGAGTGAGGGGTGAGGGGTGAGGGGTGAGGGGTGAGGGGTGAGGAGCGAGGGGTGATCTCAAGGGATAAGGGTGATGGGTGACGGATGAGGAGTGATGGGTGAGGGGTAAGGAATGAGGGATAATAAGGGTGATGGAGTAAGGGGTGAGGGGTGAGGAGTGAGGGGTGAGGGTGATGGGTAAGGGATGAGTAGTGATGGGTGAGGGGTAAGGAATGAGGGATAATAAGGGTGATGGAGTAAGGGGTTGAGGCTTCATGGATGAGACGTGAAGGGTGAGAGGAGAGGATGAGGGATGAGGATGGATGAGAGTGACAGCTGTAGAAGTCTAGATACAGCAGTGTACATGTAGTAATCAAATAGCTGTGTGGGTGTGTGTGGGGGAGGGGTTCAAGCCATACCAAGTTCTGCCCAGCGCCACAGCTGGCAAAGTGCAGTCCACCCAAAGGTTTCTCCAGTGAGAAGTCAATGGATACTTTGACGTGGGGAGGAGCTACAAGACCACAGTGCAGAAAGATGAGTGGAGGATGGATTACAAAGCCATAGACAGCAGATACACAACTACTGCATGGCTGCCATGCACAATGTATGTAGCACTCCTAGCCTCTAATGGCCATACTGCAAGTGTGACCATTACAAACAGATGTTCACTTAGTAAACTCTTCATAATATATGAGACTGATTATCGGTCCACTCACTTCCAATTATGGTGCTGGGGTACTCTTTGTATGTGTCCCTTGGGATGCGGACAATCAGCTCCCCACCTCCTGACACACAGTCACTGTCGCACGCCATCACGGCCTCGTACAGACAGGCATCATAGAACTCCAAACTACGCCTAAAGAGAAGGAAGAGGAGGTGCTAATAGAACAGAGCAGACACACAAGCAGAAGTGGAATGTAAAATACTACACGTCAACTTGTACACACACAAGCTGCAAGTGAGGGAACTGACATCAGGCAAGAAAATAAGCAAATGATATTCGATCAGTATGTTTGTTTAATTAATGTCACGCATGATTTATTGTTAGTATTTTAGTTTGTTTCAATCTTTAATTTGCATTGAACTACTTTACTATGAATGATATTCTATTATAAACACTTTATACAGCTAATACATGCTTTATATGTATGTGCTTGCTATATAGCTTTGGATAACAGAGGCCTTGGACAGAAACCATGCAGTATACTGTTATTGAAGGAGAAGTCTAAAAACAACAAAAGCTATAACCCACTTTTTGCTCTCCAGTGGGGTGATGCGCAGTGTGGCATCGGCGTATGAGTAGTTTGCCACATGCTGTCCATTGACAGTGATGCCCAAGATGCGGCACTGTTTGCAGTTGAGGTTCACCTTCCACACCTTGCCCGTGCTGGTCAGGGGAAGGAGAGTCAGCTCCGTGTTGGCCTGCAGCAGGGGTAGAGGAATAGTGTATCACACTGATGAGTGAACTGGTATGAACCTTACAAGAAATAGTCATATTGCTACATTGTTACATACCAACACAGACTGTTTCTTGAGGTTAACATCCTTAACGCTCAGTTTTTGGTGAACTGAATGTGATCAGTAAGTAAGAATAGGGATGTTTAGGGAAAGAGGTTGTCCAAAAGATGTGCATGTGTGGCACAATGTGCGGAATGAATATAAACCCATCCCTAGACCTACCGATTTTAAAGGATCTGTTGGATGATTGTGATTTCTTCTGTTTACTCGCAGAACTCATCTTGCCGCCATAGCCACTTATTGCGTAACCTTCTTACGTCACTATACTTGATGAACAACCACAGCGGGCGCGTTCCTGATTGTCGCAGTACTTCTAGCACAGACGGGTGCGTTTGCGACTAGTACCCTCTATTGCAGGAAGGGCACGCTAGGTGTGTACAACGTGTCCTGGGGAAGGTGGGATCTGGAAGTGTTCACAACAGCAGCATAGCTACTAAGAAGAGCAGTGGTTAAGTAACTGTTGTAATTAACGTTCTTTGATTAGACCCCCCACTGCATGGAGAGGCCTTTGTATACATTGGCGTGCTCTACTGCACTTTGCGATCTGTAGCCATAATTGTGAGTAAAATTCAGTATGACCAGAAACCCATGTAGTGCCATTCTATTACTGCGCGAAGAACCCCTGAAGCAGCGTCTCATGTGGTGGGCATCTAGCTATAGCCCAGTAGCTACAAGCCGCGTCGTCTTCAACGAAGCGCACGCGTAAGGAAGACACCTAGAATTCAGTGAGGGTATGCGTCCAGTAGTAACTATTTCAACATAAATTCCTCCTCATAGCTACTGCAGAGTGTCTTAAGGATCTATCGCTAGACGACTGTGACTCGTTAATTTTAACGCCTCCTCGTCTATTCACGTTGTGCTTATGCAGTTTGATTGCGCGGTGAGTTGAGTTCTGGTAGAGTGATGGGTGTTCTCGTCACTGCTGCTGTGCTGATGGCACTGACGATTGAGCTAGTGGTGGGCAACTCCTGCAGAACATACAATGCATGTGAGTATGACAATACTTCAAATAAGTAATCTAAAATAATTATTATATGAATTGTCTGATTTAGCCTGACTATATTTGTGGACCTTATCTATGGTGTGGATATGTATTTATACTGACAGCGTGCATGCTTCATTGTGTTTGCACCTTAGTGCTGTTCTTAGTACACGAGCACTTTAATATCGACATAAAACCAGCTATTATAGGCTACAGTTAGCTAATACATATAGGAAATTGCTGCACAAATTCCAAATGCCCCTGATATCCTAGTCTCACTATATAGTCCATCCTTTATCTCTGACCGTTTGTACCTATTTAGGGATGCAGTGGCTTTATAGCATTCTATATATAATAACAGCACTATTTATCCCACCGACAGTATAAAGTTTATGACAGCTCATAGTATAACCTTTCCTATAGCACAGTCCAGTTCTTTGTCGCACTCTCTTTCTCATGTGAACTACAAACCACTGTCAATATTACAGCTATGAGAGGTGACTATATACATATACGTACTTCCAAAATGATAGTCAGTCACTCCTAGAAGCACCCATGCACGTTGGAGGACAAGGTGCTATAGCTAGTAAGAGTAATAATACACAAAGAATCAGTCATTTAATGCAGCATCACATGAAAGCCAAAGGAGGCCAATAGACTATGGGTGAGCCCTTACAAGAAAGCACCACCAATGTCCACGGCAACAGGATATTAATCTATTTGGGATCATTCAATCACTCATGCACGGAGTGCCCTATAGCTACATGACCTTCTTTCTTAAGCAATGTGTATGGCTGTTCTCTTTACTACCACTGTTGGTAAAATGTTAGTTTTGACCCATGAGCTTGTGATTGAACAGCAGTGCAATCAACACATGCATGTGAGTACTGTGCAGTTTACCGTTCCACTCCAATGAGAAGGGGGCATGAAGTTGGTAGGGTCTAAGTATGTACGTTTGCATTTCTGATTGACACATACGCATTTGATGTACATCTTATAATGTATAAACACCTTCCTCAATCAACAGCTTCTTACGATTACTGTGGGAGAGGCTCAACAGTGACTAACCCTAACACCATTCAGTGGAAAACATACAGAGATTCTTATTATGGGTACTATTATTCACATGTTAAGAGAGCATACCTGCAGCTTAGTAAGGTGAGCAATGCATGGAACCAGGTTGGCTGCCTTAGACTGGAACCTGTTACATCAGCTGAATACCGAAGGTCCAGCTCAAATCACTATTATACGCTTCCATCAACGGATTACAACTCATTGTATGTTGCAAGACTGGTGTGGTTTGACAGCAATAACAATTCCTACTATTTGAACAACTCTGACTGCTACTTCATTCCACAAAGAAGTGAGTACCCACACAGGCATGAAGTATTGTTGTGTAGGCTACACTACAGACCTCTTAATTAATTCTTCTTATACTGTAGCCCCATCAACTCCTCAGAACGTGAGAGTAGTGCACACCTCTTCTTCAACAGTCAGTTTGGTCTGGGATAAGCCTGTAAACCATGACAACAAAGTTACTCGCTATCAAATAGAGAATACACGTGGTTGGTCACGTGTAATATATACCGGGACATACTACCAGTGGAATGGGATCTCACCAGATACTGGTTTTAGAGTGCGAGCTGTGTCTGGCAATGGAATGTATGGAAGCTGGAGTGCATTTGCATACAACACTACCATTGTACCCTCACGACCACAAGGTACCTTGTCCACATGCAGAGACATTGCATGCTCCAGAATGCTATGAATCTCTGTACTCACTTCTTCATAAATGCATGCATAGCTCCACTGCCCCGGCCCACTGCATCCATCAGAAGTAGCACAGCCCGTTCTGTGACACTAAATTTGTATGGCTGCACATCAACGACCGTCAAGTACGTTGTGAGATATAGCTCTCCCAGGTTAATGGCTGAGACAACTGCTTCATTATTGGAGATTAAAGGTTTGCAGGCAGAAACTTGGTATACATTCTTTGTAACCTGCATCAGTACAGTTGGCCTAAGTGGACTCACTGTCAGAGTGCCTGCAAAAACCAAGAAGGAAGGTTTGTCTGGCTGCATGGCATTAACTAGTGGGGCCAACACATGTAGACATACAAAAAACTTCATATCTGTAAAAACTGTATGGTGCTTTATATGTACTGTATGCATCCTTGCTTATACACAGACACCCTGAAGCCAGTCGTTACCTCAGTTTATGTGAGCAATTCTTTAGGATTTGCTTCTATCTCCTGGATGGCACCACCAAGTGCAGCTCATCTAGTGACAGGGTATGATATCCAAGTGGTATCACATGGTGTAGGGGGCAGCACTAGTGAACTATATGTTGGACCCAGGACATCATACGATATGTACCAAACATTTGCACCTGAAACAGTGTACACATTCCAAGTGCGTGCACAGACATCAGTTGGTACAAGTCAGTGGAGCACACCTGTGGTCAGAAGTACACTGCCTACCAGTTAGTTGATCGCACTGAGTTACATATAATATTACACAATATTGATTGAACCAGTACCATCCCCAGGCATTGTAGTGCAGTGATACATGTCATGTAAACGTACACTATGCAATATATACTGTATATATATATATACCCAGCTCTCCTCCCACGTTATGCAGTTCCTCCACAAATTGATGGATTCACAGCTTCTTCTCCTTCTTCCACCTCAATTGCTCTGTCATGGACACAGACTACTTCAACAATTGACTATTACAGGGTTAGCTGCTATTGGAGTGCCCTATCATATAATCTTGGTGATATAGTTCACTACATGTGACTATCTTGCCTGCACATGTACAATATACATAAATTGCCTATCATTTTCTTCATATTCTTGTGCTATGTACAGTATCATAAGCTGCAATGATATTTGCAACGTATTATACTGCTTCATTGTGCTTAATGGTTGTGATGATCTGTCTGCAGGTCACACTTCACAATGCAGTGACCAACACTACAGAGCACCTTGATCTGTACCACACTGTCAACTCATCCATATTTCATGACTTGACCCCCAACACTGCTTACTCCGTGGCCATTACTGCCATTAACCAGGCAGGGAGTGGGCCAACGGTGTATTTGAATGCTACAACACTAGGAGCCGACAAAGCAGGTAAATATGTATAGCCTAACTTTCCAGACTGCTGTATACCTGAATTTAAAGTGTGTGCCTGTCCTACTGTGTGTGTATACTTCAGTTCTGCATTGAGAAACATTTTGTTAATTACCAGTTGAGACGTCTTCTCCAGAATATCCCATTTTTAAATAGTATTGTTTCAGTCTATACATACTGTACATAATTTATATATCTTGCAGACAGCTCATACATTATATGGGATGCATATATATATATATTGGTGATGTTAATATGCTTCAGAAGGTCCCATGATGCCCCTCTCTTTGTTTTGCCTGTCCAGTGTCTCCTCTAGCAATCACAACAGGCTTTCTTGGAGCCATGGTTGTCATTGTGATAGTTGCAGTGCCACTTCTCAGCATTGGAATCACTTGGTCAGCTATACTGTGCATTTTATGTTCATTTGTATCTCTAAGCGTGATGTACCATGTTCTAGTGACAGTTATTGAGTGATTCACAATGCACGTTATAGGTGGGTGAAAGGAAAGAAGCTCAACAGATCTCACAGTGATTTCAACTGTGAACTACGGGACAATGTGGCCTACTTTGCAACTTCTCACAACAAGCACTTGTCTGAAGGTTTATTCGACATGGAGGAGGAGGAGGAGGCGAGGGGCAAAGAAGAAGACAAGTTTGCTAGTGGCAAGGCTCTTGAGCAGCTGGAGCCAATGTCTCCTCAGGTGCCATCAAGGAAGTACTTAAAGGAGAAGGAGGTAATCTATAGACACATACCTACGTATATACACTGTATGTACAAGAACTGCACACACACAAATACACAGCCTCTCACACCCACCCAGATGAGCACACACATGCACACGTGCCCCCATGCACACACACACACACACACACACACACACACACACACACACACACAAGCACACACACAACCTGTTAACACCATGTCATCTAATTATAGGTATCCATGTAGTGTCTGATAGCCCATGCATGCTGACATGCAACACGTACTCCTCTAGGTATGCTTGTCTGCTGTGTGGATACGTAGTATATGTTTAGTTTGCTTGACCTTTATCCTATATCCTATATTATACAGAAAGGACCAACTGTGTTTGCAAGCACACCAGTGTTTGTTGAAATGGGCTTTAAAGAGAAGAGTGGGTGGTACAAACCCACTGTAGCCAATGTGAGCTAACATATGACAGATGTGCATGAACTTTCATTCCTCCCATGCCAATGAAGGGTTGTACAAGTTAATACATATACGTAATTTTATATGATATACTGACTTGTTCACAGTTCATGTCATACACAGCATCTTTCTTCCCCCAGATATATTCCTCTCCCTTTCACTTTGTGTGCTGCAGGTCATTGCTGAGAAGCTGGCTGTGGGTGTCGCAGCATTGCCTGACCTTGGTCCAGGGGTGTACTATATGTGTCACAGGACCAAGGAGCAGGCCAAGTGGGTGGGGCTCTCACCAGACCTGTGCCGCACCTTGTGTGGCCTCTTCTTCCAGCTCTACCAGAAGGAGCGCTCTGAACTGACCCCACTGGAGGTGGAGCTCAAGTTCTTCTCCCCTCTTGCTGCTGACTGGGACATCAAGGTGTGGACTGCAGAGCCAAAGGACCTAGTGCTGGAGAGGGCCAAGAAGATAGTGGAGTACAAGACCCTGAAGCCTCTCGGCCTCAACAATGCCCTGAAGTTCACCACCAAGGAGATGTGGGAAGAATTCATCGGCTGGTTTGCTGCTCAGAAGAGACAGCAGTAATGACTACAATCATTTCACAGTGCATGGAACATACTTAAGCTTGTGTGGGGGGCACAATTATATTAGGGCTTTGTTGTAACCCACAATAATAGGATTAATAAATACTTTCATTACAGCCCTCTCAGTGGAGAAGCCTTCAGGCCATGGGTGCACTGCGCCCTGCAAACTGATACTGTAGTCACAAGCAGTTCTGGCTTGAAACCGTTGCACACAGTGCATGCATACAACTGCTATATGCATTCTATTACTTCATGTGCAAAGAATTAAATGCTGAAGCAATACGACTGGCCATTAACAGCATCACAGTAGTGGCCAGAGGGGTGGGGCTCTCACCAGACCTGTGCCGCACCTAGTGTGAGATCTTCTTTAAGCTCTACCTGAAAGAGCGCTCTGAGCTGACCCCACTGGAGGTGGAGCTCAAGTTCTTCTTCCCTCTTGCTGCTGACTGGGACATCAAGATGTGGACTGCAGAGTCAAATGAGCTGGTACTGGAGAGGGCCCTGAAGCCTATTGGCCTCAACAATGCCCTAATTTCAGCACCAGGGAAATGTGGGGAGAATTCAGCATCTGCTACCTTGAGGTAGGAGTGTTCGTACAGTGGAATCTGTCCAAGACAGCCATGTACCTATGGGCCAGTTCAAACTCACCTTTATAGAATGGTGGTTGCTTTGCAGAGGTAGATTACAACGGTTTAGTACTATTTGGGGCCAGGGAGGCTGGTTGTTTTAGAGAGGTGGCCGCCTAACACAGTGACCATCTTAGACACGTTCCACTGTATGAACACTCTTACCTCCTTTGACTGAAGGCTTTGGTGAAGAGGAGTATCCACTAGCATCTGGTACTACACATTAATGCGTTCATTACCAGATGCTATAATGGATGTCTACACCATGCATGGAGGATGAGCGCATGCATTAGTTATCATTTGTGTGGATGTTAATGGATGCCCGCATCACTGTGCTGGCCCAGAAAAAGAGACTTTGTGACCTCTCCATGTTAAGTGGCTTGCAGTGGTGAGTATGGCAAGAGAACATTGAGAGTGCATGTATCAAACCAAGGAAACAAGCAAGGACAAGTACAATACAAGGAAACGTCATGTGCTATATTAGCACTGACCAATGCCAATCATTTAGGTTAAAATTTATTATGCTCAGTATTAAATTGTGGTGAATCCTATTATAGTGTGATTAGTATGCAAGCCGTACTATAAACACAAGTCAAAGGAGAGTGGTCTAAAAAGCAGGTACTGTGTTGTTTAAACAATTCTCAAACGGGGATTGGATGGTCATTTGGACAACTGTGCTATATAAGTCTTCTGTTTACTCATGCCACCATGGCCACTTCTGGCATAATGGCAATGCATTACAAGTATTAGCAAAATTGCTTCTCACTTTAGTACACAAACTCTATTGCCCTGTGCCATCCCAGCGGGCCTGGCCTAGAGTAAGCTGTAGGATGACGGCTCATATTGTCACTACAGCTTTATTGTTGGTGCATCTGAGTGCGTTTGTGACTAGTAACCCCTACTGCAGGAAATATAGCAGCACACCAGGTGAGTACAAGGTGTAATAAGGGAGGAATTGCAGACAACACTGCAGTTTCTATTTGAAGCATATACTAGAGTCTCAGGCAGTGAACAATTGGCAATAATAGCTATATGCATATGAAATGGCAAGGGAACGTGGGTGCATCATAAAACTATAGGCATTTAGCCACATTGTGATCACAGTTGTGGTATATGCGTATGTGCAGTGGAATGGAGGTATTGTGGAAGTATGCCAAGTTTCTCAGATTCCAATAACCTTGCAATTCTGGACTGGACCAAAACTAATAGCAGTTATGGCTCAAATGTCATGAAGACCGAATTGGACCTTAGAAAGGTTTACAAACCTTGGAGTCAGACAGGATGCTTCAACCCAGTGGAAACCATAATAGAAGAAGCAAGTGTTTCTGATTATTACTCTATATCGTCAAATTATGTGGACTATGACTCACTGTACATTGCAAGACTGCTGTGGGTCGATAGTGCAGGCAACAAATACCACATCAAGGATGGTGACTGCTACTTCACACTACAGCCAAGTGAGCATGTGCTTGTATTCATACAGTACATACATGTTACATACAGTAAATACAGTATAATAATTATGTTTGCCTGACGTATGTATGCATCTGACTATTGTAATACGTAATTTATGGGGTGCCATTCAGGTCAAAACTATGCTATTGAATTTTTGGTCAACTTAGCTATGAAGTTGTCCTACTTATAAGTGGGATTGTACTACTTATAAGTGGGACTGTGGGACTTAGTAAGCGGAAGTATCCTACTTATGGCAAGCGGAACTGTTCAATTTATTAAGGCCACCTTTCACTTCCGCTCCAGCTCAGCATGTTTCATTTCTGCTCCAGTACCACAGAGATAGGGCCAGGGTGCTTATTTAATGACCATTGTAAAAAATGGTGGGCAACGGAAGCACAATCCTCCACCAGATCTGTATCACAACAGCATAGACCCTAGGTTCTATGCTGTTAGTTTTTATTGCTAAGTAGGACACTTCTGCTTGCTAAGTAGGATAGTCCCACTTATAAGTAGGACAGTCCCACTTATAAATAGGACAACTTCGTAGCTAAGTTGACCAAAAATTCAATAGCATAGTTTTGACCTGAATGGCACCCCATAGTAATTATAGTAATGCATAGCTAAAATATATTGAAATAACTGACTACATGAAAACTGAATTATCTTGTCTATTATGCCTTAATTTAACCCTTTATGCTATGCATAGCACCCTCAGCTCCTCAGAATGTAACAGCAGTTGAAGTCACTTCATCATCAATTACTTGGATATGGGATAAACCAACAAACCATAGTTACAGGATTACTCACTATCAAGTGTACAGAGACTGGCCAAGGGATTTTGTTAATGTTACCACTGGAACATACTACAGTTGGACTGGACTCAATGCAGGCACCTGGTATGGGATCAGAGTGCGAGGTGTGACTGGGAATGGCACTTATGGAAGTTGGAGCTCTTTGGATAATGTGACCACACTACCTCCAGGTATGTATTTGGCCATACTAATGTTGTGCATTGAGCTGCACTTATAAACAAGCTAAGTTTACCTACTGATTGTCATTTGCTGCACTAATAACATCTCCCCACAGTTCCACCCAAGCCACACGTGTCAATTGACATCAGCACAATCACTTCCAGATCAATTGTATTGACTTTGAGTGGGTGCTCTAGTGTCAGTACTGGCAAATACATTGTCAGATATAGTTTTACTGGTGGGAATGAGCTAACTGCTGAGATTGGCACTTCAAATTCAAGGTTACAAGTGACCGCATTGGGGCCAGAAACACGGTACACCTTTACAGTGTCATGTGTGAATACAGCAAGTATTACTGGAGACAGTGAGACCAGAAATGCTACAACCCTGTCTGAAGGTTTGTGTGTGGCCACCTCCTGAACATGACAGTCAATAATTGCATTCCTTGAATGATTCTCCCTTCTAGATACACTGCAACCAGAGATATACTCTGCCCAGATCAGTGATTCCTTGGATTATGCTGATATTATGTGGAATGCACCAAGTGCACAGGTGACAGTGACGGGGTATGATGTTCGGGTAGTGGCTCATGTGGGAGGCATGTCTTCAGTCTACTTGATGGCAGCCAACAGGTACAGTATAAGCTATAGAGTGAGGCGGAGGCTTACACCTGAGACAGTGTACACATTCCAAGTGCGTGCACAGACATCAGTTGGTACAAGTCAGTGGAGCACGCCTGTGGTCAGAAGTACACTGCCTGATGGTTAGTTGCTATAATAGTATAATTGTCACTGGCTGCATTCACAGTCTTCTAGCACATGCATGCCTAGCTATAGGTCAGCTACCATTGTGAATATCATGGAACTAATGTATATGAAGATCATGTATGTGTTCTCGCACATCAGCTGGCACAGGTCAGTGGAGCAAGCCTGTGATTGAAAGTACAGTAGACTGCCTAATATGTTGGCAATGTATTTTTCATTGGTCAATGGTTGGTTACTTTTAAGATGCATTTCAGCATTCTCTTGGTCAGTGCACGCATTGACAGACATTTGTTGACCCCCTTAGGATGCATTGGTGATGTTCGCATTGTTAACAATACCCTTCTGTTGTTTAGCTCATACAGCATCTCCTCTAACAGCTTCAACAGGCACACTTGGAGCTGTGGTTGTTCTTTTGATAGTTGCAATGCCACTTCTCATTGGACTCACTTGGTGAGTTGCACTTTGCATTTTGTCACTTTGTAACTCAGACCATGATGCTAGCATGTTTCGGTTGTGAGTTCTCCACAATACATCATGTTGTACGTAGGTGGGTGAGCAAGAAGATAATTATGAAGAAGGGAAAGAAGCTCAATAGATCTCACAGTGACTACAACTGTGAGCTACAGGAGAATGTGGCCTACTTTTCAACTTCTCACAGTAAGCAGTCGTCAGAAGGTGTATGCATCAAGAAGGAGGAGGAAGAAGAGGAGAAGGAGGCCAAGGAAAGCACATCTGCCACTGACAAGGCTCTTGTGCAGCTGGAGCCATTTTCTCCTCACCTGCCTTCAAGGAAGTATTTACTTGAGAAGAAGGTAAACGTAGACATGTGAAAGAAGTGGCTAGCAATAGCTTACATTTGGCATAGACACCATGCATGCACTAAAATTATGTGTCAAATTTGCACTACTACACTTTCATGTACAAATGAATATGCACACGCACGCACGCACACACACACGCACGCATGCACGCACACACACACACACACACACACATACATGTGTCTTGCAGAGGCTGAATGTTTAAGCATGCATGCTGTCATGTATGCACTAGCTGCTTGTGTGTTCCATTAAGTTGCATAAAACTGTTGAATTGCTGTTACGTACATACATTATATACAGTAGGTGTTTGAATTCTTATGATGACTACTGGCTATTCTAATTGCTATTAAGTGTGCAATAGTTTGACCGTTATGTTAACTATTAATGAAATTGTCCATTGATCTTACAGAAAGGACCAACTGTGTTTGCAAGCATGCCAGTGCTTGATGAAATGGGATTTAAAGAGAAGAGTGGATGGTACCAACCCACAGTAGCAGATGTGAGTTATACTTACAGATGTGCATCCTCCTCCAGTTATGCACAAGCTACTATATAAGAAACAGCATGCAGAGCACTGTTCTACCCCTAATATATTCTCCCTACCTTTCATTTCACTTTCTGTGCTGCAGGCCATTGCTGAGAAGCTGGGTATAGCTGTTGCAGCATTCCCTGAGCTAGGCTCAGGAGTGTACTTCATATGTCACAGGACCAAGAAACAGGCCAAGTGGGTGGGGCTCTCACCAGACCTGTGCCGCACCTTGTGTGGCCTCTTCTTCCAGCTCTACCAGAAGGAGCGCTCTGAGCTGACCCCACTGGAGGTGGAGCTCAAGTTCTTCTCCCCTCTTGCTGCTGATTGGGACATCAAGGTGTGGACAGCAGAGCCAAAGGACCTAGTGCTGGAGAGGGCCAAGAAGATAGTGGAGTACAAGACCCTGAAGCCTCTCGGTCTCAACAATACCCTGAAGTTCACCACTAAGGAGATGTGGGAGGAATTCACCGGCTGGTTTGTTGCTCAGAAGAGACAGCGGTCTTGACATTGCAGTGCATATATTGTCACAACTGACAGTAGAAGAAACATGCTGAGAATGCTCCTTAGCTGTTATCATGCAGTACATGAATATATGTAGCTAGTTACTATGGGTTATAACCACATACAAGTAGGTACAGTATATAGAGAACATGAACCAGGTAGTATTATAGTCATGAATCAAACTTTATCAGAAGGGGTTGGTTCTCCAATACCAGCTTCACAACAGGCTTGAAAACCTTGCCGACGTTTCGACCAGATGCTCTGGTCTTCTTCGCCCTGAAGAAGACCAGAGCATCTGGTCGAAACGTCGGCAAGGTTTTCAACCCTGTTGTGAAGCTGGTATTGGAGAACCAACCCTTTCTGATGCCTGAGCCAGCTGAGAAGCCCTCACTTCATCAAACTTTATGCATTAATTTTTGTGTCATATGCATAATTCTATGGTGAGTGACAACATATAATGTAATATTGAAATATTATGCTTTGATATTATTTCATTTACCTACCTACATACAACACAATCTGCTGCAAGCTGCGAGAGTGCTAGTTGGAATGTAATATGCAAAAGAAGTACCAGTAGTGTTCATGGGCAGCAGCTAATACTTGCAATATGGTAGCATATGTACAGGGGAGCATATTTGACTAAAGGGGCAATGCATATTGTTGACAAGGATATGAAATTTAAGAATGTGTGATTACCATACAGAGGTGATGATATGAAGTCAAGATATCTGGGGTGTTTTGGAAAGCACAGTGGTGTGTGTGTGTGTGTGTGTGTGTGTGTGTGTGTGTGTGTGTGTGTGTGTGTGTGTGTGTGTGTGTGTGTGTGTGTGTGTGTGTGTGTGTGTGTGTGTGTGTGTGTGTGTGTGTGTACGATAATGGATATAAGTGCTCAGCTAATGCATATTCACTATCTGCTAATGGCATTCCCAGCTCTAAGTGGACTGACATATTTGTATTCTACAAAAATCCTATATTCTAATAGACCTTATATTAGTGACTACAGGTGAGCATCATATAATAGTTATACAGAATTGTACAGTAAGTTGCTGTATCACTCTTATACCCCACTCATAATACATTTAGAAACATCTTAGGAACTTGTTTACTCCATTTAGGTAAACATAGCCTAAAGAAGGATAGGCATGCAGTATGAATGAGGCTACAGTATGTACTGCAGAGAATACATCTGGAGTCAGCATAGTGTGTGGATCTATACTGAAGAAAGTTAGTGAGTTAAGGAAGTCAAACTGTCAAAGGGTACTGTGTGAATCTGGACGCAGAAATTTGTAGGCATGCAGTAGTGGATAAGTAGTGTGTGTGGGCGGGTCAAGCCATATATACTAAGCTCTGCCCAGTCCCACACTTTGCCAAGTACACTCAAAGTGAGAGGTCAGTGGATACCTTGATGAGGAAGAGTAAGAGGAGCCATGTACATCACAGATGAGTAGTGCACTAATGGAGGCTGCATGATGCATGGCCATTATCTCCTATAGGAACAGTCCCATGCATGCACCTCTGAGTCTAATTACCATATATGGACGACAGACAGTATAATTTTATTCTCACCATCTCCTCCGAACTATCATGAGAGGCAAGTGAGTATGTGAGACTACCTCTCATTCATTTGTTACATCATATTTCATCCATCCTCTCTGCTTTATTGTGTACATGTTGTTTACTTCCTCAGGAAGTGAAAATGAACTCACCCTCTTTTCCCAAAGGCCCACATTGCCATTCCTAATCACGCCACTTGCTACTGCATTGGGGCACATATAAAATGGTCAATATCCCCACCAGAAAGATCAAAATGCTTAACATTGTACACTTGATCCTGTATCTCCACACCCAGGTAGGTACATATGTAATGCTAATGTACAACTCTGCGGCGGTGCTTGCTTGTACACTTATCACACAAACAACACAAAGTGAGCTATCTCAAAAAGTATAATGCTGAAACAATATGAGTGAGCAATGAAAGACAACTTATAATGGTCAGCATTGACAAGCTGCAGCTGTACTTAAGGCAGGCACATTGGATTCAGGGAAGGCGCGTTCAACAGTAACACCAGCCTTACTCCTATAGTTATTGAAGGATCTATTATTGAGCGATTGTGTCCCCTTTATGAACACTTCCTCATCTGCATACACTGTATTTGTACAGTTCACTTGGTCGTGAGGTAAGCTAAATTCTGATAGAGTGATCATGGGTGTTCTCTTCATCACTGCTGTGCTGATGGCACTGGCAAATGAGCTTGTGACAGGAAACCAGTGCAGAGCATACAGTGATAGTGAGTTATTCACAATCTTGATTTATTTTATACTATATAATTAAATCCAAGTGCGGTTGAGTATTCGGTCTTGCACTGTTGTGTAGATTACCTTTATAATTCACTGAGACTACCTTTATAATTCACTGACACATAATGCAAAGGGTGGCTCGGTGGATATAGAAGAAAATTGAGTTACTGTATTATTGTTAGTAAATCTTTTGGTAGATAGAGTTAGTCAATGGTAAATAATCCTAGCACTTTTAATCATGCATATATACCTGCAGCCCAAAGTTTGGCCAGCACTGTGACAAATACTTATTATAGTGCACTGATAGCAAGGGAGCTGAAAATTGTTGAGCATTGCCCACCTAATACAAGGAGTAGAGCTAAAGTAAGTGAACAGCAGTGTGTCCATATATCACCATACCCTTCATATACTCCTCCTGTCCACAGCAGCTAGTTCCAGTTACTGTGGGAGTAATCCAACATTAACCAATTCTAACACTGTCAGATGGACAAGAGGCAGTGGGTCAAATGTTTACAATGGATCTCTGGAAATCCGTAAAGTGGACGACATTTGGAGCCAAAGGGCAACTGGTTGCCTCAACTCGGTTCAATTGCCAGTTGTGTCATATTCCATTTTCCAAAATTATTGGTCTTATTCAGTTCCAAATGTGGACTATGATTCACTGTACATTGCAAGAGTGCTCTGGTATGACAGCCATTACAGTCGTTACTATCAGGACAACTCGGAGTGTTATTTTATACCACAAAGAAGTGAGTATGTATGCAATGTAAGAAGGGGTGCAAGGCATAAGCTCTGACATGGACCAAAATGTCACAGTGTAAGGAGCTGTTGAACAAGATCCATGAGGAATGCATATGATTCTCACCTTATACATAATAGGTCTTTCCTATGTTAATACAGCTAGTACGTCTAGCTATAGTGTACAGTATAAGCGTCAGATTAAACATTATGTGGATTGACCTTAATCTGCGGTAGTTGCACATTTCTGCAAATAATGAATGATATAGTGAAGCAAGGGGCAATGATTATTAATAGACAAATTGCTAGGCATATACTGTAGATTTAGGAATGATACATGAGTATAGTAGTTTTGTGCCATCACTACATATAATTTCTATTTTGTATGCATACATTCATAAAATATAGGATAGTTTGTTTTATCTATGTATAAAAGTCATGCAGCCTTATGAAATATTCCAAACTATAATTGCTGTAACAGAAACCATATGCACACAAGATAACAGTAATCAATAAAATTTATAGGCCTATTCACAGGCAATATAATACAATTCAATGTAATTCAATTCAAATGACGAGCACATCATCATCATGCACATAAGTTTTCTTCTACCATTTGTTGTATCACATAAGGTATGTTGTTTCCATATTATTAATCATAATCATAATCGATAACTTTGTTTGATGCATTGCCTATTTATAGCATTCTTCATTATTTATGCCGATATTACTGTAAGTCTTACATGTTCTTATGTTATGTACATATGTTTATAGCTCCATCAGCTCCTCTGAATGTAGAAGCAGTGGCTGTTACTTCATCATCAATTACTTGGATATGGGATAAACCAAGAAACCATGACAACAGAGTTACTCACTATCAAGTGTACAGATATGATCACAATTCTTATTTTCTGGGTATGGTTAATGTTAACACTGGAACATACTACAAATGGACTGGACTCTCTGCTAACACTTGGTATAGTATTAGAGTACAAGCTGTGACTGGAAGTGGACTGTATAGCATTTGGAGCTATTCAAGTTACGCATCCACACTACCTCCAGGTATGTATGTAATTTATGTATGGTAAGATTGCATGTTAAGCTGTGTTTGCAAGCAAAGTTAACCCAATTAGATTTTGGTGCATTGTTATGCCCCCACAGTTCCATCTCATCCAAATGTGTCACTTAACAATAGTACAATCACTTCCCGATCAGTTATGTTGGATTTGAGTGGGTGCACTGATAATGGCAGCTTCATGGTCAGATACAGTTTTGACGGTGGGAATGAATTAATTGCTGAGACTAACACTTCTAATTCATCGCTAACACTGACAGAACTGAGGTCAGAAACACAGTACACCTTTACTGTGACATGTGTGAATTCAGCTGGTGTGACTGGACCAAATGTAACCAGATATGCTACAACCTTGTCTGAAGGTTTGTGTGTGACCTCCTTCAAAACATCATATTAAACTTTATAGTTTATCAAGCAATATGACTTCCCCTTCCAGATACACTCCAACCAGAGATATACTCAGTTCAGATCAGTGATTCCTTGGATTACGCTGATATTCTGTGGACTGCACCAAGTGCACAGGTGACAGTGACGGGGTATGATGTTCGGGTTCTGGCTCATGTGGGAGGTATACCACAGATCTTCTTGATGGTAGCCAACAGGTACTGGTACAGAAGAAGCTACAAAGTGAGGTGGAAGTTTGCACCTGAAACAGTGTACACATTTCAAGTGCGTGCACGGACATCAGTTGGTACAAGTCAGTGGAGCACACCTGTGGTCAGAAGTACACTGCCTGCTGGTTAGTTGCCATAATATGTATGTATTTTGTGTCAAATGTACAAATGATTGCGCATTGGTCACTTCATGTGCATTATCCCTTAGTGCATTTCATCACGCTGTAGTAATATCATTGGTTACATCAACAGACCTCAGTATGCAACATATGATTGCACATTGAAGAAAATTTTGTCTCTTAAATATCCCTGACAATATCCCTGAACACATCTTAGCTCTTTTTCTTTCGCATACAATGTAAATACATAGTGTCAACATTAGAATTTGTGGATTGACCTTCAATCTCTTTGCTGATTGAAGTTACAACATGAGATAGTAAAGCAAGGTGCAAAAGATTAGTGTTAATGTGCTGTTATAGATGTAGAAACTAAAGATAAATTGATACGTATGTGTCTGAACATACTATGGTGCAGCACCTTTGCAGTAAGAACCACAGCTAATTCTGTGGACCACAGCTAATTTTGTACAATTGTAGATAAGAACAACCCTTTATTATTGTAGTCGATTTTAAAATGCTCAACTATAATTATATGCAATATTGAATTATAAATATCTTAACATGATAAACCAGCAAACCATAGTAACAGGATTACTCACTATCTTGCAAGTGTACAGATATGTTCATATAGTTATATTGTTTGGAAAATGCATGTTACTGTCACTACAGAGACTGACTATATACAAATATGCTGGACTCTGCTAGCACTTCGTATAGTATTAGAGTATGAGCTGTGACCGGTAGTGGCAAGTTGGAGCTTTTGGGAATCTGTGTACACACCACATACCGTTATTTGGGAAATAAATGCGCTGTTAAAATAATGTGAATGAGCCCAAGTTGAATCATTGAAATATTAATGCTTGTTTAAATAATGCGGGAACACATCCCTACACACATGCATAGTTGCAATGTAATTGGTAGTGGCAAGTATGCATGGCAGTTGGAGCTTTTGGGAATCTGTGTACACACCACATATGTACCTCCAGGTATACGTTTTATAGATGCTAGTAGTAGTCATTGGCATCATTGATGTGAAATTCAAAAAATTAACGTTGAGCTATTACATATTATTTCATTAATATCTCTCCACACAGTTCCACCCAGGCCAAGTGTGTCCATTGATAATAGTAAAATCACCTCCAGATCGGTGGTACTGGCATTGAGCGGATGCACTGGCGTTGGTACTGGCGCTGGCGCATACAGTGTCAGATATGGTTTTATCAGTGGAGATGAGTTAACTGTTGAGATTGGCACTTCAAATTATTGGCTAGAAGTGACAGAATTGAGGCCACAAACGCAGTACACCTTTACAGTGTCATGTGTGAATTCAGCTGGTGTGACTGGACCTAATGTAAATGAATATGCTACAACCTTGTCTGAAGGTTTGTTTGTTACCACCTCCATTAATGAATTGCAATCAATTACATTAGTCAAATGATTTTCTCTTCCAGATACACTGCAACCAGAGATATCTTCTGCCCAGATCAGTGATTCCTTGGAGTCTGCCAATATTGTATGGGATGCACCAAGTGCACAGGTGACAGTGATGGGGTATGATGTTCGGGTTCTGGCTCATGTGGGAGGTAAGTCTTCAGTCTACTTGATGGCAGCCAGCAGGCACAGTACAAGCTATCAAGTGATACAGAGGTTCACACCTGAAACAGTGTACACATTCCAAGTGCGTGCACAGACATCAGTTGGTACAAGTCAGTGGAGCACACCTGTGGCCAAAAGTACACTCCCTGCTGGTTAGTTGTCATAATAGTATAACTGTCACTGGCTGCATTCACAGTCTTCTAGCACATGAATGCTATATATAGGTCAGTTACCATTGTGAATATCTTGCAACTAATGTGTATGAAGCATATGTACATACCTGTGGTCTCGCACATCAGCTGGTACAGGTCAGTGGAGCAAGCCTGTGATTGAAGGTATACAGTACACTGCCTAATATGTTGGGAATGTATTGTTAATTAGTCAATGGTTGCTTACTTTTAAGATGCATTTCAGCATTCTCTTTGTCAGTGCATGCATTGGCAGACATTTATTGACCCCCTTAGGATGCATTGGTGATGTTTGCATTGTTAATCTGTATGTCCAAAGGTCCACACAATCTACTTCTGTTGTTTTGCTTATATAGCATCTCCTCTAGCAGCTTCAACAGGCACACTTGGAGCTGTGGTTGTTCTTTTGATAGTTGCAATCCCACTTCTCATTGGACTCACTTGGTCAGTTGCACTTTGCATTTTGTCACTTTGTAACTCAGACCATGATGCTAGCATGTTTCGCTTGTGAGTTCTCCACAATACATCATGTTGTACGTAGGTGGGTGAGCAAGAAGATAATTATGAAGAAGGGAAAGAAGCTCAATAGATCTCACAGTGACTACAACTGTGAGCTACAGGAGAATGTGGCCTACTTTTCAACTTCTCACAGTAAGCAGTCGTCAGAAGGTGTATGCATCAAGAAGGAGGAGGAAGAGGAGGAGGAGGAGGCCAAGGAGAGCACATCTGCCACTGACAAGGCTCTTGTGCAGCTGGAGCCATTTTCTCCTCACCTGCCTTCAAGGAAGTATTTACTTGAGAAGAAGGTAAATGTAGGCATGTGAAAGAAGTGGCTAGCAATAGCTTACATTTGGCATAGACACCATGCATGCACTAAAAATGTGTCAAATTTGCACTACTACACTTTCATGTACAATGCATAATTATACACACATGCACACGCACACACACACATGCACAAGCACACACACACACACACACACACACACACACACACACACACACACACACACACACACACACACACACACACACACACATGTACATGCATACGCACACAAACACACACACACACACACATACATGCACACACACACAAACATGTGCATGCACACACACACACACACATATACATGCACACACACACAAACATGTGCGCGCGCGCACACACACACACACACACACACACACACACACACACACACACACACACACACACACACATACGCACACACACACACACACACACACACACACACACACACACACACACACACACACACACACACACACACACGTACATGCACACACGCACAAACATGTGCGCACACACACACACACACACACACACACACACACACACACACACACACACACACACACACACACACACACACACACACACACACACACACACACACACACACACACACACACACACACACACACACACACACACACACACACACACGTACATGCACATGCACACAAACACGTGCACACACACACACACTAACTATTAACGAAATTGTCCATTGATCTTACAGAAAGGACCAACTGTGTTTGCAAGCATGCCAGTGCTTGATGAAATGGGCTTTAAAGAGAAGAGTGGATGGTACCAACCCACAGTAGCAGATGTGAGTTATACTTACAGATGTGCATCCTCCTCCAGTTATGCACAAGCTACTATATAAGAAACAGCATGCAGAGCACTGCTCTACCCCTAATATATACTCCCTACCTTTCAATTCACTTTCTGTGCTGCAGGCCATTGCTGAGAAGCTGGGTATAGCTGTTGCAGCCTTCCCCGAGCTAGGCTCAGGAGTGTACTTTATACATCACAAGACCAAGGAGCAGGCCAAGTGGGTGGGGCTCTCACCTGACCTGTGCCGCACCTTGTGTGGCCTCTTCTTCCAGCTCTACCAGAAGGAGCGCTCTGAGCTGACCCCACTGGAGGTGGAGCTCAAGTTCTTCTCCCCTCTTGCTGCTGATTGGGACATCAAGGTGTGGACAGCAGAGCCAAAGGACCTAGTGCTGGAGAGGGCCAAGAAGATAGTGGAGTACAAGACCCTGAAGCCTCTCGGTCTCAACAATACCCTGAAGTTCACCACTAAGGAGATGTGGGAGGAATTCACCGGCTGGTTTGTTGCTCAGAAGAGACAGCAGTCTTGACATTGCAGTGCATATATTGTCACAACTGACAGTAGAAGAAACATAGAAACATGCTGAGAATGCTCCTTAGCTGTTATCATGCAGTACATGAATATATGTAGCTAGTTACTATATGGGTTATAACCACATACAAGTAGGTACAGTATATAGAGAACATGAACCAGGTAGTATTATAGTCATGAATCAAACTTCATGCATTAATTTTGTGTCATATGCATAACTCTATGGTGAGTGACAACATATAATGTAATATTGAAATATTATGCTTTGATAATATTTTATTTACCTACCTACATACAACACAATCTGCTGCAAGCTGCGAGAGTGCTAGTTGGAATGTAACATGCAAAAGAAGTACCTGTAGTGTTCATGAGCAGCAGCTAATACATGCAATATGGTAGCATATGTACAGGGGAGCATATTTGACTAAAGGGGCAATGCAGACAAGGATATGAAATTTAAGAATGTGTGATGACCATACAGAGGTGATGGTATGAATTCAGATATCTGGGGTGTTCTGGACAGCACAGTGGTGTGTGTGTGTGTGTGTGTGTGTGTGTGTGTGTGTGTGTGTGTGTGTGTTGTGTATGTGTGCGCGTATGTAGGGGGGAGTTTACAAAATACACAGGATTCTGCAGAGATAGGGTACAGTATGTATCACAAAGGGAGGTGCATTAACAGCATATACACTATATATGTCTGTTAAGAACACTCCCACCTCTAAGTGGGACTGCTATAATCTGTCAACTCCTTCTGTATACAGTACATCGCAGGACATCACAGTTGAATCATTCCATTGTTCTGAATGAACCTATAAGGAGAGGAAGGCCAAATTGTCATGGCCTGGTTGCTTAGCTTGGGCTGCTGAAACCCTGTGATAGAATGCAAGTTGTTCCCAGTTTCACTGCCATTTTCCCCTTCCCCCCTTCTTTTCTTATCATGTGTAGTTCCGAACGTTGTCTTTGGTAACAATTTTCCTTTCCTTGCTTATCTTCATTTTGAGTTGTGATCGTAAGTACATGCAGTATACAAGGTCGCTCTCTTAATTCTTACTGAAATGTTGGTCCATACACTAACATCCAATTGTGACTATATTAAGTACATGTTGCATATAATTAGTGTGTGTACAGTGGGGGGAGAGGATTCAAGCCATACATAGCTCTCCAAGCTCCACAGCTAAGTGCACCCATTGTGAGAGGTTAGTGGACACCGTACCTTGATGAGGGAGAGGGAGGAGCCATGCAGTCACACCACAGAGGAGGAGTGCACTAATGGAGGATAATGCACGGCCACTATCAGCTGAGACCACACCCATTCCTAAGTGTAATGGTCAACACTATTCTGCTAACTCCTCCTAACTACCATGAGCAAGTATATAGGTGTATGGGGCTACTCCTCACTCAATACTTAGTACATGCAACATTTGATCCAATGGCACACATTTCTCAGCTTTGTGTGCAAAGATAACTTGTCTTCTGGATGAGGACAGCCAGCTCTCTGCCTCCTAACGCACAATCTCTGTCACACACCATTATACAGTGTGATAAAAACAAGGATCCTAAAACCCCAAATTGTTATGCACCTAAAGGAAAGAAAGTTAGTGAGGTATACACCACAATAGTGAATTAAGGCAGATACAGTCAGTGAACACACCGTGGTACAGAAACATTAGGGAGCATGCATGTTTAAAGGTATAAATGTGGCATAGACAAATGAAGAAAGTATGTGGTCCATATCTACAAGAAGTGCCAGTGATATGGATGATGATGCTTGCAGGAATGCAATTATTCAGAAGTAGTTCTATATGAGTGGGGTACGAGGAGGGAGGGAGATTCAAGCCATATTGGGTCTCTGCCCAATGCCACAGTTAATTTGCAAAAGTACATGCACTCCACCAGTGTCAATGGATATCTTGATGGAAAGAGGAGCTACTTAGCCTTATCACAGAAGGGGGTGCATTAACAGCTAATGCACAACTGATAATGGCTAGGAGCACTCCCATATCTAATTGTATGTGCCTGTTATGCATATACTGCTAATATTCACTTGCTATAACTCTACCTACAGTACATCATGGGGGACTATGCTTGAGTGTACTCAGGCTGCATGCTCATTACTCTTACTTCAATGGTCCATCCACTCACTTCCAACTGCATATACCACCAGCCTACTCCTTGTATATTATACGTACGTATTTGCAGTCTACCCAGCTGGGTAGTGCTCCTATATACTCTACATAGGTACAGTAATGGCAGTATTTCTAACTAAAGTTCAACCCTCCTTCAACACTTGCAGTACCATAAACATGCAGGAGTCACTCCCCTTGATCTCCCAATGTAATGATCTGTACTCATATAATTTCTTTCCTCGCTGTTAAAAATAGGGAGTGACAATCACATCCAAAATTGGTGTAAATTGGTTGCCACAGTGAGCACACCCTTTGCAGTGTGATGTTCACTCCAACAATGCAGTACACAACATACCATTATGGGAACAGTTTCTAAGAGAGTAAGCACTTAATGGTACATTTCACTACAGATATGGTACACTACTTTAAGGGTTTGAGTATACATAATACACATCATACCAACTGGCAGTTTGTGAGTGATGGCATCCGGATCCCCTACAAACATTGGGCATCTGGTGCTCCAGTGAACTCGACATCCCCTACTAACATTGGGCATCTGGTGCCCCAGTAAGCTTCACTGGGGAATACAGCATCCCCTACAAACATTGGGCATCTGATGTCCTAGTGAACTTCACCGGGGAATATGGCATCCCCTACATACATTGGGCATCTGGTGCCTCAATGAACTTCACCGGGGAATACGGCATTTGGTAGTACAAAATTGAAGAGGCTAAACTATATATGGGGTAGTGCAGGAGGGTTCTAGTCCAGGTCATGGCATGCATGCACAAGTCTTATATGCAGCACTTGCCATTACAAACTGATTAAATGATCATTTACATACTGTTCAATTATTTGTGTTGTGTTCATGTACTGGGTGTCTTGTTTCCTACGTAGCAAACAATTCCCATTCCCATTCCCAGTTGTGGTACTAGCTATTGTAATGGGGCACATAATTATGTATATGGGACTGCTACGTACATGTGGTTTAATCCCCATATATGATGCATGTCTTAAGCTCAAAGTGCTTAATCATGCAAGCATCACGATGTGAGCCCATAGAAGACGAAAGCATCATGCTGAAGCAATACAACTGACCAGTGAAGGACTACTTTAACGGTCAGCTTTGGTGAACTGCATGCACACAAGGCAGGCACACTGAATTCTGGGAGGGTATGTATGCATATGTGCAGCAGTTACATTTTTCATGATTAAGAAACTGTTACACTTGCCCTACTGCTACAGTTGTTTAAGGAGCTGTTATATAGGTGGATGATTATGACTTGTTTATGAATGCTTCCTCATCTACCCACATTGCATTTCTATACATTTGTATATAGATCACTTGGTTGCGAGGTGATTTGATTTCTGGCCGGTAGAGTGATCATGGGTTTTCTCTTCACTGCTGCCATGCTGATGGCACTGACAAATGTGCTTGTGGCAGGAAGCCAGTGCATAAAATACAGCACTAGTGAGTATCAGCTTGCTGCAGTTCCTTCAGAACCCATAGTGTGACTGAGTTCTTGGTCACTGTTGTTACATACTGTACTTCTCTCCCATGTGGCAAGCAATATCCATAAGTGTGTGTGTAAGCCAACGGTAAGCAGTCCTATTTAGCTCTCTAACTGTACCTGCAGTCCAGAGGGTTGTCAGCACAGTAAGAAATACCTAGTGGAGATAGCTAGGGCTATTAAAAGACATTGAACGATTGATACAATCAGTGGTGCTTTAGCAAGTAAATAGGCAGAAGACTGTCCCTACATTACCATTCATATTATACCCTCCCTTTCCTCCTGTCCACGAAAGCCAGTTCCAGTTACTGCGGGAGTAATATAACAGTAACCAATCCTAACCATGTCAGACTGATCAGCGGGACAAATTTTTATGCTGCATCTCTGGTTGTCTGGAAAGTGGACAACATTTGGAGCCCAACAGCAGCAGGCTGCCTCAACATGGTGCGAATTGCGTCTTACTTTTCCGGCTCTTTGTCCTATTCAGTTCCAATTGTAGACTATGATTCACTGTACATTGTAAGGGTGCTCTGGTATGACAGCAGTTTCCGACCCTATTATCGGGACAACTCAGATTGTTATTTTATACCACAAGGAAGTAAGTGTTTGTATATATATACATGTAAGAAGGCACATGCAATGTATTAATGAAGATACATGCAATGTATTAATAAAGGCACATGCAATGTATTAATCCTTATGTGGACTCAGTTCCACAGCAAAAAGAGATCTCGAACAAGACCTGTTAAAAAGTAAAGCAGGTCAAAGATCTTTTCCCGATGCACTGTATATATGCAGTGTCAAATTTAAGAATTTTGGGCCTTGGCCTTCAATCCCCAGATTTCGCAGTAATGTCATTTCTGATGAAGCAAAGTGAAAAAGATTGCCAGTCAATGTGCGGCTGTAGATGTAGGAATGTCATACCAGTGCATGTGCAGCACCATTGCATTAGGGCCCACAGCTATGCATGACATTGTATGTAATTCTTTGAAATTAACTGTGTGAATGCATTCCTTCCTGTTTCCAAACGCTTTGAGCCATTACGATATTTCTCTACTTAGAGCATTTTCATTGTACTCTATATACTGTATATGCATAATATTAACATGCTTTACCTTATAAGTCTATGGTTTAAGTCTTGAATGTTCTTTGCCATACTTGTAGCTCCATCAGCTCCTCTGAATGTAGAAGCAGTGGCAGTCACTTCATCATCAATTACTTGGATATGGGATAAACCAATGAACCATAGCAACTGGGTTACTCACTATCAAGTGTACAGATCCAATCACGATACTTATTCTTCGAGTATTGTTAATGTTACCACTGGAACATATTACAAATGGACTGGACTCTCTGCTAACACTCAGTATAGTATTAGAGTACGAGCTGTGACTGGAAGTGGAAAGTATGGCAATTGGAGCTCGTCAAAATATGCATCCACACTACCTCCAGGTAAGTAAGTAGTGTGTGCTGTATAGTAGTCATTGCATGTGTGTGCATCGACAAGATTGTCATCTTTTTAAAACTTTGAGCATACTAATCCATTAATATCTCCAAATGCAGCTTCACCCAGGCCACGTGCATCTATTGATGATAGTAAAATCACCTCAAGATCTGTGGTACCATCATCAAGTGGGTGTACTGGGGTTGGAAGTGGCAAGTACAGTGTGAAATACATCTTTACAGTGTCATGTGTGAATTCAGCTGGCATGACTGAACCAAATGTAACCAGATATGCCAGTACTTCATCTGAAGGTCAGTGGAGCAAAACTAAGTCCAGACAACTACTTGCTAGTGATCACAGAGTTGCATGCGCTGCATGCACTTCATGCACTTTACGCATATTATTGAGCCATGCATATGGCTAGTCATATCGATACTGCTGCTTTGCTTATTGTCACTGTTTCTAATGCAGTGTCTCCTCTAGTGATCACAACAGGCGTTCTTGGAGCCATCCTTGTCATTGTGATAGTTGCAGTGCCACTTCTCATTGGATGGTCAGTGTTGTACTCTGCATTTGGTCATGCACTTTACAACTCTAAGCATGATGCTGCCATGGCTGCATGTGCTAGTGAGTCATGGTTCATTATTAATTCTTCACATTGCATATTGCATATTACATATACGTAGGAAAACAAGCAGGATAAAGTGGAAGAAACGATATACACTTGATAATCACAACTGTGAGCTTCGGGAGAATGTTCACTATGTTGTGACTCCTCACAACAAGCAGTGGTCTGAGAGTTCTTGCAAGAGAGAGGAAGAAGATGGTGCGGAAGAGAATTTACCTGCCAATGTGGAAGCTACTGACTTGGAGCCAGCAACTCCACAAGCACCATCTACAATGCACATACAGGAGAAAGAGGTATCATTCAGACAAATTGAAAGCACTTTACATATAGACCCTACTGTAGGAACTAGCTAGAAAGATTGTACTGCTACACACACACATATACACACAGACACACAGACACACACACACATACCACTTGAACGTTTCCCTGCAGGGCCAACTACACACGTGTGTACATGCTATTAAATATTATGTCACCAGTTATAGATTTAGCTGAGGTCCATGGTAGGAACTGTAGGTGCCCAAGTTGCCAAGCATAAATCACTGGAAGCTACATTCTAGGCAATGATGCTCATGTTTTATTAGAAAGAACCAGCTGTACTTGCAAGTGTACCAGTGCTTGATGAAACAGGCATTAAAAAGGAGAGTGAAAGTTGCAAACTGACTGCATCAGATGTGAGTGGCATGCAACATTGGCAATTGTGTGTACCTTTCATCCCTTGTGAAATTTTATGACTGTACTTAAATGCAATCTCAGTCTCTCTCTATACATGCAGTAAGTGCATACCATAATCTGTTTCCCTCCCTTGTTGCAGACTATTGGGAGAAAACCTGTAGCTGATGCCAATGACACAGTTCCAGTGTTCCCTAAGGGTGACAGTGACTGCAACCATAAGCTTCAAGAGAATGTTCCCCTTGACCCAGCTTCCCATGGGCAGCAATGGTCTGGGCATTGCTGCAAGTCAAAGAAGGAGGAGAAGGAAGAGCGTGAAGACGCGTACATGCCTATGTCTGTCAATGGGGAGGCTACCAACTTGGAGCCAGCTCCTGTACCTCCACTGGAGCCCTCTACGAGGTACTTACAGCTGAAGAAGGTATATGAGTGTGCTGCAGACAGAGATATGATATTATGTGAACCCTTGACTAGCAAACATCTGGCAACTTGAAAGCACTCTACACTACTGTGGAAACATGCCTGCTACTGATATATATTTACATTGCCATGGACACACACACACACATTCCAGGAGAAGTCTCCAACTCCTCTGAACAAGCAGTGGTCTGAGAGTTTCTGCAACACAGAAGAGGAGAGAGAGGTACATGAAGAAGAAAATCTGCATGCCAATGTTGAAGTGGATCCAATACCTCCTAAAGTGCTGCCTAAAGTGCTATGTACAACACACTTACAGAAAAAGAAGGTATGCACAATTTTCACACTTTGGTCCTAGGGAACCATGTTGTTGCAAATCTACGTATAGCCTCAGGCATGATATATATTCAGTGGTTAATTTACTCAAAAATGTAACATTAACTGCTGTGATTATGCTTTTTAGCATATTGATTGCTGGCTACTTTGCCATGCACAGACATTGTTCAATGTATTTATTATTTATAGAAAGCACCAGCTGTGATTGCAAGTAAGCCAGTGTTTGATGAAACGGGCTTTAAAAAGAAGAGTAGATGGTACAAATTGCCCACTGCACCAGCTGTGAGTTCAATGACATACAATATTAATAAGAACTGTGCATGCCAATCCCTGCCTAGCTCAAGATTTGTATGTACACGACACAAGAATTGACACAGTATATACTGTATAGATACATGTAGTATAGCTCTGTTCTTGTCTTAGTGTCCAAGAGGTTCTAGAGTCTCTTCCCCTACCTTCACCTACTGTAGACCATCAGAAGGCGGGCAGGTGTAGAAGCAGCAGTATGCCCACACCTTGACAGTGATACAAAGTGTAAGATTCAGGAGAACTTCTCTGATGTTCCAGCTCCTCTTAACAAGCAGTTACTTGAGGGCTCCGGTTACACAGACAAGGAGAAGGAGGAATGTGACAAAGAGAGTAAATGTGTTAACAGTGGGGCAATTCAGCTGCATCCAAGACCTCCTAAAGCACCACTCTATGAGAAGTTCCTACTGGGAAGTGAGGTACATGTATAGTGTAATGCAAACAGCTCTAGAGATGTGTGTACACAACACCTGACTAGCTATAACTGGCAGCTTTATAGCATTCACCACTACTGCATGCACATAGTGAGCCATATACGTATACAGTAGCTAGAAAAGGTTGTACTACATACTACACAAACATGTACATACAGGCATACACACATACACACATGCAGTACATACATGCATACATACATCACTCAACTGCAAGTATAGCCTTGCTAAATGGCTAACTATATGCATGCATGCATTGTAACACTTTATAAATAGTGTTTGTAACTTATGTTATGTAGATTAAGCCATTGATAATATTATTGATTTGCTTGGTATATATGTATTTGGGTGCAAGTCCTAATTATTGGTCTTCTGGCTACTGGTTGTACTGGCAGTTCATTGAATGATGCTGCATTGATCCTGTGTAGAAGAGACCGCCCAAGTCTGCAAACATAGGCATACCCATATTTGCCCCAATGGATTTCAAAGAGAAGAGTAGACGGCACAAACCATCTGACTCAAAAGCAGCTGCAGATGTGAGCTACTGTAACAATTAACACTGCATGTGTGCATTTGCATATGGTAACCGTGAACAGTTGCACAAACTACAACACTGTAGATGCACATGATACAACTATGTACATGTATGTCTTTTCCCCTTCCTCTGTGCACATCATGCATTGTTATTGCAGGTTACCAGCAGGGAAGTTGATCCTGAAGTCGTAGTGCTCCCTGGCCTTGATGATGATTATAACTGTGAAGTAGAGGAGAATTCAGCATACACTGCATTTACAGAGTCTTATGAGATGGAAAGGGTGTATGAAGAAGTGGACATGCCTGACAATGGTACAGATCTGAAGCTGGAGCTAACATCTCCTCAGATTCCATGTAGGAATTACTTGCAGGAGAGAAAGGTACAAGCACACCACACACACACACACACACACACACACACACACACACACACACACACACACACACACACACACACACACACACACACACACACACATGCACGCACCCACACACAATCACACACACAGAGTGGTGCACAAAGACAATGCTTTGGTGCTTTAGGTGATGTGGACATGCACTTGTGACAGTTATGTATGTGAATATGTACACACAGAAAGGACCAACTGTGTTTGCAAGCATGCCAGTGTTTGACGAAATGGGCTTTAAAGAGAAGAGTGGGTGGTACAAACCCACAGTAGCAGATGTGAGTTAATGCACTGACAACAGTGCATAGATTTTATCCTCTCTTACAGTTACTCCACACAATGGCTCTTGTCCACTCCCTTTAAATTCAGTACTGACAATGATGTATTTGTCATACTTCACCATGTATGTGCAGGTCATCAGTAGGAAGGTCAGTGTAGATGTTGCAGCCTTCCCCGAGCTAGGCTCAGGGGTGTACTTCATGTGTCACAGGACCAAGGAACAGGCCAAGTGGGTGGGGCTCTCACCAGACCTGTGCCGCACCTTGTGTGGCCTTTTCTTCCAGCTCTACCAGAAGGAGCGCTCTGAGCTGACCCCACTGGAGGTGGAGCTCAAGTTCTTCTCCCCTCTTGCTGCTGATTGGGACATCAAGGTGTGGACTGCAGAGCCAAAGGACCTAGTGCTGGAGAGGGCCAAGAAGATAGTGGAGTACAAGACCCTGAAGCCACTCGGTCTCAACAATGCACTGAAGTTCACCACTAAGGAATGCTGGGAAGAGTTTACTGCCTGGTATGCACCTCAAAGGAGGTGGCATTAGTGACTAATAAGCAAGACCTAGCATAACACTATAACATAGCCGGAGGAAGGAAATTCTCAGTGGTCAGGCCCAATACGCGTAAATTCGGACTGACTTCAATAACATCTTTAATGCATTTACATCTGGCAGATGTGTAAATAGTCACAACACATCACATGGTGATGCATCAATTCCATACAAAGATTCATTGAAAATAAGTTAACACAATATTATAACAGTAACTCAAATCTGCAAACATGTCAAAAACACTAAATTGTGGAAAAGAAATGCAACCCAGAAGAAGTTCAGAAATTAAAATATGAAGAAAGAAGTACAAGGTGCAATTATGTGAAATTAAGAAAACCTACCAAAAAGACTATATCTGTGTTCGTTGTTCTGTACAAAATCATTGGCTTCCTTTATCAGATCAAGCCTTTCTGTAAATTCCTTGTGGACATGCAGAGTCATTAGGTAATTTAGGCGGCAAACAGCTGAGTCCACTGGCATTCCCTGCTTGTGAAGAGGCCATTTTGTTATTCCAAAGTGTGCTCCGATTGCGCAATAAAAACATGGACTCCATCAATTCGGTAGAGGAATTCGATTGTGAATTCAGAATTACATAAAACTATAGCTAGTTCTTGAGTATAGCTCCTGTTTTCCCGGATTGTTATTCATTAATAACATTAAAATTTGGGTAAGGTGAGTCTCCTTTAACATTTGCAAGTTATTTAAAAAAAAATGGTTGAGTTCCCCTGAAAAGTGGTCCGGCCAAAGCCTGACCAACCGGACCGGTTCCGGCGGCCTTGTATAAGTGTCTTCAGATGTGTGACAGTACAGTTGAGCCTATAACTAAGTATACCTATACACATACTCAAGACAGTTTCCCTTAGTGAAGGCTTCACATTCAAGTTTTCCACAATAATAATTATAGGCTAGCTATGCAAAGCTGCTGTGGACCATTTTGAATTGTGTGTAGCTATAGGTTTGCGCATAACACATATTCATATGTATAACTTGCAGCTGAGTCATGAAGTTAATGTAAAAGTGTTCTACTTTGACTTGAAGTACTGCATGGAGAGGAGGGTACAATAGCTTAAGGCTGTAATGTATGTCAGCACCACAGGGAATTCTATAGTCAAATCATAGCTACGTACCTTGTCGCTGGCAGTCAGTAGTGCTGTGCTAATTTGTAAAGCAATTAAGGCAAAATGCTCTTAGCTGCAAACATACCAGTGTTTAACTTATTGGGAGAAAAGAAGACCAAATAACATTAACTTCAAATTCATTTAGCAGATGTGGTAAAGTCTCTTCATTTATTTGACAATTATTGCAGCTACGTAGTTACACATGCAAAGATGCTCATTTCATGCACATTTGCAATATATATAGGTTGGAGGTCTGCGCGTAACATATATACGCTTTATATGTCACTGTCACACACCATGCATACAGCCTTACCTGCATGGCATGCACTGCGTGTGTGAAGTAATGAGCATGTGTGTGAGTTGAAGCCATACTGGGTTCTGCCTATATGTCCACAACTTGAAAAGTGCAGTCCCCAATGGCTTCTCCGGTAATATGTTAATTGAGGAGGAGGAGCTACATGGCCACACCACAGTGTGGGAGTGCATTAACAGAGGTTGGGCACACACTCTGACAAAACCATACAAACATATGTGAATCTCTAATTCCAGGGACACCTTCTAAACTGCTGTGTGACCTCCTCAGAGCCGATTGGGTGGTGGGAAATGGCTTTTATTGTTGCTACTACTCTATTGCTGGCACAGATGTGTGTGTTTGTGACTAGTACCGACTACTGCAGTGAGTACACACCAGGTGAGCACAATGTGATAAGAGGTGGGAGCCGTCGGCAACCACCGTACTGCTGTGACTGATCAAATCATAACTAGTAACAGTGGAACTAATTATTTTATATGTTTGAACGCAGCTGGGGATAATGATGGTAACTTGCATTGTGTACCTGCATGTACTGTAGTGGGTTGGGGGTCTTGTGGAGGCAAGCCAACTGTTTCCAACAACTCTGAAATTCTGAGTTGGATCAGTGCCAATGGCAGTTTTGGCCACAATGTTTCCAGAGCAGAATTGGAACTTACAAAAGTTGACAATGCTTGGAACCAGATAGGATGCTTCAACTTAGGAGAGGCTATATCGATGTCAGGGAATGTTTCTTCATTCTCCAATTACACTATACCATCAAATTATGTGGACTACGACTCACTGTACATTGCAAGACTGCTCTGGGTTGATAGTGCAGGCAACAAGCATCTTGTCAAGGATGGTGACTGCTACTTCACACTACAGCCAAGTGAGCTGGTATTTGTATGCATACATATAGTGCAATATGTTGTTTGATCCATGACCATGAACGTCGCATGAAAGGACGTACGTAGATTGAAAGAGCTGACTGTGTACAAAGAGAATATACACCTATTTTATATATTCTACTGATTCAGACATGCATCTGGCAGCCAGCTGAGTGCAATATCTTGGAACCACACCCAATCCTTAATGAAAATAATAATAATAATACAACATAATGTGTGCTTTTGCATGTAGGTGCCCCCTTAGTGCACCAGTGATTAATTGCCAGCCTGCATGATTTATTGTTAGGATTTAAGTTTGTTTCAATCATTTATTATTATTAAGTGCATGCTGTGTTGTTGTACATATATTATTATACTCCATTCTGTATACATAACGTTATACACACAGTGCAGTCTACTGTGTGTATATGTGCTGTTTCATGTATATTGGAACCTGTCCATATATGACGGCCACTCAGGCAGTTATATAGTTGGCCTTTATAGAGAAGTGGCTGTGCTAATGTTATTTGGGTCAGGGAGGTTGGCTAGCTGTTATATGGAGAGGTTGCTGAAAATGACCTTGCACCTTAGAGATGTGCTTTACTGTAGTATATTGCTGGGCTGGCTAGCAGACCAGTAGCTGTTTGTTAATAATAAAACTGCTTTCTTATTAAGCAACTTTACAAATCAAGATGTTAATGCCATACTTGTAGCTCCATCAGCTCCTCTGAATGTAGAAGCAGTGGCAATCACTTCATCATCAATTACTTGGATATGGGATAAACCAACAAACCATAGCAACAGGATTACTCACTATCAAGTGTACAGATATGATCACAATGCTTATTCTTCGGGTATGGTAAATGTTACCACTGGAACATACTACAAATGGACTGGACTCTCTGCTAACACTCGGTATAGTATTAGAGTACGAGCTGTGACCGGAAGTGGAAAGTATAGCAATTGGAGCTCTTCAAAAAATGCATCCACACTACCTCCAGGTATGTAAGTAGTGGGTGCTGTATAGTATAGTCATTACATGTGTGTCCATTTTCAAGATTATCAACATTTCAAAACTTTGAGCATACTAATCCATTAATATCTCCAAATGCAGTTTCACCCAGGCCACATGTATCTATTGATGATAGTAAAATCACCTCAAGATCTGTGGTACTAGCATCGAGTGGGTGTACTAGAGTTGGAGGTGGCAAGTACAATGGGAAATACACCTTTACAGTGACATGTGTGAATTCAGCTGGCATGACTGAACCAAATGTAACCAGATATGCCAGTACTTTACCTGAAGGTCAGTGAAGTAAAACTAAGTCCGGACAACTACTTGCTAGTGATCACAGAGTTGCACTTTATGCACTGTATGCCCTTTATGCATATTATTGAGCCATACGTATGGCCAGTCATATCACAACAGTTTTACTGCTGCTTTGCTCATTGTCACTGTTTCTCTTGTAGTGTCTCCTCTAGTGATCACAACAGGCGTTCTTGGAGCTGTGGTTGTCATTGTCATGGTTGCAGTGCCACTTCTCATTGGATGCACTTGGTCAGTTGTACTTTGCATTTGGTCACTTTACAACTCTAAGCACAATACTACCCTGGCTGCATGTGCTAGTAAGTCATGGTTCATTATTAATTCTTCACATTGCATATTACGTATAGGAGAGCGAGCAGGACAAAGTGGAAGAAACAATATACTCTTGATAATTACAACTGTGAGCTTCGGGAGAATGTTGTGACCCCTCACAACAAGCAGTGGTCTGAGAGTTCTTGCAAGAGAGAGGAAGAAGATGGTGCGGAAGAGAATTTACCTGCCAATGTGGAAGCTACTGACTTGGAGCCAGCAACTCCACAAGCACCATCTACAATGCACATGAGGTATCATTCAGAGCTTCAGCACCTGACTAGCTAACAGCGCTAGCTAGCAAAGTGAAAACACTTTATAGACACTACTGAAGGAACTAGCTGGAAAGATTGCACTGCTACACACACACACACACACACACACACACACACACACACACACACACACACACACACACACACACACACACACACACACACACACACACACACACCACTTAAATATTTCCCTGCAGGCCAATTACACGTGTGTACATGCTATCAAATATTATGTCACCAGTTATAGATTTAGCTGAGGTGCACGGTAGGATTGCCAAGCATAAAGCACTGGAAGCTACATTCTAGGCAATGACGTTCATGTTTTATTAGAAAGAACCAGCTGTACTCACAAGTGTACCAGTGCTTGATGAAATGGGCATTAAAGAGGAAAGTGAAAGTTGCAAACCAACTGCAGCAGATGTGAGTGGCAAGCAACACTGGCAACTGCTTTGCATCCCTTGCAAAAAAAATTATGACTGCACCTTACATGCCATAAGTGCATACCATAATCTGTTTCTCTCCCTTGCTGCAGACCATTATGAGAAAACTGGATGCCAATGACACAGTTCAAGTGTCCCCTAAGGGTGACAGCGATTGCAACTGTAAGCTTCAAGAGAATGTTCCCCTTGACCCAGCTCCCCATGGGGAGGAGAAGGAAGAGTGCAAAGACGCGTACATGCCTATGTCTGTCAACGGGGAGGCTACCAACTTGGAGCCAGCTCCTGTATCTCCACTGGAGCCCTCTATGATGTACTTACAGCTGAAGAAGGTATACTGCAGACAGAGATAATATATTATGTGAACTGACTAGCAAACAACTGGCAACTTGAAAGCACTCTACACTACTGTGGAAACATGCCTGCTACAGATATATATTTACATTGCTATGGACACTCACGCACACACACACACATACATACACTCTCCTGTCATACATACACACACACACACACACATAAACACACGCACACATAATTATTGCAGGAGAAGTCTCCAACTCCTCTGAACAAGCAGTGCTCTGAGGGTTCTAGCAACACAGCAGAGGGAACAGAGGAGTGTGCAGAAGAGAATCTGTGTGCCAATAGCAACGTTGAACTGGAGCCAACACCTCCTAAAGTGCTGCCTAATTTGCTATGTACAACACACTTACAGGAAAAACAGGTATGCACAATATTACATTTTGGTTCTAGAGAACCATGTTGTTGCAAATTTATAGCCTCATGCATGACATGCCACTCAGTCTGACAGTGTGCATTGGAGTTAGCAATGCATTAAGTATTTATATACAGAAAGTACCAGCTGCATGTGTTTGCAAGCACACCAGTGTTTGATGAAATGGGCTTTAATGAGAAGGGTGGATGGTACAAATTTCCCATTGCACCAGCTGTGAGTTAATACAGTAGGAGCCATGCACGACAATCTCTGCCTCAAAGTTTGTGTGTACACGACATAAGATTTGAAATTGTATAATTACCTGTAGTATCTCTATTCTCCTCTTAGTGTACAAGAGGTTCTAGAGTCTCTTCCCCTACCTTCACCTACTGTAGACCATCAGAAGGCAGGTAGATGTGGAAGCAGCAGTATGCCCACACAGCGATAGCAAGCATAAGGTTCAGGAGAACTTCTCTGATGTTCCAGCTCCTCTTAACAAGCAGTTGCTTGAGGGCTCCGGTTACACAGACGAGAGGAAGGAGGAATGTGACAAAGAGAGTATATTTGTTGATAGTGGGGCAATTCAGCTGCATCCAACACCTCCTAAAGCACCACTCTATGATAAGTTCCTACTGGGAAGTGAGGTACGTACAAGTATATAGTATAATGCAGATAGCTCTAGAGATGTATGTACGTATGTAACGCCTGTCTATAGCTACAACTGGCGGCTTAAAGCATGCAATCACCACAGTGACTACTGTATATAGTAAACTATCAATTGCAAAATAGACCTGCTCTAAAGCTGACTATGCATATACGCATTGTAACGCTTCATATATTTGTTCACTGGCTAAGTCATAGCACGTATATATATATACATAAGTTAAGCTATTGACAATGACTGATTCATTTAGTATTTAGGTGCAAGTCCCTTCTGGGTACTGGTTGTACTGGCAGTTCAATGAATGATGCAGCATTAATCCTGTGTAGAAGAGACTGCCCAAGTCTGCGAACATAGGCATATACCATGCTTTAGGATCGGGAAACTTAAGTAACCAGGAATTGGGACAGATGTAACTTGTCAATAATTAACCAGACGTTTCGACCCAATCTAGGGTCTTCATCAGTGGTAGTACAATACCGGACATGGTGGCTTATATACAGGCAGTGGGAGACAATATCAGCAGTACATTTGGTCAGAGGCGAGTACCATGAACAGAGATGATGGCAACCTTCCTCAAGTGTGTACAACCTTCTTGTCCACCAATCACACTAGTCAATTCCCTACCCTCTCCCTTTCTATCCTTAATTTCCTCTCCCACACTTTACTTAATGGTTCCTTTGTCCCCCACTTTTGCCTTCATTATACCTTGCTAACCCATTACTTACAATACATGACCAAACATTTAAATTTCCCACCCACGCAATCTGTTCCCCACTCACGCAATTGCTTCCTGCCCTCACCTGTTGCTATTGCCTCTCCCTGCCTGTATATAAGCCACCATGTCCAGTGTTGTACTACCACTGATGAAGACCCTAGATTGGGTCAAAACGTCTGGTTAATTATTGACAAGTTACATCTGTCCCAATTCCTGGCTAGTGACGTTTCCCGATCCTAAAGCATGGTATGCACATAGCCACACAGAGATTTCAAAGTGATAGGCATACCAGTGTTTGCTCAAATGGATTTCAAAGAGAATAGTGGACTGCACAAACCATCTGACTCAGAAGCAGATGTGAGCTACTGTAACAATTAACACTGCATGTGTGTGCATTTGCATATGGTGAATAGTTGCACAGACTACAGCACTGTGGGTGCACATGGTACAACTACTGTACATGTATGTCTTTTCCACTTCCTCTTTGTACATCATGCATGGTCATTGCAGGCTTCCGGCAGGAAAGTGGATGCTGAAGTCGTAGTGCTCCCTGGCCTTGATGATGATTATAACTGTGAAGTAGAGGAGAATTCAGCATACAATGCATTTGCAGTGTCTTGTGAGATGGAAGGGGTGTATGAAGAAGTGGACATGCCTGGCACTGGTACAGATCTGAAGCTGGGGCTAACAGCTCCTCAGATTCCATGTAGGAATTACTTGCAGGAGAGAAAGGTACAAGCACACACACGCACACACACACACACACACACACACACACAACACACAAACACACACACACACACACACACACAAACACACACACACACACACACACACACACACACACACACACACACACACACACACACACACACACACACACACACACACACACACACATACACACACACACACACACACACACACACACACACACACACACACACACACACACACACACACACACACACACACACACACACACACACACACACACACACATGCATATGGTGAATAGTTGCACAAACTACAGCACTGTAGGTGCACATGGTACAACTACTGTACATGCATGTCTTTTCCCCTTCCTCTTTGCACATCATGCATGGTCATTGCAGGTTATCGGTAGGAAAGTTGATCCTGAAGTTGTAGTGCTCCCTGGCCTTGATGATGATTATAACTGTGAAGTAGAGGAGAACGCAGCATACATTCCATTTACAGTGTCTTGTGAGATGGAAGGGGTGTATGAAGAAGTGGACATGCCTGGCACTGATACAGATCTGGAGGTGGGGCTAACAGCTCCTCAGATTCCATGTAGGAATTACTTGCAGGAGAGAAAGGTACAAGCACACACACACACGCATGTGGACATGCACTTGTGACAGTTATGTATGTGAATATGTACACACAGAAAGGACCAACTGTGTTTGCAAGCATGCCAGTGTTTGATGAAATTGGCTTTAAAGAGAAGAGTGGGTGGTACAAACCCACAGTAGCAGATGTGAGTTAATGCACTGACAACAGTGCTTGGATTTAATCCTCTCTTACAGGTTTCATGAAGTTGAATGATGTTACTGCATGCAGTGTGTCTTGTCCACTCGCTTTCAATACTGCCAATGATGTATCTGTCATACTTCACCATGTATGTGCAGGTCATCAGAAGGAAGGTCAGTTTGGATGTCACAGCATTCCCTGAGCTAGGCTCAGGAGTGTACTTTATGTGTCACAAGACCAAGGAGCAGGCCAAGTGGGTGGGGGCCTCACCAGACCTGTGCCGCACCTTGTGTGGCCTCTTCTTCCAGCTCTACCAGAAGGAGCGCTCTGAGCTGACCCCACTGGAGGTGGAGCTCAAGTTCTTCTCCCCTCTTGCTGCTGACTGGGACATCAAGGTGTGGACTGCAGAGCCAAAGGACCTAGTGCTGGAGAGGGCCAAGAAGATAGTGGAGTACAAGACCCTGAAGCCTCTCGGTCTCAACAATGCCCTGAAGTTCACCACCAAGGAAGCCTGGGAAGTGTTCACTGCCTGGTATGCCCCTCAGAGGAGGTGGCGTTAGTGACTTCAACTATTTAATAAGCAAGACGTAGTGTATTGCTAAGTGTCTTCAGATGTGTGACAGTACAGTTGAGCTTATAATAAAGTATACCTATACACATACTCAGGACAGTTTCCCTTAGTGAAGGCTTCACGTTCAAGTTTTTCACTACAATTATCACCTAGCTACATATGCAAAGTTGCTTTGAACCATTTTGAATTGTGTGTAGCCATATATAACAACTTGCAGTTGAATCATGAATTAAGTTAAGTTAATGACTTGAAGCACTGGAGACGAGGGTACAATAGCTAATGGCTGTAATGCATGTCCACATCACAGTGGAGTTCTATAGCCAAGGCTGTATAGTTACCTTATCACTAGCAGTCGATATAGTGTTGTGTTAGTATGTACAGCAAGGCAAAATGTTCGTGCAAGCACACAAACTAGTGTGTAACATGATGGGAGGAGACCAAATATAGCATTAGCTATGAATTTGTTTAGCAGATATGGTCAAGTTGCTTCATTTATTTGACATGCACAGGTACTCCTTTCATGACATTTGCAGTATATTTTAACAGTCACTGTCACACACCATGCATCACAGCCATACCTGGCATGCACTGTGTGTATGAAGTAATGAAAGAGCATGTGTGTGGGTTGCAAGCCATACTGGGTTCTGCCTATGTCCACAACTTGAAAAGTGCAGTCCCCAATGGCTTCTCCAGTAATATGCTAATTGAGAAGGAGGAGCTACATGGCCACACCACAGTGGGGGAGTGCATTAACAGAGGTTGGGCACACACTCTGACAAAACCATACAAACATATGTGAATCGCTAATTCCAGGGACACCTTCTAAACTGCTGTGTGACCTCCTCAGAGCTGATTGATTGGTGGGAAATGGCTCTTATTGCTGCTACTACTCTATTGCTGGCACAGATGAGTGCGTTTGTGACTAGTGACTGCTATTGCAGGGAGTACACACCAGGTGAGCACAATGTGATAAGAGGTGGGAGCCGTCGGCAACCACCGTACTGCTGTGACTGATCAAATCATAACTAGTAACAGTGGAACTAATTATTTTGTATGTTTGAGCGCACCTCGGGATAATGATGGTAATTTGTGTACCTGCATGTACTGTAGTGGATTGGGCGTCTTGTGGAGGCAAGCCAACTGTTTCCAACAACACTGCAATTCTGAGTTGGATCAGTGCCAATGGCAGTTTTGGCCACAATGTTTCCAGAGCAGAATTGGAACTTACAAAAGTTGACAATGCTTGGAACCAGATAGGATGCTTCAACTTAGGAGAGGCTATATCAATGTCAGGGAATGTTTCTTCATTCTCCAATTACACTATACCATCAAATTCTGTGGACTACGACTCACTGTACATTGCAAGACTGCAGTGGGTTGATAGTGCAGGCAACAAGCATCTTGTCAAGGATGGTGACTGCTACTTCACACTACAGCCAAGTGAGCTGGTATTTGTATGCATACATATAGTGCAATATGTTGTTTGATCCATGACCATGAATGTCGCATGAAAGGGCGTACGTAGATTGAAAGAGCTGACTGTGTACAAAGAGAATATACACCTATTTTATATATTCTACTGATTCAGACATGCATCTGGCAGCCAGCTGAGTGCAATATCTTGGAACCACACCCAATCCTTAATGAAAATAATAATAATAATACAACATAATGTGTGCTTTTGCATGTAGGTGCACCCTAGTGCACCAGTGATTAATTGCTAGCCTGCATGATTTATTGTTAGGATTTAAGTTTGTTTCAATCATTTATTATTATTAAGTGCATGCTGTGTTGTTGTACATATATTATTATACTCCATTCTGTATACATAATGATATACACACAGTGCAGTCTACTGTATATATATATATATGTGTGTGTGTGTGCTGTTTCATGTATATTGGAACCTGTCCATATATGACAGCCACTCAGGCAGTTATATAGTTGGCCTTTATAGAGAAGTGGCTGTGCTAACGTTATTTGGGTCAGGGAGGTTGGCTAGCTGTTATATGGAGAGGTTGCTGAAAATGACCTTGCACCTTAGAGATGTGCTTTACTGTAGTATATTGCTGGGCTGGCTAGCAGACCAATAGCTGTTTGTTAATAATAAAACTGCTTTCTTATTAAGCAACTTTATAAATCAAGATGTTTTATGCTGTACTTGTAGCTCCTTCAGCTCCTCTGAATGTAGAAGCAGTGACAGTCACTTCATCATCAATTACTTGGATATGGGATAAACCAACAAACCATAGCAACTGGGTTACTCACTATCAAGTGTACAGATATTATAATTGGGATATTGTTAATGTTAACACTGGAACATACTACAAGTGGACTGGACTCTCTGCTAACACTTGGTATGGTATTCAAGTACAAGCTGTGACTGGAAGTGGAAAGTATAGCAATTGGAGCTCTTCAAAAAATGCATCCACACTACCTCCAGGTAAGTAAGTAGTGTGTGCTGTATAGTAGTCATTACATGTGTGTGTGCATTTTCAAGATTATCAACTTTTCAAAACTTTGAGCATACTAATCCATTAATAGCTCCAAATGCAGCTTCACCCAGGCCACATGTATCTATTGATGATAGTAAAATCACCTCAAGATCTGTGGTACCATCATCAAGTGGGTGTACTGGGGTTGGAAGTGGCAATTACAGTGTGAAATACACCTTTACAGTGTCATGTGTGAATTCAGCTGGCATGACTGAACCAAATGTAACCAGATATGCCAGTACTTTACCTGAAGGTCAGTGAAGTAAAACTAAGTCCAGACAACTACTTGCTAGTGATCACAGAGTTGCACTTTATGTACTGTATGCCCTTTATGCATATTATTGAGCCATACGTATGGCCAGTCATATCACAACAATTTTACTGCTGCTTTGCTCATTGTCACTGCTTCTCTTGTAGTGTCTCCTCTAGTGATCACAACAGGCGTTCTTGGAGCTGTGGTTGTCATGTCATTGTGTTAATCACAACTGTGAGCTTCAGGAGAATGTTCACTATGTTGTGACCCCTCACAACAAGCAGTGGTCTGAGAGTTCTTGCAAGAGAGAGGAAGAAGATGGTGCGGAAGAGAATTTACCTGCTAATGTGGAACCTACTGACTTGGAGCCAGCAACTCCACAAGCACCGTCTACAATGCACATACAGGAGATTGAGGTATCATTCAGACAGCTGTACGAGTAGAGCTACAGCACCTGACTAGCTAACAGCGCTAGCTAGCAAACTGAGAGCACTTTATAGACACTACTGAAGGAACTAGCTAGAAAGATTTCACTGCTACAAACACACACAAACACATGTACACATGCACATACACACACACACACACACACACACACACACACACACACACACACACACACACACACACACACACACACACACACACACACACACACACACACACACACACACACACACCACTTAAATGTTTCCCTGCAGGGCCAATTACACATGTGTGTACATACTATTAAATATTATGTCACCAGTTATAGATTTAGCTGAGGTGCATGGTAGGAGCTATAGGTGCCCCAAACTGCCAAAACATAAATTACTGACAGCTACATTATGGGCAATGACATTCATGTTCATTAGAAAGAACCAGCTGTACTCACAAGTGTACCAGTGCTTGATGAAACAGGCATTAAAGAGGAAAGTGAAAGTAGCAAACCAGCTGCAGCAGATGTGAGTGGCTTGCAACATTGGCAATAGTGCATATCTTTGCATCCCTCATAAAAATTATGACTGTACCTTACATGCTATAAGTGCATACAATAATCTGTTTCCCTCCCTTGTTGCAGACCATTAGGAGAAAACTGGATGCCGATGACACAGTTACAGTGTTCCTTAATGGTGACAGTGATTGCAACTGTAAGCTTCAAGATAATGTTCCCCTTGACCCAGCTCCCCATGGGGAGGAGAAGGAAGAGTGCAAAGACGCGTACATGCCTATGTCTGTCAATGGGGAGGCTACCAACTTGGAGCCAGCTGCAGTACCTCTGCTAGAGCCCTCTATGGGGTACTTACAGCTAAAGAAGGTACATATGTATACTGCAGACAGACAGAGAAATAATATTATGTGAACCCCTGACTAGCAAACAACTGGCAACTTGAAAGCACTCTACACTACTGTGGAAACATGTCTGCTACAGATATATATTTACATTGCTATGGACACACATGCACACACACATATACATACACTCCCCTACCATACATACACACACACATATAAACACACGCACACATATTGCAGGAGAAGTCTCCAAATCCTTTGAACAAGCAGTGCTCTGAGGGTTCTTGCAACGCAGCAGAAGGAACAGAGGAGTGTGCAGAAGAGAATCTGTGTGCCAATAGCAAAGTTGAACTGGAGCCAACACCACCCTAAGTGCCGCCTATTTTGCTGTGTACAACGCACTTACAGGAAAAACAGGTATGCACAATTTTACATTTTGGTTCTAGGGAACCATGTTGTTGCAAATTTATAGCCTCATGCATGACATGCCACTGACAGTGTTCATTGGAGTTAGCAATGTATTAAGTATTTATATACAGAAAGTACCAGCTGCATGTGTTTGCAAGCACACCAGTGTTTGATGAAATGGGCTTTAATGAGAAGGGTGGATGGTACAACTTTCCCATTGCACCAGCTGTGAGTTAACACAGTAGGAGCCATGCATGACAATCTCTGCCTCAAAGTTTGTGTGTACACGACATAAGATATGAAATTGTATAATTACCTGTAGTATCTCTATTCTCCTCGTAGTGTACAAGAGGTCTAGAGTCTCTTCCCCTCCCTTCACCTACTGTAGACCATCAGAAGGCAGGTAGATGTGGAAGCAGCAGTATGCCCACACAGCGATAGCAAGCATAAGGTTCAGGAGAACTTCTCTGATGTTCCAGCTCCTATTAACAAGCAGTTACTTGAGGGCTCCGGTTACACAGATGAGTGGAAGGAGGAATGTGACAAAGAGAGTATATTTGTTGATAGTGGGGCAATTCAGCTGCATCCAACACCTCCTAAGGCGTCACTCTATGAGAAGTTCCTACTGGGAAGTGAGGTACATACAAGTATATAGTATATTGCAGATAGCTCTAGAGATGTATGTACGCATGCAATGCCTGTCATATACATATATTAAGCTATTGACAATAACTGATTTATTTAGTATTTGGTTGCAAGTCCTAATTACTTGTCTTCTGGCTACTGGTTGTATTGGCAGTTCAAGGAATGATGCTGCATTGATCCTGTGTAGAAGAGACTGCCCAAGTCTGCGAACATAGGCATACCATGCTTTAGGATCGGAAAACTTCAGTAGCCAGGAATTGGGGCAGATGTGACTTGTCAATAATTAACCAGACGTTTCGACCCAATCTAGGACATGGTGGCTTATATACAGGCTGGGGGGTGGCAATAGCAACAGTACATTTGGTTGGAGCCGAGTACCATGAACAGAGATGATGGCAACCTTCCTCAAGTGTACAACCTTCTTGTCCGCCAATCACACTAGTCAATTCCCTAACCTCTCCCTTTCTATCCTTAATTTCCTCTCCCACACTTTACTTAATGGTTCCTTTGTCCCCCACTTTTGCCTTCATTGTACCTTGCTAACCCATTACTTACAATACATGACCAAACATTTAAATTTCCTGCCCACGCAATCTGTTCCCCACTCACGCAATTGCTTCCTGCCCTCACCTGTTGCTATTACCTCTCCCTGGCTGTATATAAGCCACCATGTCCAGTGTTGTACTACCACTGATGAAGATCCTAGATTGGGTCAAAACGTCTGGTTAATTATTGACAAGCTACACCTGTCCCAATTCCTGGCTAGTGAAGGTTTCCCGATCGTAAAGCATGGTATGCACCTAGCCACACAGAGAATTTCAAAGTGATAGGCATACCAGTGTTTGCCCCAATGGATTTCAAAGAGAAGAGTAGACGGCACAAACCATCTGACTCAGAAACAGATGTGAGCTACTGTAATAACACTGCATGTGTGTGCATTTGCATATAGTGCATAGTTGTACAAACTACAACACTGTAGATGCACATGGTACAACTACTGTACATGTATGTCTTTTCCCCTTCCTCTTTGCACATCATGCATGGTCATTGCAGGTTGTCGGCAGGAAAGTTGATGCTGAAGTTGTAGTGCTCCCTGGCCTTGTTGATGATTATAACTGTGAAGTAGAGGCGAATGCAGCATACATTCCATTTACAGAATCTTGTGAGATGGAAGGGGTGTATGAAGAAGTGGACATGCCTGGTACTGATACAGATCTGGAGGTGGGGCTAACAGCTCCTCAGATTCCATGTAGGAATTACTTGTAGGAGAGAAAGGTACAAGCACACACACACACACACACACACACACACACACACACACACACACACACACACACACACACACACACACACACACACACACACACACACACACACACACACACACACACACACACACACACACACACACACACACACACACACACACACACACACACACACACACACACACACACACACACACACACACACACACACACACACACAGTGGTGCACAAAGACAATGCTTTGGCGCTTTAGGCGATCTGGGCATGTAATATGTACACACAGAAAGGACCAACTGTGTTTGCAAGCATGCCAGTGTTTGATGAAATTGACTTTAAAGAGAAGAGTGGATGGTACAAACCCACAGTAGCGGATGTGAGTTAATGCACTGACAACAGTGCATGGATTTAATCCTCTCGTACATTTCACTGCTCATTAGTTGAATTATGTTACTCCACACAATGTCACTTGTCCACTCCTTTTCAGTACTGCCAATGATCTATCTGTCATACTTCACCATGTATGTGCAGGTCATCAGAAGGAAGGTCGTTGTGGATGTCACAGCCTTCCCCGAGCTAGGCTCAGGAGTGTACTTCATGTGTCACAGGACCAAGGAGCAGGCCAAGTGGGTGGGGCTCTCACCAGACCTGTGCCGCACCTTGTGTGCCCTCTTCTTCCAGCTCTACCAGAAGGAGCGCTCTGAACTGACCCCACTGGAGGTGGAGCTCAAGTTCTTCTCCCCTCTTGCTGCTGACTGGGACATCAAGGTGTGGACTGCAGAGCCAAAGGACCTAGTGCTGGAGAGGGCCAAGAAGATAGTGGAGTACAAGACCCTGAAGCCTCTCGGTCTCAACAATGCCCTGAAGTTCACCACCAAGGAAGCCTGGGAAGTGTTCACTGCCTGGTATGCCCCTCAGAGGAGGTGGCATTTGTGACTTCAACTATTAAATATGCAAGATTTAGTGAATCGCTACATGTCTTCAGGTGTGTGTGCTTATAACAAAGTATACCTATGCACCTACTCAAGACAGTTTCCCTTAGTGAAGGTTTCACATTCAAGTTTGTCACTATAATTATTGGCTAGCTATGCAAAGTTGCTTTGGACCATTTGAATTGTGTGTAGTCATAATATAACTTGCAGTTGAATCATGAATACAGTGCAAGTTACATTATACACCACTAATCTAAAGTAAATAATATAATATAATATAATATAATTCCCGGGGGGTTAGGCACCCCTCACGAACATGTGATAGGTGTGTCTTTGAAGTATGGGAGATTTTAAGACTTTTAAATGAGGCAGAAGTTTTAATTAGGCTTTTGTTCTTCTACAAGCAGCCCGCAAAATCCTAATATAAATGTGCATAGCATAACACTTAATGTATGGCGCATTTATATTGATGCATAGTGGTATTTTGTATATTAATGCAACTGAGCTCGTTGAGACGTGAAACTTGGTGGACACATCCAAGTGGTCCACCTTCCTATGTTATTAGCGGGATTTCTTAATTAGTCTCAAAATGGCCGACATATGTGAGGTGTATAATGTATTCAACCAGCCCGGCCCGCTCAGTCATGACACTTGATGGACCTAGTCAGATAATCCAACTGTTCATGTCATTAGCAGGATTCTTAATTAGTTGCAAAATGGTCGAGAAAAATGAGGTTCATTGCATATCTTACCAACCCAGCCCTGCTAAGTCATGATACTAAGTGGATGTAGTTAGATGACCAATTTCCTCATGTCATTAGCAGTATTGCTTAATTAGTCACAAAATGGAGGCAATGTTTTGAACAATCACATTTTGACACCAATTTGTAGGCATTTGCCGCTATGCTGGAGCAGAGCAGCACCAACATGTACACTTGCTCACAACTATCCAGCCACAATATCCAGCTACTACACCACTACATAGATAAATACAACCGCCATCACCACCACCACAGTGGAAGTTGCAATGAACACACTAGTATAATATTATGTGCTAGAGCTGCAAGGAAACAGACCACCACATCAGGCGCTGCTACCACATACTACCACCACCACCACACAGTGCAAGTTACAATATTACGGCCACCACATGCATTCCTAGATGAACATGACCACCACCACCACCACCACATGGTGCCAGTACAATGCATGCATTCAGTATATGCGCCATTGCTCTAGAAAAAACACCACCACCACCACCACACAGTGCAAGTTACAATATCGCAGCCACCACCACCTGTGCCAGTAAAGTATCTGTGCTAGTTGGTCATAGAAAAAAGCACCACCAGTGCAAGTTACAGTAGCCACCACCACATGTGCCAGTAGAGTATCTGCACCAGTTGGTCATAGAAAAAGACCACCAGTGCAAGTTACAGTGGCACCAGCACCATTCGCACCACCACATGTGCCAGAAAGTAAATGCGTTCAATGGCTGAAGAAAAAGACCACCAGCGCAAGTTATACAGCTGGTCAGAACCTGCACCACCGCCATTGGAGTGCACGCTGCAGCAAGCAAATGTAAGCTTGCCTAAGGGCATGCCATTGAATTGAGGGTGCATGGAAAGAAATTCAATGGCATGCCCTTAGGCAAGCTTACATTTGCTTGCTGCAGCGTGCACTCCAATGGTGGTGGTGCAGGTTCTGACCAGCTGTAACTTGCGCTGGTGGTCTTTTTCTTCAGCCATTGAGCGCATTTACTTTCTGGCACATGTGGTGGTGCGAATGGTGCTGGTGCCACTGTAACTTGCACTGGTGGTCTTTTTCTATGACCAACTAGCGCAGATACTCTACTGACACATGTGGTGGTGGCTACTGTAACTTGCACTGGCGGTGGTCTTTTTCTATGACCAACTGGCGCAGATACTCTACTGGCACATGTGGTGGTGGCTACTGTAACTTGCACTGGTGGTGCATTTTTTCTATGACCAACTAGCACAGATACTTTACTGGCACAGGTGGTGGTGGCTGCGACATTGTAACTTGCACTGTGTGGTGGTGGTGGTGGTGTTTTTTCTAGAGCAATGGCGCATATACTGAATTAAGTAATAGATAAATGCTGATCATGAGGTGTCGTTGAGATTTAGAGCACGAGGCACGAGGGCGCGAAGCGCCCGAGTGCCGAGTGGTCTAAATCTTCAGACACCGACTGGTCAGCATTTAATGTTATAGATCCCAAATGATTGGGCGAGGAGCCGGCAGCGAATCAATTTACCTACTCGTCCCTGCGTCATCACGCGTCTTCCGGAAGCTTATACTCCTGACAGTGGCAGAGAAAACGTCGTGTGATTCGGCTCTCAAGTTAGGTTGTTCATCTCACAGCGGACGCTTCCTACTGGTCGGCAGTGGATGCGACGCGTCAGCTAAGCGTAGGCTTACTCACTGTCAGCCACGTCAGCCACAGCGTTTCCCAGAGCGGTGTCTCTAACCAAAGCCTGTTCCCAGCTCGTAGCTAACCAGTTCCTTTCTCGGCTCAGGTTCGTAGCCGGATTGTGGCTTTTCCCTGTTTCTCGACGAAACAAGTGAGCCGGGTGACCTGTGCATCGTATATATGTTGTGGCGTTAGCTACTGTTGCTTATCACAGCTGCAGTTTCTCTGCTATAGACTACGGGCCTAAGCCACGCCCATGCTCTAAGTTAAGTTAATGACTTGAAGCACTGGAGATGGGGTACAATAGCTAATGGCTGTAATGCATGTCCACATCACAGTGGAGTTCTATAGCCAAGGCTGTATAGTTACCTTGTCACTAGCAGTCGATATAGTGTTATGTTAATATGTACAGCAAGGCAAAATGTTCGTGCAAGCACACCAACTAGTGTGTAACATGATGGGAGAAGAGGAGACCAAATATAGCATTAGCTACGAATTTGTTTAGCAGATGTGGTCAAGTTGCTTCATTTATTTGATAATTGCTGCTAGTTACACATGCAAAGACACTCCTTTCATGCACGTTTGCAATATATATGTTATGCACATACCTCCAACCTGCACAAACCTCCAACTTATATAAGTCACTGTCACACACCATGCATACAGCCTTACCTGGCATGCACTGTGTGTGTGAAGTAATAAATGAGAATGTGTGTGGGTTTCAAGCCATACTGGGTTCTGCCTGTGTCCACAACTTGAAAAGTGCAGTCCCCAATGGCTTCTCCAGTAAGATGTTAATTGAGGAGGAGGAGCTACATGGCCACACCACAGTGGGGGAGTGCATTAACAGAGGTTGGGCACACACTCTGACAAAACCATACAAACATATGTAACTCTCTAATACAGGGGCTATTTGCTAAGGCGGTACTCTTACAACTAACTAAACACATGACAGTTACTGTATGTAACTGTAAACAAAAAACAGCACTTTCTGAACTTGGTGTGTGACTTCCTCAGAGACGATTGAGCTGTGGACAATGAATCTTATTGTCAGTACCGTTCTATTGCTAGTACAGATGAGTGAGTTTGTGACTAGTACCCACTACTGCAGGAATTACACCTACATACCAGGTGAGTACAATGTGTTAGGAGGTGGGAGCTGTTGTAACTTACTAATACAGTACAAGTTAGCTGCATCGGTCCACTTTACACGAACACCTGGTATTATGCATATGATCAATAACTATTTGCATTGTGTACATGTATGTAGTGCACCAGAGGAATTGTGGAGGCAAGCCAACTGTCTCCAATGATTCTGCAACTCTTAGTTGGATCACAGAAAGCGGATTTGGCAGCAGTGTTGTCGGGGCTGAATTGAACCTTAAGAAAGTTGACAACGCTTGGAGTCAGTCAGGATGCTTAAACATAGAGGAGGTTCTATCAGGGTCAGTGTCTGTTGCTAAATCCGGTAATTACACCATATCACCGTCTTCTGTGGACTACGACTCACTGTACATTGCAAGACTGCAGTGGATTGATAGTGCAGGCAACAAGTTTCTTGTCAAGGATGGTGACTGCTACTTCACACTACAGCCAAGTGAGCTAGTGTTTGTTTGCACATGTAGAATATTAATACATTTGCTTCATGACCATGAATATTGCATCAACAGACAAAGGGTGTAAGAACTGACTATCTGTATAACAAGACTTGAAGAGTATGAAGTCTATTAGTTGAAGTGGATATCAAATTAGCCAGCAGCCAGCTCAGCTAGTGCATTAACATGAAACAGTTAACACTCAACCCTAATGCTAATGTTAAGTAATATAAATACAAATCTTATAGTGCAATGTATAAGTACATATGTGTGTTTATTTATATATTTTGTTGAACTGTCTGCCGGACCAATATTGATCTATTTTGGTACTGCAATTATTGTTTCCCTATTAAACATTTACAAATCAATTTGTGTATGCCTTATATGTAGCTCCATCAGCTCCTCTGAATGTAACAGCAGTGGCTGTCACTTCATCATCAATTACTTGGATATGGGATGAGCCAGCAAACCATAGCAACAGAATTACTCACTATCAAGTGTACAGATATTATAATTGGGATATCATAAATGTTACCACTGGAACATACTACAAATGGACTGGACTCTCTGCTAATACTTGGTATACTATTCAAGTACGAGCTGTGACTGGTAGTGGAAGTTATGGCAGTTGGAGCTCTTGGGAATTTGTGTCCACACTACTACCAGGTATATATTTATGTATGTAGTGTGTACTATACAGCAGTCATTGCGTCTGCACTGGTAAGCTTATGGATGGATGCATTATAATGTCTCCACACAGTTCCACCCAGGCCAAGTGTGTCCATTGATAATAGTAAAATCACCTCCAGATCGGTGGTACTGACATTGAGTGGGTGCTCTGGTGTTGGTAGTGGCAAGTACAGTGTGAGATACACATTTGCTGGTGGGAGTGTGTTAACTGCTGAGACTGGTACTTCAAATTCAACGCTAACAGTAACAGAATTGAGGCCAGAAATGCAATACGCCTTCACAGTGGCATGCGAGAATTCGGCTGGCGTGACTGGACCAAGTGCAACCAGATATGCCAATACTTTATCGGAAGGTTTGTAAACCAGTGAATACAGTATACAGTAATACAGATTACCTTAAAAATATCTGTCATATCCTGAGCGCTCTCATTTCTAGATACACTACAGCCAAACATATCTTCCGTATCAATCAGTGATTCCTTGGATTCTGCTGATATTATGTGGACTGCACCAAGTGCACAGGTAACAGTGACGGGGTATGATGTTCGGGTTGTGGCTCATGTGGGAGGTGTATCACAGTCACCTTCAGTGTACTTGATGGCAGCCAGCTGGTATAGTAGAAGCTATAATGTACCACAGAGTTTTACACCTGAAACAGTGTACACATTCCAAGTGCGTGCACAGACATCAGTTGGTACAAGTCAGTGGAGCACACCTGTGGTCAGAAGTACACTGCCTGCTGGTTAGTTGCCATAATTTATTGTCAATTGTATGAATAACCTTCGCATGTTCTTACACATGTTCACATATGCAGCATTTGATGTACATCATCTGCTTACCTATTTGCAGATGCACTTCAGCCAACGATATCGTCCGTAGTGACAAGTGATACACAAGCTACCATACGATGGGATGCACTCAATACTATTCTAACTCTGACTGGATATAACATTTTGGTACTACGGCAAGTAGAAAACACTCCACAGGGAACTTCTTTATCAGTTGGCCAAGGCACGCTGTACACGGTGATTCAGGACTTAACACCCGAAACAGTATACACTTTCCAAGTGCGTGCTCGAACCTCAGTAAGCATGAGTCAGTGGAGTATACCTGTTGTTAGAAGTACACTGCCTACTGGTTAGTTTCAAAATGGCCATTTCTCACATTATTAATTTACATATAATATAAAATAGCCCATTATGGTTCTACTCTATATGCAGTTCCTCTCCAAGTTGATGGATTCACAGCCTCTTCCCCCACACCCACCTCAATCACTGTGTCATGGAATGAAACAAATTCAACCATTGAGTATTACAAGGTGAGATTATTGCTAAACTGGTTACTATATATGTCTCCTTTCATGGCCACTACCGTACCTATACAGTTTGTCCGCATGTACTGCAGTGCATAGTAATACAGTGGCTCCTGTCTAAGACAGCCACCTGTGTGCCAGTTCTATATACTGACCTCTATAGAGAGTTGACTGCCTTACAGAGGTAGATTGCAATGTTTTAGTGCTATTTGGAGCCAGGGAGGCTGGCTGTTTTAGAGAGGTGGCTGCCTAATGCAGTGACCATCATAGATAGGTTCCACTGTAGAACTATAAGGTTGCATAACTTATACTAATTTAAAAAACTTATAAGAAATGCCATCTGCATCTGTATTATATGCACATGGACACATTTGTATTATGATAGAAGTGAAGTGTATAAAAGTAACATCAACTCTATAATGTCTGCAGGATCATTATATTTCAGGATTTATGTACGTACATGAGTAACAGTGCATGTCTACATTGTTAGTGTCATAAACTCTCTGCACTCAATCCTTGCAGCTCACCCTATGCAATGTGGCAGCTAACACTACAGAGAACTACGATCTGTTCCACACTGTCAACTCACACACATTTCATGACTTGACCCCCAACACTGCTTACTCTGTGTCCATCACTGCTGTCAACAAGGCAGGGAGTGGACCAACTGTGTCTATGTCATTGCCTGTCATAGCTGCTGCACAAGGTGCTTCATATAACAACAAGGGTATAGCCAACTGTATAAGATTAATAAGTGCATTCCATCAAGTTTGTGTGGTGGTAATGCATCAGGCAAAATTGTTTACATACATATTAGGCATGTGTGCTATGAAATTGAGACAAACATGATGGCCTGTTGAGGCATTTATACCTTCTCTTGCAGTGTCTCCTCTAGCAATCACAACAGGCACACTTGGAGCTGTGGTTGTCATTGTGATAGTTGCAGTGCCACTTCTCAGCATTGGAATCACTTGGTTAGTTGTACTTTCATTGTCAATTTGTAGCTAACTCTAAGCATGCTGCTATCATGTGCTAGTCATGGCACTTTATTGGGTTCTTCACATTTGGCACCTTAGGTGGATGATCAAAGCAAAGATAAGGAAGCTGAATAAATTAGACGGTGACAACTGTGAGCTGCGGGAGAATGTGTCCTATGTCACAACCTCTCACTACAAACAGTGGGGTGGGGATTCCTGTAAGGTGAAGGAGGAGGATGGGTGCAAGGAGGAAGACATGTCTGCCAATGGCGAGCTCAAGGCTCTTGAGCTGGAGCAAGCATCTCCGCTGGTCCCATTTAGGAAATATTTGCAGGAGGATAAGGTATGCAGACAGATACAATAACTGGCCAGCATGAGCAGCTGTAAGTGTATTAGATAGATTGCTGTATAAGACTCTATACAAAGGGGAATGCACTGCCATGCAATCACACGCAAACACATCGTCCCATGCACCTGCACACAGACATAATCACTTTTGCACAAAGAGCCCACCAGCCTGCAGGGCTAAGTACGCATCCATGCACCTGATCTGTATACACATATTAATATTTAATTCCGTATACATATTTGTGATTCAAACTTGCCAATGTATAATATGTCATCTGAATGAAATGTCAATTATTGGTTCCTTACTACTGTTGTTGGTTCATATGAAATTGAACTATATGTATACTGTAGAAAGGACCAACTGTGTTTGCAAGCTTGCCAGTGTTTGATGAAATGGACTTTAAAGAGAAGAGTGGATGGTACAAACCCACAGTAGCAGATGTGAGTTATATTAAGGTTCTGACAACAGTGAATGAATTATATCTCTCTCATTTATTGCGATTGTTATACATAATTAAATAACTACGTAGAAACTACACACATGCGGTAGCTATTGGTAATTTTCTTTTGGTCACCTTACTGTGCTGCAGATCATTTCTGAAAAGCTGGACATAGATGCGGCAGTGTTCTCTGACCTTGGCCCAGGGGTGTACTTCATGTGTCACAAGACCAAGGAGCAGGCCAAGTGGGTGGGGGCCTCACCAGACCTGTGCCGCACCTTGTGTGGCCTCTTCTTCCAGCTCTACCAGAAGGAGCGCTCCAAACTCAGCCCACTGGAGGTGGAGCTCAAGTTCTTCTCCCCTCTTGCTGCTGATTGGGACATCACGGTGTGGACTGCAGAGCCAAAGGACCTAGTGCTGGAGAAGGCCAAGAAGATTGTGGAGTACAAGACCCTGAAGCCTCTCGGTCTCAATACTTCCCTGATATTCACTACCAAGGAATTGTGGGAGGAATTCACCGGCTGGTTTATTGCTCAAAGGAGGCAGCAGTCATGAATCTGCAGCAATTGCATTTCAAAACATACATAAAATGTGTGGTGTGATGAGTGACATTAATGATACCATAGGTACACATGCTCAAAGTAGTATAGTTTGTACACATTCATATACATAGCATATAGGGTGACCCCAAGTAATGTATAATACATACGTAGGTGGAGTTTACACTGGATGATGTTGAATGATGTAAGTGAATCGTGTAATAATAAAACGTTTGTGCTTTCAACTTGAGTCTGCATCCATGCAGCATGCACATACACACACAGTGCAATGGCTGTTCTGTGTGTGCCTGGGAGTCTCTGTCACACCACCACAGCCTCATTAAGAATGGTATTATGAACTCCAAGCTGTAATGATATAAGGGAAGACCTATGTACCAGTAGAACTGGTGAGGGGCTAGGGGAGCTGAACAGTCACAAAAGAAGCTTAAATTCAGTGTAAAATTGCCATGCATAACTAGGCATTGATATAACATAATATACATAGATAGCAAAACATCTGATGGAATGTGCAGAATTTTGAACTGATTCCAGGTTAGTATTATGTCACTATTTAAAGCTATGTGATCATATATTAGTCTGACATCGACCTCTATAATTATACAAACTGTGGATTAGGGGAGAACAGGCATGTGAACAAATGATTTGCCACATGGTTACCTTGGTCCTACAAGCTGAGGCATGATGGCTTTACTCAATCATCATTACCATTATCATGATTACTGGTACATGCAATTGAGCGCATTAACAGGATATATAGCATGCAAGGGTTGACAGTAGGCACACATACATGTGAATTCCATATTGTAGGGAAGTTTCAAGGGATTTTGGTAAACCCCCATTCAAATACATTGGCAACAATATAAAACTAGAGAACTACTGCAGAGGATGCATTAATGCTGACTGGTTGTTTGTGATACGTACTAAGACAGTCTTCATTCAACATCATTTCAGCTCCCAAAACAGTTACCTTTCATTTGGCAGCCAATTCTGTTATACTGTTATCATCTGACTGTATTGTGCAGCAAGTACAGCTGCAATCCTAATGGGACCCCTCTCCTGGCAAAGCCCCTATGCTGCCTGTTGTGTTGTGCTTTCAGCGATTAACTTGCACTGAAAATATCACTCATTATATGGTAGGACACAAATGGTTTGTTTTAGCAAGTGCTCATGCATGCATTATGACATTGTGTATGTGATTGACCATGGTTTGCATAAAACGTATGGTGTGATGCATGGTGGACAGCAGAGGTAACCTGCATGCATGCTCAAGATGCAGCTACCGCTGTGTCCTTAAGACAGCATGCAACAATAGAGCTAAAGAAGTACTGCAAAAGATACGTTAATGCTAGAGCTGCTACTAGCCTTTTCTGGAAGACAGTCTCCATTCAATATTATTTCTACTTCCAATTTGAAAATGCTCACCTTGCATTTGATGGCCATTCGCTAACATCATATAACATCACTATGCATCCAGTAAGGTTGTAAGCCTAGCTGGGCCCTGTTTTCAAATTCTTTGCTAAGTCCCTATACTGCATGTAGTTTTTTTAAAGATAACTTGCAAAGTGCTGTTGACAATATGTCGACCAAAAGCTTATTTACTGTCTACTGAAATATGCATGGTAGTTTACATTATGCAGGCATGTTGGTTGTTCCTATGATATATTCTGATCGAAAATGAAGGCAGCGCATTTCCAATGCCAGCTTTCCTACAGAGTACCTTTATCTGCTTACGTGGTTTATCATGCAAGCAATACAAAGTGAGCCCTTACAAAAAGAAGGCATCATACTGAGACCAGTGAAAAGAATTCTTTATCAGTCGGCTTTGGTGAACTGCACATAAGGTAGACATCTGGATTCAGAGACAGGATGTGTGCAGCAGTTAGTGAAACACCCACACCCACACACACATTCCAGGAGAAGTCTCCAACTCCTCTGAACAAGCAGCGGTCAGAGAGTTCTTGCAACACAGAAGAGGAGAGAGAGGAGCATGAAGAAGAGAAACTGCATACCAATGCTGAAGTGGATCCAACACCTCCTAAAGTGCTGCCTAAAGTGCTATGTACAACACACTTACAGAAAAAAAGAGGTATGCATGATTTTTACATCTTGGTCCTAGGGAACCATGTTGTTGCAAATCTACGTATAGCCTCAGGCATGATATATATTCAATGGTTAATTTACTCAAAAATGTAATATTAACTGCTGTGATTATGCTTTTTAGCATATTGATTGTCGGCTACTTTGCCACGGACATTGTTCAATGGAGTTAGCAATGCATTTATTATTATAGAAAGCACCAGCTGTGATTGCAAGGACACCAGTGTTTGATGAAATGGGCTTTAAAGAGAAGAGTGGATGGTACAAACCCACTACACCAGCTGTGAGTTAATACAATAGGAGCCGTGCATGCCAATCCCTGCAAGGTTTGTATGTACATATATGATACAAGAATTGACACTGATGTGTACAGTTACATGCAGTAGCTCTATTCTCCACTTAGTGTGAAAGAGGTCTAGAGTCTCTTCCCCTCCCTTTACCTGCTGTAGACCATCAGAAGACAGGCAGATGTAGAAGCAGCAGTATGTCCACACCTTGACAGTGATAGCATGTATACAGTTCAGGAGAACTTTTCCAATGTTCCAACTCCTCTTAACAAACAAATTCCTGATGGCTCCTGTTACACAGAGGAGGGTAAGGAGGAATGCGAAGAAGAAAGTATATTTATCAATAGTGCAGCAATTCAGCTGGATCCAACACCTCCTAAAGCACCGCTCTATCAAAAGTTCCTACAGGGAAGTGAGGTACACATGTACATGTATAGTGTAATGCAAACAGCTCTAGAGATGTGCGTACACAACACCTGCATGACTAGCTATAACTGGCAACTTTATAGCATTCACTGTTACTGCATGCACATAGTGAGCCATATATACAGTAGCTAGAAAAGGTTGTGCTACCACACAAACATGTACATCATGCATACATGGACACACATGCAGTACATACATCACTCAACTGCAAGTATAGCCTTGCTAAATGGCTAACAATATGCATGCATGCATTGTAACACTTCATAATGATAGCATAGAGACTCATATATAGCTACATGGGGCATATTGTAGTTAGTGGGTAGTTGTTCAAGCACTTGCGTAGCAGAAATTCACGGTACAGTAACTCAGGACATTTCAGCCAGTAGGCTCATCAGCTGATAAACTGAAGCCACTTCCAGCCCTTTCAAGCCATGGTCACACCTCTATATAAACAGCATCTCCTCTGTATCTTCAGTGTATCAGCTGATGAAGGCCTACGTGGCTGAAACTTCCTGAGTTATCGTGAATTTCTGCTACACAAGTGCTCAAACAACTACCCACTAGCTACAACATATTAGAAATTGTGTTTGTAACTTATGTTAAATAGATTAAGCCATTGATAATAATATTGATTTGCATGGTATTTGGGTGCAAGTCTTAATTATTCTAGTCTTCTGGCCACTGGTTTGTACTGGCAGTGCAATGAATGATGCTTCATTGATCCTGTGTAGAAGGGACCGCCCATGACTGCAAACATAGGCATACCAGTGTTTGCCCCAATGGATTTCAAAGAGAAGAGTAGACAGCACAAACCATCGGACTCAAAAGCAGATGTGAGCTACTGTAACAATTAACACTGCATGCGTGTGCATTTGCATACATTGCAGTGCATAGTAGCACAAGCTACAACACACTGTAGATGCACATGGTACACCTACATGTACGTATGTCTTGTCCCTTCCTCTTTGCACATTATGCATGGTCATTGCAGGTTATCGGCAGGAAAGTTGATGCTGAAGTTGTAGTGCTCCCTGGCCTTGTTGATGATTATAACTGTGAAGTAGAGGAGAATGCAGCATACAATGCATTTACAGTGTCTTGTGAGATGGAAGGAGTGTATGAAGAAGTGGACATGCCTGGCACTGATACAGATCTGGAGGTGGGGCTAACATCTCCTCAAATTCCATGTAGGAATTACTTGCAGGAGAGAAAGGTACAAGCACACACACACACACACACACACACACACACACACACACACACACACACACACACACACACACACACACACACACACACACACACACACACACACACACACACACAATCACACATACAGAGTGGTGCTCAAAGACAATGCTTTGGTGCTTTAGGTGATGTGGACATGCACTTGTGACAATTATGTATGTGAATATGTACACACAGAAAGGACCAACTGTGTTTGCAAGCATGCCAGTGTTTGACGAAATGGGCTTTAAAGAGAAGAGTGGATGGTACAAACCCACAGTAGCAGATGTGAGTTAATGCACTGACAACAGTGCATAGATTTTATCCTCTCTTACATTTCACTGTTCATGAAGTTTAATTATGTTACTGCATGCAGTGTGTCTCGTCCACTCCCTTTTCAGTACTGACAATGATGTATTCATCATACTTCACCATGTATGTGCAGGTCATCAGTAGGAAGGTTGTTGTGGATGTTGCAGCATTCCCCGAGCTAGGCTCAGGAGTGTACTTCATGTGTCACAGGACCAAGAAGCAGGCCAAGTGGGTGGGGGCCTCACCAGACCTGTGCCGCACCTTGTGTGGCCTCTTCTTCCACCTCTACCAGAAGGAGCGCTCCAAACTCAGCCCACTGGAAGTGGAGCTCAAGTTCTTCTCCCCTCTTGCTGCTGACTGGGACATCACGGTGTGGACTGCAGAGCCAAATGAGCTGGTGCTGGAGAGGGCCAAGAAGATAGTGGAGTACAAGACCCTGAAGCCTCTCGGTCTCAACAATGCCCTGAAGTTCACCACCAAGGAAGCCTGGGAAGTGTTCACTGCCTGGTATGCCCCTCAGAGGAGGTGGCATTAGTGACTTCAACTATTAAATAAGCAAGACTTAGTGTATCGCTAAGTGTCTTCAGGTGTGTGTGACAATTAAGCTTATAACAAAGTATGCCTATACACATACTCAAGATATGTACCCTATATACCTAATGGAAATTTGCATTCAGTTATTGTGACATAGGCTATAGCAATGTAAAGTTTTGCTTAAAACTTTTTGAAAAGTGTGCAGCCTTATAACTTGCAGTTGAGTCGTGTAGTTAATGATTGTTAAAGTGTTCTACTTTGACTTCGAACACTGGAGACAATACAATAGCTAAAAGCTGTAATGCATGACCACATCACAGGGAGTTCTATAGCCATATTGTAACTACCTTGCATTGGTACTAGCAGTTGAGTAGTGTTGTGTTAATCTATACAGCAAGGTAAAACGTGCCTGCAAGCACACCAACCAGTGTCTAGCATGATGGGAGAAGAGGAAACCAAATGTCACTGACTTCTTTTAGCAGATGTGGTCAAGTTGCTTCATTTATTTGACAATTGCCGCTAGTTACACATGCAAAGAGGCTCCTTTCATGCACAATTGCGGTATATGCTAACAGGCACTTTCACACACCATGCATCACAGCCTTACCTGGCACACACTGTGTGTGTGTGTGTGAAGTAACGAAAGAGCATGTACAATATGTGGGTTGCAAGCCATACTGGGTTCTGCCTATATGTCCACAACTTGAAAAGTGCAGTCCCCAATGACTTCTTCAGTAATATGTCAAAATATAAAATATGCAAATGGAGGAGGAGGAGCTACACCACAGTGGGGGAGTGCATTAACAGAGGTTGGGCACACACCCTGACAAAACCATACAAACATATGTGAATCTCTAATTCCATGGACTATTTGCTAAGTAGGTAGTCTTACAACTAACTAACACATGTCAGTTACATAACAAAAACAGCACTTTCTAAACTTGGTATGACTTCCTCAGACCAATTGAGCTGTGGACAATTAATGGCTCTTATTGTCGCTACTGCTCTATTGCTAGTAAAGACGAGCACGTTTGTGACTAGTGACCACTACTGCAGGAATTAAACCTACATGCATACCATGTGAGTACAATGTGTTAGGAGGTGGGAGTTGTTGTAACTTACTAATACAAGCTAGCTGCAAACAGTCCACTTTACAGGAACACCTGGTCATACAATCAATAACTATATATTCGCATTGTGTACATGTATGTACTGCACCAGGAGAATTGTGGAGGCAAGCCTACTATCTCCAATGATTCTGCCACTCTTAGTTGGAACACAGAAAGTGAATTTGACAACAATGTTAAATAACAGTAATTATGTAATTGATAATTGAATGAATAATAAAATTGAATATAAAATATAATGATCAATCAATTATAAGTTACAGGAATTAAAATAATTTATAATGCATTAAATAATACTAATGACTACATCTAGGAATCTACTGACCCTACCAAGCAAGTCAAAGGCAGGGGAACTCTTCGCAGGGCTCCTACTCAGCTGTGCCCCGGATGGCCAAGGCGTTCCCTCGCTGGACTGTTACTGACAGTTGCTGCAGCATGTACCAGTGAGCCATGGGCTCCCTTGTGGCTCCTCGAACCCTACCTGCCAGATCCCTGAGGAAGGTGCATGAGTCTGGACCGATCACACCTAGAGTCTCTACTGCCACAGGTGCAAAGAAGTAGCTGGAACCGAGGTTGGCATACTTTAGCTTCTTGCGCCTTTCAGCTTCTGCTGCCACTGCCCCAGCTTCCCTAGTGGAGATCTGTTGGTAGTAGTGGGCCAGGGTATCTGGGCAGGTTGCATCCCAGACTAGTGCTTTCCCCCCTTTCCAAGGCACAACCGAGGCACCATCTGGGCGCTTCCCATCTGACCGATAAAGGCCAGTGGGCTCCAGGTGAGATGGAATTTGTGCCCCATCCAGGGACCTCTTAATCACATCATTGACACCTGCATGACGAGGGTGCCGCCCTTGCTGAATTGGCAGCTCAATCCGTGTGTGCCCAGCTCATCCACTAGGGATCCACAATATACACACTGGTGTGGTCAGCAGAGAGGCAGGCCCAGGCGAAGTCCCACTGCGATGCGGACTGCCTCATCATCTAATCGGAGACCAAGGGAGGCCACTGGGAGAGCACTGAGCCATGCGCCGGTCTCCCTATGTTGAATTGAAACTTAAAAGTTGACAACACTTGGAGTCAGTCAGGATGCTTCAATGTAGAGGAGGTTCTTTCAGGGTCAGTGTCTGTTGCTAAATCCGGCAATTACACCATATCACCATCTTCTGTGGACTACGACTCACAGTACATTGCAAGACTGCTGTGGGTTGATATATAATGCAAGCAACAAGTATCACATCAAAGATGGTGACTGCTACTTCACACTACAGCCAAGTGAGCTCTTGTGTTTGCATGTACTGATTGCACATGTGCTTGCAATTGTGTGAGCATGTGCTTGTATTTGTCTGTTGATGCAATATTCATAGTCATAAAGCAAATGCATTAATCTTTTGCATGTGTATTTGCTTTTTTTGCATGCTTACTTATCTGGCATCTCCATGTAATATTAGAATGTGCATATAATTTGATTGCTTAATTCATTATTAATGTTCAAATACATCATTAATTTATTTATTAAATTTCCTCATTAAATACATATGTGTTTATTTCACTATGTACTCTGACATAATCAATGTTTCATGACAAATTATACTTGTCATTATTATTTTAATTGTCTTTGCATAATTATTATATATAATTTATCACTATTACACAGTTTGTGCCGTTTAAAATAATGATAAAATACATCATTAATTTATTCATTAAATTTTCTCATTAAATACATATGTGTTTATTTATATTATTTTGCTGAACTGGCTGCCAGACCAATACTTATCTATTTTGTTACTGCAATTATTGTTACCCTATTAAACATTTACAATTCAAGCTGTTTATGCCTTATATGTAGCACCCTCAGCTCCTTTGAATGTAACAGCAGTTGAAATCACTTCGTCATCAATTACTTGGATATGGGATAAACCAGCAAACCATGACAACAAAGTTACTCACTATCAAGTGTTACAGTACATATATTACTACTTTACTAGTGGGGGATTATTAACGTGACCACTGGATCATACTACAAGTGGACTGGACTCTTTGCTAACACTTGGATGTGATTAAAGTACGAGCTGTGACTGGTAGTGAAAAGTATGGCAGTTGGACTTGGGAATGTGTCCACACTACTACCAGGTATATATTTATGTATGTAGTGTGTACTATACAGCAGTCATTGCGTCTGCACTGGTATAAGCTTATGGATTGCTGCATTATAATGTATTCACACAGATCCACCCATGCCAAGTGTGTCCGTTGATAATAGTAAAATCACCTCCCGATCGGTGGTACTGGCATTGAGTGGGTGCTATCATGTTGGTTCTGGCAAGTACAGTGTGAGATATACATTTGCTGGTGGAACTGTGTTAACTGTTGAAACTGATACTTGCTGTTGACAATATGTCAACCACAAGCTTATTTACTGTCTACTGAAATATGGTAGTTTACATTTTGCAGGCATGTTTGTTGTTCCTTTGGTAGGTAATTGTGATTGAAAACAATGAAGTGCATTTCCGACAGCTACTTTCATATTCATTTACCACAGCTCACCCTTCATGGTGTGGAAGCCAACACTACAGAGTACCTTTATCTGCTCCACACTGCCAACACACACACATTTCATGACTTGACCCCCAACACTGCTTACTCTGTGACCATCACTGCTGTCAACAAGGCAGGGAATGGACCAACAGTGTCTGTGACTGTCACCACACAAGGTACATCAATGGTTCACAGATAATGTAGTGAACGTCAACCCATAGCACATGCATGTATTGTTGCACAACTGTATACAACAATATATGTGTATGTATGTACATCATTTCTTGTTCCATGACACTGTGTGCACACTGCAGCTGCAGGGAACAAATCAAGAGTGTCTGAGACTAGTACTGTTGCCATGCAAGGGATCAATGGTGCAGGTATTTTGGCAAAGCTGTCATGCAAACTCACCTATAGCACATGTACTGGTGAAAGACACATGCACTCACTTGAAGAAACACTGAAAATGTATTTATAGATATGTGCAGTGAAAACTGGGTAGGACAGTCACCTGTGGTACTGTAGAGGCTCATTGGTGCATCATACACGAACGCAAGCACTTTCAAGCTATTTTATGCAACATAAATGGTAAAGATTTAGGACATTTCAACCTGACGGTCTTCATTAACTGAATGGCTGAGCTATTGAGCTGACAAAGTCAGTCAGCTGAAAAAATCAACCCTCTGGTCAAAACATCCTGAATCGTTTACCATTTATGTTGCATGAGTTGCTCAAATATCTTTTTGCCTCTAGCCATCTGTGAACCAGTTAGAATGGCCATTTATGAAGAGGCAGCTGTAGTGCAGAGGTGGCAGACTTATACAGTGACCATCTTTGACAGGTTTCACTGTATTACATTGTTCCATGATATTGTGCACACTGCAGACATTTTGAAATCATATAGTCTTGCAAACATGAACAGTAAAATTTCATATTGTAATAGTTGTCATGAGTAATGCTTTCTTTGCACTTTTCATTCACTGCAGTTCACGCATGCACCCTTCACAATGACAGATGACAGTAGAGGTACCGTACATACATATACATGCTGTAATTGTCAATATAGAAGCTGGGATCAAATGGAGGCTGGGGCTTGAATAAAGCCAGGGATCAGAGTAGTGATTCTTTAATAGAGGCTAGGTTCAAAAATCAAGGGTTGGGTCCAAATTGACGCTGGATCAGGAAGTCACACACTGGAACTCAGATACCGGTAAGGCGATACCCTCTAGAAGAAATAGAGACCTGGGCTTCTATTCAGACTAATACAGTAAACACACATGCATGCACATGCATGCCCAAGGTACTACTTCAGATATACACATTCACACAATTAAGAAGTGCATTGCATTGTTTAGCACATGACAGTTACGTAACTGTAAACAACAAACAGCATATTATAAACTTGGTGTGCGACTTCCTCAGAGCCAATTGAGCTGTAGACGATGGATCTTATTGTCGCTACAGTAACTGTTCTATTGCTGGCACAGATTAGTACATTTGTGACTAGTACCCACTACTGCAGGGAATACACACCAGGTGAGTACAATGTGTTAGGAGGTGGGAATTGATGACAACCACAGTTGTGACTTAATAACTGATAAGCAACTAGTATAAAAGTGGGACCAATCAGTTTGGTACTGTATGTTGAATGCATCTGGGGCTAATGATGATGATTTGCATTGTGTACCTGCATGTACTGTAGTGGGTTGGGAGTCATGTGGAGGCAAGCCAACTGTTTCCAACAACACTGCAATTCTGAGTTGGATCAGTGCCAATGGCAGTTTTGGCCATAATGTTTCCAGAGCAGAATTGGAACTTACAAAAGTTGACAATGCCTGGAGTCAGATAGGATGCTTCAACCTAGGAGAGGCTATATCAATGTCAGGGAATGTTTCTTCATTCTTCAATTACACTATACCGTCAAATTATGTGGACTATGACTCACTGTACATTGCAAGACTACTCTGGGTTGATAGTGCAGGCAACAAGCATCTTGTCAAGGATGGTGACTGCTACTTCACACTACAACCAAGTGAGCTATAGTGTTTTGTATACATATATACATACATACATAAAGTGTGACATGTTGTTTGATTCATGGCCATGAACATCGCATGAAAGGACTTAGTTGAAAGAGCTGACTGTGTAAGAAAATATACTAAAGTGCATTCGGCAGCTAGCTGACTGCAGTAGCATGAAACAACACCCAATGCATAACCTAATGCTGTAATGTAGAATAGAAATACATAATGTCATACACACAGTGCAATCTACTGTATGATAATTATGTGTTGTTTCATGTATACTGGAACCTGTCTGCATATATCAGGCAGCCACCTGTGGGGCAGTTTTATATATAGTTGGCTTTTATAGATAGGTGGCTGTATTACAGAGGTAGACTGCAGTGGTTTAGTGCTATGTTAGTGCAACTTGGGGGCAGGAGGTTGGCTAGCTGTTATATATAGAGAGGTTACTGGCTTGCAAAGTGACCTTGCATCTTTGATATGTGCATGCTGGGCTGGCTAGTGGACCAATAGCTGTTTGTTATTATACTGCTTTCCTATTAAGGTTGTTCACAAACCAAGATGTTTATGCATTATTATGTAGCTCCATCAGCTCCTCTGAATGTAGAAGCAGTGGCAGTCACTTCATCATCAATTACTTGGATATGGGATAAACCAGCAAACCATAACAACAAGGTTACTCACTATCAAGTGTACAACGGGGCTGTAGTCAACATTACCACTGGAACATACTACAAATGGACTGGACTCTCTGCTAACACTCAGTATAGTATTAGAGTACGAGCTGTGACTGGTAGTGGCATTGATGGCAGTTGGAGTTCTTGGGAATATGCATCCACACTACCTCCAGGTATGTACTGTAGTGTGTGCTGTATAGCAGTCATTGCATTTGCACTGGTAGCATAAGCTACATATGGATTGATGCATTATATTTCTCCACACAGTTCCACCCAGACCAAGTGTGCCAATTATTGTAGCAATCACCTCCAGATCAGTGGTACTGGCACTGAGTGGGTGCTCTGGTGTTGGTACTGGCAAGTACAGTGTGAGATACACATTTGCTGGTGGGACTGTGTTAACTGCTGAGACTGGTACTTCAAATTCAACACTAACAGTAACAGATTTGAGGGCAGAAATGCAATACACCTTCACAGTGACATGCGAGAATTCAGCTGGAGTGACTGGATCAAGTGCAACCAGAAATGCCAATACTTTATCTGAAGGTTTGTTAACTTGTGAATACTGATTAACCTTAACATTTATCTGTCATATCCTGAGCACTCTCATTTCCAGACACACTGCAGCCAATCATATCTTCCGTATCAATCAGTGATTCCTTGTATTCTGCTAATATTCTGTGGAATGCACCAAGTGCACCGGTGACAGTGACAGGGTATGATGTTCGGATTGTGGCTCATGTGGGAGGCATACCACAGTCACCTTTAGTGTACTTGATGGCAGCCAGCTGGCACAGTAGAAGCTATAATGTACCACAGAGGTTTACACCTGAAACAGTGTACACATTCCAAGTGCGTGCACAGACATCAGTTGGTACAAGTCAGTGGAGCACACCTGTGGTCAGAAGTACACTGCCTGATGGTTAGTTGACTGGTGTTAATATTAAATTCATAACACTTATTGCATATTGATTCTGTAGCTTGCATGCTGATTAGTCGCCATAATTTGTTGTCAACTGTATGAATAACCTTCGCATGTTCTTACACATGTGTACATATGCAACACTTAATGCATTGTCTGCTTACCTATTTCAAATTGGCCTGTTTCAAATTGGCCATTTTTGCATCATATATTATTGTACCTATTATACAAAATAGCCCATCACGGTTCTACTCTATATGCAGTTCCTCTCCAAGTTGATGGATTCACAGCCTCTTCCCCCACACCCACCTCAATCACTGTGTCATGGAATGAAACAAATCCAACCATTCAGTATTACAAGGTGGGAGCATTGTGAAATGAACATTACATCTGCTTTCGTGGACAGTGTAATGCATTCAGTGCACATTTACAGAACTATTAAGTAGCAATATATCTAAAATGGAATGCTATCTGCATGTGTATACATTACAGTATGTGCACAAGTTCATTTTATGATAAAGTGAAGTGCTATTACATATTATTAGCTTTAGTAGTTTGTAGGATCATTTCTTACTTCACGATTGCACATAGTATGTAACAGTGCATGTCTACGTATATACAGTTGTGTTTTTACTTTTTTTTCTGCCTGTAGCTCACTCTTCACAACGTAGCAGTGGACAGTAAAGAAAACTTTGATCTGTTCCACACTGTCAACTCACACACATTTCATGACTTGATACCCAACACTGCTTACACTGTGTCCATCACTGCTGTCAACAAGGCAGGGAATGTGTCTATGTCACTGACTGTTGTAACTGCTTCACAAAGCACTTCAGGTGATTGGGTATATTTGTACAGCAGTACAACCTGTACAGCAGTGCAGTATTTGTACAGACATACTGTAGTATTCTGTCAGGTGTGCAGGTATTTGGTGGTAAGGATGGTAAGAAAAATTGCTCTATTATAACCAGCTCAGCTGACTAGCTCCTGGCCTTCAAAACATTAGTCAATGTCCAAAAGGATGTAAAGACAGTAGTTGGGTACAGTACAAGATCAAAACAAATCTGAGGCTGATTATTCATTAAAAAGTCTGAAACTAAGGACAGCAACTAATTAGGTTCTGTTGTCCTATACAATCAGGCCAGATTTCAAACTCCATGCTATTGTGCGATGGTGACCAGTAAGCATTGAACTTTTGCTTCTTACCTTCTCATGCAGTGTCTCCTCTAGTGATCACAACAGGCACACTTGGAGCTGTGGTTGTCATTGTGATAGTTGCAGTTCTACTTTTGGGGATTGGATTCACTCGGTTAGTTGTACGCTTTGCAACTCTAACCATGATGCTACCATGTGCTATATAGGCACAGTTCATTACTGAGTGCTTCACACCATTAGGTGGGTGAGCAAAGGAAAGAGAAGGAAACTCCCTAACTTAGATGATGACAACTGTGAGCTGCATGAGAATGTGGCCTATTTTACAACTTCTCACTATGAACACCAGGATGAAAGTTCTCACAAGGTGAAGGAGGATGGGTGCAACGAAGAGGACATTTTTGCCAATGGTGAACTCGAAGCTCTTGAGCTGGAACAAGCAACTCCTCGGATCCCATCTAGGGAGTACTTGCAGGAGGATAAGGTATGCAGACAAGTACAACTGGCTAGGAAGACAGTGGCAGCTAAGTCATTAGATGGCTGTGGGACTATCTATACTAAGGGAATTGGACACATGTGGACAGACACATACACACACACACACACACACACACACACACACACACACACACACACACACACACACACACACACACACACACACACACACATACACACACCACGCACACACACACACACACACACACACACACACACACACACACACTGTGTCTGTACGTGTGTGCATGTGTGTGACTACAATCTACACAGAGAATAGACCTCTTGAGCTAAGTGCACATATATACATACACCTGATTTGTATACACTTTGATTAGGTGTTCATATATCAAGAGATTTCAATTTGTCACATGCACCATTTGAATAAAATATCAATTACTTGTTCCTACCACTGTTGGTTCTTGAACTCGTAGAAAGGACCAACTGTGTTTGCAAGTATACCAGTGTTTGATGAAATGGACTTTAAAGAGAAGAGTGGATGGTGCAAACCCACTGTAGCTGATGTGAGTTAATGCACTGACAACAGTGCATGGATTATATCCTGCAAGAAATTGACTGATTCTGATGTGGGCTTCTATCAAGCGAATGAACATAGCAACAGAACAAGTTGCAATGTCGAATTACTATTGTTTTACTGTTGAAGAAGGTCTTCGTGGCTGAAATGTCCACTTACAGTTTGTTCTGCAGCTAAGTTCAATCGCTTCATAGATGCCCATTTCATGATCATCCCCATACATAGCAATGAGTCTCTACATATGGCATTCAAACAATTGATAATTGTGTTATACATAATATAATACAGTACATAGTATTACTACACACATGCAGTGTCAATAATTGGTATCCTTCCATTTCCCTTGCTACAGGTCATTTCTACAAAGCTGGACATGGATGTGGCAGTACTCTCTGACCTTGGCCCAGGGGTGTACTTCATGTGTCACAAGACCAAGGAGCAGGCCAAGTGGGTGGGGCTCTCACCTGACCTGTGCCGCACCTTGTGTGGCCTCTTCTTCCAGCTCTACCAGAAGGAGCGCTCCAAACTCAGCCCACTGGAGGTGGAGCTCAAGTTCTTCTCCCCTCTTGCTGCTGACTGGGACATCAAGGTGTGGACTGCAGAGCCAAAGGACCTAGTGCTGGAGAGGGCCAAGAAGATTGTGGAGTACAAGACCCTGAAGCCTCTTGGTCTAAATGCTTCCCTGACATTCACTACCAAGGAATCGTGGGAGGAGTTCACCGGCTGGTTTATTGCTCAAAAGAGGCAGCATTCATAAATTTGTAACAACTGCAATTGAAGCATATATATAAATGCAGTGTGATGAGTGACATTAGAGATTTCATAAGTATTACAGTATACATATGCTCAAGGTACTACGTAGTTCATACACATTTACAAGTAGCACAGCTAGGCTAACCCCAAATACTGTTTAGGCAGAGTTTGCACTGGATGATGTTGAATGATGTATGTAACTGAACTTTTGAATTCCACTTTTGACTTGAGTTCTAGAGCTGTGTGCATTCAGCATATTCATGAATCCTGGAGCAATGGCTGCATTCTTCATTGCACTGAGAATATTATAGTACTTGTAAATGTCTTTTGGGATGCATGTGAATACCTTTAGACAAATAGTTTAGTGCCAACTGAATTTAGTGTTTTGAAATGTCCAGGATTGGACCATGGAGGGTACCAATTATAGTGACTTCAAGTTTGTTTGCATATGATTAGTTTTGTCAGTACAATGTGTTCTCTTAAGCTTTTCGATCACACTAGCCAAATCACTTGTTTGATCAGACGTTTTGGCAACACTACGGTTGCCTTCATTAGTTAATAATGACACTTACAAGTGGGGGTGTATAGATAGGGATAGTCACATGAGGGATAGATGAGCACAGCAAGCAGGAAGAGCGGGAATGAAGTAGAGTGAAATGAGTTCATGTCATAAAGCTACAGAACCGGAAATGGGCTAAAAAGTGGGTGGGAAAAGGTAGTCAATTAATCTTTACTAACTGATTGCCAACTCTGGTTATTACTCATGGTACGATAGATATGTTATATCTGATGGAACACATAGATCTGATTCCAAGTTAGTGCAATGTCAACGTCAATGTTTAGAGCTCATATGCTAGTGTGATGTTGAGTCATGGACATGCATCTACTAACAAATCATTGTGGACTAGGAAGAGAACAGGCCTGTGAACTAATGGCTTGCAATGGTTGCCTTAGTCCCACAAGCTGAGATGCAATGGCTCGATTCAGTACTTGTCACTACTGTTATTACTGACACGTGCAGCTGAGCACATTTGCAACTACTACATGATAGGCACATATGCTTGTACCTATGTAATGTATAGGGGCATAGGGAGAGAGGTTTCAATGGGTTTAGAGAAACCCTATTCAAATGCAATGACATGCAACAATAGAGCTAATAAAGTACAGTAACTGCACAGGATGTGTTAGTGCTAGCGCTGCTACTCCATAGCCTTTTCTGTAGCAACAGTGAAACCCTGAATGAGATGCATATGGTCACTGTGTAGGGTAGCCATGCACCTCTCTATATAAATAGCTAGCCTCCCAGACACCATGCAAATAGCACTAACATAGCACTAAAATATTACAGCCTACCTCAGTCAGTAATGCAGCTAACTCTCTATAAGGGCCAGTTACAGCTGGCCCATGCACAGGTGGCTGTCTTAGACAGGTTTAACTGTATTACACTTTAAGTCTCCATTCAATGTCATTTTCTACTTTGAAAATGTTCATCTTGCATTTGGTGGCCATTTTACTGATATCATATGACATCACTATGCATCCAGTAAGGTTGCAAGCCTAGCTGGACCCTATTTTGAAATTTCTTGCTAACTCCCTATAGTGCATGTATGTTGTCTTTTGAAAGATAATTTGCAAAAGTGCTGTTGACAATATGTCGACCAAAAGCTTATTTACTTTCCACTGAAATATGGAAGTTTGCATTATGCAGGCATGTTTGCTGTTCCTTGGTAGGTAATTGTGATTGAAAACAAATGCAGTGCATTTCTGACATCAACTTTCATATTCATGTATATGTTACGCTATATACTGCAACTCACCTTTCACAGTGTGGAAGCGAACAATACAGAGCACTTTGATCTGTTTTGCACTGCCAACTCACACACATTTCATAACCTGATTCCCAACACTGCCTACTCCTTGACCATCACATTGCACAAGGGTTAATTAGAACTTTATTATATACAGGCAGAGTTAACTTTGCATTGGTTGACACTGAAGTAAGTGTATGAATGATCATCATGCATTGTTAGTGGTTTCCACTCTTGACTTGGGCTCTGTGTAACAACAGCTGTTCTATTCTTTGCACTGGGGTGCTACTTTTGCCCATGATGTGGCACTGATTACAGTCGAGGTCATTCTCTACAGTTTGCCCAATTTGATCATGCAGGGAAAACGCAATCAGCTGTATGCTAGCCTACAGCAGTGGGAGTATAGGCTATCATGCACATTGATAATTAATTGTACTAGGACACAGTGGCTATATGTGCATGTAACCTAAGTCACAAAGCGCTAGAAACGGCACTGCAAGCAGTGTTTTGTTGCACATCAGTAATTGCTGTACACAGCATGTGGGGTGAGGCTCTAGTGTGAAAATGGAGAGAGCCTACACCTGTGGGTGAAGGATAAACATTACACAAAGTAACTTGAATAACTGACTCAAGGGATGTTTTAAATTTTTGCACTGCACTTAGTTCCCATTAGATACGTATAGTGAAGATGAAACACATGCCTGAGCAAGGAGGAGTGGCTATAATAGAAATACATTTGGGCAGAACAATAGAAAACAGTGCCGCCTAATCATTATACACTAGAGTGTTGCTATATAGCACACACGTACGCACACACACACACACACACACACACACACACACACACGCGCGCGCGCGCACACACACATACTGAAGAGCATGCTTATGGGCAAATCCTTACAATAAGGCACCATACTGAAGCAACACGACCGACTAGCGCTGCAAAATCTGTCAGAGGATGACATCACAGGGCCATAGCACCCAGTCCGGCCGGTCCGGCCATGGCCAGACCGGTTTTTGCTGCTGGAACAAAAATTCTAAATATTGAAGATATGCATTTTAAACACACTTTCAAATTGGGAGGGGGGGTACTGGCCTAAGGTTAAACAACGTTCTAAAAGCAAAGTGCTCTTGTTACAATGTTGCAGGACTTAGTTTGAACAAGGTATAGCCAGATACTTAGTCCTCTAACCAACCTTAACGGCGTCGCATGACATTTTTTGACATTTTCTGATGCTTAAAATGATGCGTTAATTGATCGCCCTGCAAAATCAGACAGCATAGTAGCACTTCAGCCATGTACAGCGGATTTATGCAACCTTGCAACAGTTCCAACACCATGGACAGTTGTTACCTAGGATACAGACTGGTACTGTAGTCACCTATTATATATCACCCTGTTTGTATCCTAGGTAACGACTACCCAGGTATGGGAACTGTTGCAAGCTTGCATAAATCCGCTGTACATGGATGTAGGCATGTAGCATGGTGGTATATATTTGTACATGGGAACATGTACGTAGCTTGAATTGATATATGCATGCAATAGGATACATAGTCTCCTGTGGCAACCCTAGCTGTTGCACACTCACATGTACACTTGCACTATAATACACAGGCGGAGAAACAGGGTATGGTAGCAAGACCGCAAGCATGGCAAAATGTAGGCAGATGTAGGGATGGTGAAAACGTATTCAAAGTCAGCACATGTTAATGACCTGGGTTTTGCATGGACCAGCCCTCCTTGTTGCATGGACCGGCTAGGCTGGCCCCCATCTTGCATGGACCGGCCCTCCTCCTGTTTTTGGAGGAAACATTTTTACACACCCTTTGCATTGATGGTGTCTTCTAGTCAAGGGAAGGAGAGATTTGTGCTGCCTAGCATCGGAGAGACAGCCAAAAAACACTAGATTTCGATTTTTAATGCGCTATCTTCTTATTTCAATACACTGTATTACCTGTTACATGGCACTTGATCGCCTTTCCTGTTGTAAGTGCCTGTTGGTCTATGTTGCATTTTTTCGTACTCATTGGAGTGTTGATGGACTAGAATTGCTCCAAAAGTACTCACAGAACATCTAAATGTCAAAATTTTCCCGGGGGGCATGCCCGCAGCCCCCTAGCTTGTGTCACGTCATCTATGGCCTGACCGGTTTTTATCCCGGTGCTACGGCCCTGCGTCATACAGCTAATGATCTATATTTAGCGAACGGCACACAAAAATGCAAGGCAACACTGGACTCAAGGAAGGGTGATATGTCATTTCATGCACCTACCAAGATAGAAGGATATCTGGTGGGGACGATCGCGTGGTAGCCTCGCGTAGCCAGTCCCGAAATAGGGACTGGCTACGCGAGACTACCCGTTCGCTCGTTCTCCGCCATTTTCAATTATTGTGATTATAAGTCTTAGATTAATATATATGTAATATAGCTCATTTCCTCAGGTCAGTTACGCGTTGCGTGTCTTGGTAGAGCGATGGGTGTTCTCTTCGTTGTTGTAGTGCTGCTGACACTAGCCAATGAACCTGTGATAGGAGACCATTGCAGAGTACACAATGCAAGTGAGTAAAAGAGCTAGTAAGTTTTTCTGAGAAATCCCCGCTGGATACATAGACTAGTAAGAACAATTGAGCTCTTGGTCACTGTTGTTTATCTGTTAACCTTTCTTAATCAAGTGGCTTCATTAGGCAAATCATTGGTGTATATATTCGTTATGATTTACATAGTTGTAGCATCATGATAGCTATATTATATAATTATTCCCTCCCTTCTCCATGCACTGCAGCCAGTTTCCTTTATTGTGGGAATATGCCAACAGTAATCAATCCTAGCACTGTCAATTGGGCGAGAGGCAGTGGGTCGTTTGTTGACCACGCATCTTTGGAGATTCGGAAAGCTGACAACATTTGGAGCCAAACAGCGACTGGCTGCCTCAGCACAGAGCAAGTTGTGTCAGATTCTCATGTTTCCAGTTCTTCATCCCGTTCAGTTCCAAATGTGGACTATGATTCACTGTACATTGCAAGGGTACTCTGGCTCGACAGCAGTAACAACCCCTACTATCATGTCAACTCTGAGTGCTACTTTATACCACGAAGAAGTGAGTGCTTGCAGAATCAAGAGCATCCACTCATGCATGCAGTATATATAGAGGTGCATCCATGCATGGACTTCATAACAGCACTTTTGTATGTGAGCCATCAGATTCTCTACTGTCTACATCATGCCCTCTGATCATGAATACAAGGGTAACGTAAAATACATCTTCACATTTTAATAGCTTGCCTTGGCTATTGGTATGAGTTATAAAGACAAACACTAAGCCTGCAGCGGAACAAGGGGGATGCTAGGGTGCTGTAGCCCCCTAATAATTCTGGATCCAGAGCGCAGTAGTTATAGACCTGATTGGCTTTGCCACCAAGCAGACCCTACCTGTATCATCTTCTGCTGCCACTGCACTAGGCCACAGATGCTGCAATTAACTCATACTATTGTGAAACTGTGGATGCTGGAGGTCTTTGATGAATATCAAATTGAACACAATAATATACACCTGCATGTGTATGCATTCAGAAAGGCATGATGTAACCTGTATGACCTCTCATTATTCTGAGCTCCATTCTTAAATCCTCCCCCCCCAGATCAACCACCTAGGCCAAATGTGACAATTTCTGACAGCCAAGTCACAGCCCGATCAGTTACACTACGGTTGAGTGGGTGCCAAGGTTTGGGCACCAGTTATGGATTGCTGACATATGTTATGAGATACAGCTCTTCAGGAGGACAGTTAATGGTTGAGACAAATGCTTCCACCCTTGAAATCAAACAGCTGCTTGCTGAAACTCAGTACACATTTGTAGTATCCTGCAGAAATACAGCCGGTTGGCATGGACCCAGTTCCAGCTTGTCCAAAACAACCAAAGCTGAAGGTCTGGATGATGGCAAATGTGCTTGACAATGGTATAAGTTATAACTATAGTAAGCTAAGCCGGCCTATATGCTTTTTATTTCACGAGCACGAGGGCGCGAAGCGCCCGCGGGCGAGTGAAATAAAAAGCATATATAATTATAGGCCGGTTTAGCGTACTATAATTGGCTTATTGTTTTTCAAAAGTTAAGAAGAACGTAGCCGATTCGCTGAATCCTCGAACGTTTCATTGCTAAGCGTGTAGGGGATTAGAAGTAATGCGCAAGAACTCGGTAGAATTCTTTTGTAGAAGCGCTGCTCTTGTTGTCGCCGCGGCCAGAGGAACTAGTATAAACTAGGTAGCTATATACTTCGACTGTAATGAGGCTTTCAGCGCAGCAACCGTCATTCCGACGTCTTGGGTCTATATATATTTCACAACGGGATACAGGTTCGCAGTAAGTAGTTACGTACGCCAAACTTTACCAAGTGTTGATTTCTTGCGGAAAACATCATCTGAATTCGCTGTAGCTGCAGAATGGAGACGAGGCAGCCACTGTAAGTGTTGTCGAGAATGCCCCACTTGCACGGAAACGCTTTAGCTTGTTGCAGTACTGTGCAGCAGCGGAAACAGTATTCAGTAGAGAAATGGCCACTTCCTGGCTTCTTGCTTAATGATTTTACATCCACCATTCCTTTCTTCCATGAACATAGCATGCACACGGCAAGTCATGCTCAATCATGGAATGCCATGAGCATACACTGCCACGACATGACAAGGTGACACATGGGCGTGTTTAAAAAACGGAATACGGAATAGCGGAATAACGGAAAATCAGAGAGGTTTAGCATAGCGTAAAACGATACGATTTACGATAAGTTATTGCGCAATCGCTCACTAAACGCTTCATGTTAAAATGGCGGACTACTCGTACGCGAACAAGTGTCGCTGGCGTGAGTTTCTGCCTAGAAAGGTTCGACGTTCGAACGAAGCGAAGGGAAACGGATATAGCAGAAAGGTTTATTCGAATGAAAACAGCATTTAATTGCAGTTTCCTAGCAAATAAACTCGAGAAGGTCACCGTACAACCCACCATAGGCTCCGCCTCTATGAAACCACCATCCACTCAACCGGGGGGAGCCTCCATCGCTCGCTCAAGTAGAGCTTCATCCTATCTTATGTCCCAATGCAACAACAGCTGCGTGTACACTATAAGTCTTGCCCCTAAACCCAACACCAGGCAAGCTGTTGGTACACTAAGTGTAGTGAATTTGGAGGGGTCAATTGCCTTCCCTCCTTGAAGATTGTGTTCCTCCCCCCCCCCCCCCCCCCCACACACACACATACACACAAATAATCAATGTGTGCATGCATGTGTGTGTGTGTGTGTGTGTGTGTGTGTGTGTGTGTGTGTGTGGTGTGGGACACATGCACATGCTGCGAGAAAGTGATCGATGCATGCAATGTGGACAGCAGCTGCTTGACACAAAATGTGTGAAAAGCGAACAACAATTTTAAAATAAAGTAAACTTTGGACATGAAGTGGATTGGAATAATTATAGGAGTCTAACCCTAACCCCAAATTTATAACCCAGCTAGCTGGGGTACATACGATATATACCCCAGTCTTTTCCTTTGATGTTTTGGCATTGCCATGGCAACCAACAATAAGTGGTATTACATGCCGTAACATGTGCCACTGTATTCCATTGTGCATCTATAGATACATTGCAGCCAAGCATATCAGCTGTTGTTGTGGGTAGTACACTAATTTATGCTACTATCTCATGGAATGCACCAAGTGCAGTTAATCTAGTGACAGTGACAGGGTATGATGTTCGGATTGTGGCTCATGTGGGAGGTATACCACAGTCACCTTCAGTGTACTTGAATGCAACCAGCCTGAAAACCACAAGCTATAATGTACCACAGAGGTTTACACCTGAAACAGTGTACACATTCCAAGTGCGTGCACAGACATCAGTTGGTACAAGTCAGTGGAGCACACCTGTGGTCAGAAGTACACTGCCTGATGGTTAGTTGACTGGTATTAATATTAAATTCATATATAACACTTATTGCATATCGATTCTGTAACTTGCAACCCTATCAAGTTTGGGTGCATGCTAATTAAATGTATTTCTATTATTCTTTTTCATACAATGCACACACTAAACTTGTGTTATCCTGCGCTTCACCTGCTCACTGTACATGCAGTTCCAAATGAAGTCAGTGGCTTTTCGTTGGACTCCTCTCTCTCCACTGCCATCTCAATATCATGGAATGACTCCATTGCAACTGTTGACTACTACAGGGTAGGAACGCTGCATGTACACATCGTGTTAAATGCAATTTAAGCTTCCGGTCATTAGTGACACTGTACGTAATATTAAGACTACACTATATAAGAAGCTAGCACCTGGCTATATTGCAAAATTCCACTAGTTGTTTACATCCTGTGCATTATTAACTCACGGGGGTACATTTCCCACTGTATGGAGAACTACGTATGGTAAATTTACAATGCATGAATAGTGTGTTTCCTTCTTCGACATTTTGTTGTGACTAAACAGATGAAGTACATTTCCGACAACAACTTTCACATTGATTCACTGCAGATCGCCCTTCACAATGAGGCAGCTAACACTACGGAACAGTCTGATCTGTTCCACACTGTCAACTCACACACATTTCATGACTTGACCCCCAACACTGCTTACACTGTGACCATCACTGCTGTCAACAAAGCAGGGAGTGGACCAACTGTGTCTATGAATGTCACCACACAAGGAGCTTCAGGTATAATGAATGTATTTCATGCAACATGCCATACTTGCTCTAAAATAAGCAAGTGCACACTGCATGCATAGTGTATACATACATTTTAAGATGCAATTACTATACATGCAGTAGGATATGCAGTATTACTGTAGCTTTAATCTATGCATTGTTCAGTCACATATTCACTTTTGTTTCAGTTATCTGTGCATTTTATTGCTCTATAAATGTCATGAGCACTCAACTTCATTTATATGAACTTTGTGAGTCTATTGATTGGCATTTACAAGCCTCACAAATACATGCAGACATACATACATAATAGAAGGTATTGAGCAGGCGGCAATTTGTGGACAATAAAAACAGGGCCTGGCCCAATTATACCATTTCATGTTCTTCTATATTTTACAGCTTTATATTTCTCAACAATCCGCATGCATGCCCACAACACATCTTAGAGTATATAATTGACAGACTCTTAAACTAGTTATATCCAGTATACATGCCTTACAGAATAGAGCTACTACATTCAGCATACCTGTACATAGTTTGTACACTGTTTCATGGAAATTTCTCAGTATATACATATGTAAAAAAAAAAAATGTATTAAAGGTGCATGCATTTATCATGAATACATAATCCATGCATATGCACTGTTTGTATAGCTATAGACATGTACACATTAAAAGTTATGAATGTATTAGTAAAATTATAGATAAAATATGTAATCATAATACGCATGCATTATGCAGTGCAAGCTCTAGCTATTACGACAGTCATACTTGGTGCCATCGTCTTCATTGGAGTGGCAGTGCTTCTGGTCATTGGAGGAGTGTGGTAAGTATTAACAATGTTCACTTTGGTACCAACACTAGCCTCTACTATTTCATGTCTCTTTACATAGGTGTGGAGGAAGATACGTTATTCCCAAGCTCCGTGCCCTAAGCAAAAGAGATGAGTGTGTGATTGAGGAGAGTGTTGCTTATGTCACTATTCCCCAAGACAGGTTGTGGTCTGAAGGATTCTTCTCTCACAACAAGGATGGAGAAGGGTGCGAAGATGATCAAGGGGGGGCTGAAGGGGAAGGAGAGGGGATACCTGAACTGGAATGTACTCCTGACATCCCAAAAAGAAAGTATCTGAAGCAGAAAGAGGTATAACTACACACACACATGTATAAGTCTCATATACGCGCACCACATTGCCCATGGCATAATGACATTGACATTCCAGAAAGTGTTCAACATGTATCCGAAATGGCCTGCATCACATATATCTTTAGTGGTATACGTAACTTCAGTGTTCCTGTTTTGTGACATGCAGTTAACATGCTAGCTAGTGCACTGCATGCATGTACTTTGGTGTATATACAGAAAGGTCCCACTGAGTTTGCAAGTATCCCAGTGTACCCTGATGAAATGACCTTCCAAAAAGAAAGTGGATGGTTTGAACCAGCTCCGGCAGATGTAAGTATTATGCATATTCCATAGACACATGGTATGTGCGTTATACCAGACACACGTGCACCTAAAGACAGATTAAAAAATTAATACTGCAATTTTTGCTTGTTACTTTCACCCTTCTTCACCTTGCTGTGCAGGTCATCGCTGGGATGCTGCAAATGGATGGTGCAGTATTGCCTGACCTTGGTCCAGGAGTGTACTATATGTATCACAGGACCAAGAAACAGGCCAAGTGGGTGGGGCTCTCACCAGACCTGTGCCGCACCTTGTGTGGTGTCTTCTTTAAGCTCTACCAGAAGGAGCGCTCCAAACTGAGCCCACTGGAGGTGGAGCTCAAGTTCTTCTCCCCTCTTGCTGCTGATTGGGACATCAAGGTGTGGACTGCAGAGCCAAAGGACTTAGTGCTGGAGAGGGCCAAGAAGATAGTGCAGTACAAGACCCTGAAGCCTCTCGGTCTAAACACCTCACTGGATTTTACTGGCAAGGAGGTGTGGGAGGAGTTTTGTAGCTGGTTCACTGCTAAGAAAAGGAAGCAGATTTAAACAGCAGTTGTAATGAACCGTTTAGTACGTAGTTCCATGCAAGTACATTTACAACTGCAAGTGTGTCTGTGTGTGAGTGCATGATGTTGTGTTCATGTATGGCTATACGTTAGCTGTACATCATTAACTAACTGTTAACACAATTTCTGATTGATGGATTGATACAATTTCATCTCCTTTGCATGATGCCACATTGAAGCAACTGCAATGGCCTGTACCCGGTATATATAGGTACTCATGTAATGGGACTTGCATATACATAGCAGTAGAAGAAGACAGCGCTTATTGAAATCACGGATTAAGTAAAACATGGAAGGATGGCGTAAAATACCCATATATCAAACTAGCAATAAGACCTGTGAGTCACTAGCTATAGCTCATTGTATATAGTAGAAATTTAATTTAGTACACTCAGCTGAAATAGTATACACTTTTCATGTGCACACATGAACATCAGTAAGTACATAAGCATGTATGGGTTAGTGGAATGCATGTGCACAGTCAACAGTACACTGCCTGCTGATTAGTGATTGAGATTGTGCTATCTGTTTTCACATAATTTTGTCACACACACACACACACACACACCTGTCATCTTACTGCCTTTAAGGGTCACAAATGAAATTGCTCCATTGTATGTGCATGCATATCGACCCATTAAATGCTCCACAGCAAGTTAACCATGGTAGTTCTCTAAGCAGAGCAGACTGGTTAACACAATTATTCAATGACATGTTTTAAATGTATTTCTGAGTCAGGTTTTACTCTGCATATATCACAGAGGAAGGAACAGCACCTGTTAATCTCAGACACCCAAGTGAACATCACTGGGGGATATGGATCCCTCCGGGATTCCCCTGCAAACATAAGGCACATCTGACACTTCGAGTGAACTTCACTGGGGAGTTTGGCATCCCCCCAGAGACTTAGGCCTTCCCTGCAAACAATGGAACAACCAAGTAAATATCACTGGGGAATTAGGCATCCCCCTGGGATTTAGGCATCCCCCAAAGACTTGGGCCATTTTAATGTCCATTTAATGTATACTTTACTGTTTTTATGATCTATATAACTTATAGACATATAGCTAGTGTATATAAGTACTGTTATTTACTCAGTATACTATTCTTAGTGTAGTGCTTGAGTTATTATTCAATAGCTTTCATATAATTATATCAATATCAATAATTTTCAAGTGCCTCAAGTGCTAGGCACACTAGGGCAATTAACTGCCCCATGCAGCACTGGATACACAGTCACTGTATCAATCATTATAAAAGGGAAATACCAGATGTAAGTCATAGTATATAATTATTATGTCAGGTAGCGTATAGCTACAAGATGGGCTTGATCATGAACTTGTGGTTATTCAAATCTCTTCCTCCACATCTCTTCTACTGCTTTATACCTGCTCTTCTATCTGTACATGCCTCATCCCACACCATCACCACCTTCTCTTCATCACAGCTATCCTGAAACTCAACTACAATCTTTTCCACAGGCTTCTCCATCTCTGCTCTCTCGCTTGCCATCCTGCTGCATCTCAACAAGAAGTGCTCTACATCTTCCACTTCTCCTGAGCCACATTGTGTGCACATTCTGTCCTTTCTTGACACCCCAACCCATCTGCCAGACTCTACCCTTAGCTCTGCTGTCCCACCTCTAAGTTTAGCTTAGAGATCCGTCTGAGGCTTTTATATAATATATATTATATTGGTCAACTGTATATACTCATGTTGAGAGCATTAAAGTATTGATGATAAGCTCAGGAGTAGCTGTGGCAGTGATGTGTATAGCTAGCCATACCAAGATGAATGGCTTACACAATATGATTTCAGTATATAGTAACACACGTGGAGGACATGGCTAGGCAACAGATAACACAAAGTCCAGGAGGGAGAGGAAGGGATATCAGATGTAGCCCAACAGAGTAGGTGGGAGTGGGAGGGCTAAAGTGGTGTGCTGATCATCAGCTCACTCAGGCTACTAGTATAGCCTCTATTAGATTAGCTGCAGGTAGGAATTGTTTGTTTGCACTTGATTATGCATTTTGCATTATGTATAGCCTTGAATTCCCAGACGCACACTTCACTGGACATGCACATGGTGTGTACTTCATGAGCCATGCAAAGAAAGAATGAGCAAAGTATGCCAGTTGGTCACACAACCTCCACACAACACTGCTGGGACTCATCCATGGACTCTATGTCAAGGGACGCTGGCAGCACAATGCACTACAGACAGAGATTCTGTGTCACTATCCACTTGCAGAAGACTGGTCCATTGTGATTTGGCCGTGCAAGAAAGAGGACCTGTTACTAGAACATGCCAAGACAGTGATCAAGTACAAGTGTCTGCGTCCATGTGGGCTCAACAAATTAATTGTATGTGGTAGAAAGAGAGAGGGCTGGGAAGAGTTTTGTACTTGGTACATGGCTTATAGACAGGATTGTGAGTAACAACTTGTTCTGTGCATTATTAAAAATCACAAATCATGGTTGACAATCTGAGAGCTCTGCAAGTAATTGTTGCAATTCAAAGTATGTACTAAGTCTCCTGTCCTCATGCATAAGAGTAGTTACAGCAGTGGCATGTATGCAGCTATATACTGAGATGACAGTAGTCAGTAGCCACATGTAGAGCTAGCCATACTGAGACGAAACGCTCACAATGTGATTTCTGTAGTGTGGACGACAGAGCTAGTGCTGCAGGCTATGAGACAACAGATGGTGCAAAGTTCAGCTGGAAGGAGAGAAGGGCTGTTAGATGCAGCACAACAGAGTAGGTTGACTGAGCATAGCCTCATTCAGGCTGACATCTATTAGATTAGCCATGCACCAGTAGGAAATGTTTGTTTGCTCTGAATATTGCCTGCATTGTTATAATTATATTAGCATTGAATAGCCCACATGCACAGTTCTACTGCTCTGGCTGACTCTGCGGCAGAATGTATAGGATGATGCCCGAATGATGTCCATAGCTGTGCTGGTATATTGTACTCCCCTATATTATGCCAAGCATGTATATCATATGTTGTTGTGAGTATAGTATGCTAAGTTATGTTACTATCTCCTGGAGAGCATCAAGTACAGTTTATCTAGTGACAGGATATGCTGTTCAAGTCGTACCTTATGGTGAAGGGGAGGCCCTAATGAACTGTATGTTGGACTTAGGACATCATAGTTTGTGTAGTTAACATTCCAAGACTTACTGCGTGCATGGACATCAGTTGGTACAAGTCAGTGAGTGGGGCACACCTGTGGTCAGAGGTACATGCACTGCCTTCTGGTCATGATCAGTTTATGGATGTTCCTCTTCAAAATAATCATATCATTGCAGAGTGATCATGTAACTTGCAGCCATATTCCAACTTGGGATAATATGTATGCTTATAATTACACTAGAAACACACTAAATTTGTTCCACTGGTAACTGAATTCTTGAACAAACAGGACACAACTGTTAAGTTGTGCATGCTCAAGGATCCTACCAATGCATGGAACTATCAAAACAGCTATGATCATCTACAGCAACACTAAATTTTACTCACTGCACATGCATGCAGTTCCAGGAGAAGTCAATTCATGGTTGCATGAGCATTGGTCTCCTCTCTCTGTCCATGCACTGCCATCTCAATGTCATGGAATGACTCCACTGCAATTGTTGACTCCTACAGGGTAGGAATGCACATCTTGTTGAATGTATGCCAATCATTATTATACAGATATAAGCTACCATAATTTACTATTATGAATTACTAATACTATATTACTAATATTATGAAACCATACAACATAATAGATATCTGTGTAGTGTTGCACTCAAGCAGTGTATAGCATAACATATACATATATACGTTGGTAACTCACAGGCACACATTCCCACATGTGATCAAAGTAGTTTCATGGTAAATGCAATGCATGAATGGTGTGTTTCCTTTTTCAACTTTTCATAGTAAAGGTACGGTGTGTCGTGTGTAGACACCTCGCAGTCCCCCGGTGTGCCCAAATTATTATTACGCCAAAACTTTCCCCGGTGGCCAAAAACGGTACAGACAAACTACAAGCCCCACCCAGAGCGCGTTGAGTCGAGCTACCTACCGATGTATAGGGGGTAAGCGAGCCCCAAATATGCGTATATAAACCGCAGTGCGAGTTTCTCAGAACCGATCGAGCTGTGTGCGATGGCTCTTATTGTCGCTACTGCTTTATTGCTGGCACAGATGAGTGCGTTTGTGACTAGTAACCACTACTGCAGGGAGTACACACCAGGTGAGTACAATGTGTTGGAAAAGAGGTGGGAATCGTTGACAACCACAGTTGTGACTAAACAACTGATTAGCAACTAGGCCCTAGTCCGGTGTAGTAGGAGTTTTCGAACACGCCGCCGCCTTCCACCTGTACTCGAAGGAACAGCTTCTCATTACGTCACTCAACACCATTGATTCCTTCGCTATAACTGTGTACAAAAAAGGAAGCTGTTCTACTGCATAGCTACAGGTGAAAAGCGGCGCCGTGTTCGGAAACCCCATCTTGTTCGGAATCTACCTCACCTTAACAGTGGAAGTAATTATTTTGTATGTTTGAACACACCTCGGGACAATGATGATAATTTGCATTGTGTATCTGCATGTACTGTAGTGGGTTGGGGGTCTTGTGGAGGCAAGCCAACTGTTTCCAACAACCCTGCAATTCTGAGTTGGATCAGTGCCAATGGCAGTTTTGGTGGCAATGTTGTCGGAGCAGAATTGAAACTTGCAAAAGTTGACAATGCCTGGAGTCAGATAGGATGCTTCAGCCTAGGGGAAGCTATATTGACGTCAGGGAATGTTTCTTCATTCTCCAATTACACTATACCGTCAAATTATGTGGACTACGACTCACTGTACATTGCAAGACTGCTCTGGGTCAATAGTGCAGGCAACAAGTATCTTGTAAAGGATGGTGACTGCTACTTCACACTACAGCCAAGTGAGCTGGTATTTGTATACGTATATACATACATATAATGTGATACGTTGTTTAATTCGGGACCATGAACATTGCATGAAAAGACTTAGGTTTAAAGAGTTGACTGTGTAAGAAGATGTACTGAAGTGTATCCGGCAGCCAGCTGCAGCTCACTGCAATAGGATAAAACAATTGCAACATCCATACTTAACATAATGCTATAATGTAAATAGTAATACATAATGTTATACATGCAGTGCAATCTACTGTAACATAAATTATGTGATGTTTCATGTATACTGGAACCTGTCTATATAATTAAAAGACAGCCACCTGTGGGGCAGTTATAAATTATAGTTGGCCTTTATAGAGAGGTGGCTGTATTACAGATGTAGAATGAAGTGTTTTAGACTATATTAAGTGCTATATTAGTGTTATTAGGGACAGGGAGGTTGGCTAGCTGTTATATAGAGAGGTTGCTGCCTTGCAAAAAGACCTTGCATCTTAGAGATGTGTTTTACTTTACTATTTTGCTGAGCTGGCTAGCAGACCAATATCTGATTGTTAGTATAATGCCTTCCTATTATACATGTTTACAAATCAAGATGTTTATTTTATGCCTTATATGTAGCACCCTCAGCTCCTTTGAATGTAACAGCAGTTGAAGTCACTTCGTCATCAATTACTTGGATATGGGATAAACCAGCAAACCATAGCATCAGGATTACTCACTATCAAGTGTACAGATACTACAATCATTTTTCAGACATAGTATATGTTACCACTGGAACATACTACAAATGGACTGGACTCTTTCCTAATACTCAGTATTGGATTAGAGTACGAGCTGTGACTGGTAGTGGCAGTTATGGCAGTTGGAGCTCTTGGGAATATGCATCCACACTACCTCCAGGTATAAGTGTATATATATAGTATGTACTATACAGTCATTGTGTCTGCACTGGTAAGCTTATGGATTGATGCATTATAACATCTCCACACAGTTCCACCCAGACCAAGTGTGTCCATTGATAATAGTAAAATCACCTCCCGATCGGTGGTACTAGCATTGAGTGGGTGCTCTGGTGTTGGTAGTGGCAAGTACAGTGTGAGATATACATTTGCTGGTGGAAGTGTGTTAACTGCTGAGACTGGTACTTCAAATACAATGCTAACAGTGACGGAATTGAGACCAGAAATGCAATACACCTTCACAGTGACATGCAAGAATTCAGCTGGAGTGACTGGACCGAGTGCAACCAGATATGCCAATACTTTATCTGAAGGTTTGTTAACTTGTGAACTGGTTTACCTCTAATGTAAAGGTCACTTGCAACTACTGTCATTTTCAGATACACTACAGCCAAACATATCGTCCGTATCAATCAGTGATTCCTTGGATTCTGCTGATATTGTGTGGACTGCACCAAGTGCACAAGTGACAGTGACAGGGTATGATGTTCGGGTTGTGGCTCATGTGGGAGGTATACCACAGTCACCTCCAGTCTACTTGATGGCAACCAGTAGGTACAGTACAAGCTATAATGTACCACAGAGGTTTACACCTGAAGCAGTGTACACATTCCAAGTGCGTGCACGGACATCAGTTGGTACAAGTCAATGGAGCACATCTGTGGTCAGAAGTGCACTGCCTACTGGTTAGTTGCCATAATTTATTGTCAATTGTATGAATAACCTTCGCATGTTCTCATACGCATGTGCACATATGCAGCACATTGAATTTACATTATCTGCTTGCAGGTACACTTCAGCCAATGATATCATCCGTAGTGACAAGTGATACACAAGCTACAGTACGATGGGATGTGCTCAATACTATTCTAACTGTGACTGGATATAACATTTTGGTACTACAGCAAGTAGAAAACACTCCACGGAAAACTTCTTTATCAGTTGGCCAAGGCACGCTGTACACAGTGATTCAGGACTTAACACCTGAAACAGTATACACTTTCCAAGTGCGTGCTCAAACCTCAGTAAGCATGAGTCAGTGGAGTGTACCGGTTGTCAGAAGTACACTGCCTACTGGTTAGTTTCAAAATGGTCATTTCTCACATTATACATTATTGTACCTATTATACAAAATAGCCCATCACGGTTCTACTCTATATGCAGTTCCTCTCCAAGTTGATGGATTCAAAGCCTCTTCCCCCACACCCACCTCAATCACTGTGTCATGGAATGAAACAAATTCAACCATTGAGTATTACAAGGTGGGAGCATTGCTAAATGGGCATTACATCTTCTCTCATGGATAATGTACTGCATTCAGTGCACATTTACAGAATTATTACATAGCAATATATTCAAAAGTGGAATACTATCTGCATGACATTAGTATTGTATGTGCACAAGTTCATTTTATGTGCTATTATTTAAGTGCTATTATTATACTAGCTCTAGTATTTTGCAGGATAATTTCTTACTTCATTATTACGCATAATTTGTAACAGTGCATGTCTATACGTATATAAAATAGTGTCTGCACAATACCTTTTTCTGCCTGTAGCTCACCCTTCACAATGTGGAAGTTAACACTACCGAGAATTACAATCTGCTCCACACTGTCAACTCACACACATTTCATGACTTGATACCCAACACTGCTTACACTGTGTCCATCACTGCTGTCAACAAGGCAGGGAATGCGTCTATGTCACTGACTGTTGTATCTGCTACACAAAGAGCTTCAGGTGATTGGGTATACTTGTACAGCTGTATACTGTAGTATTCTGTCAGGTGTGCAGGTATTTGGTGGTAAGGATGGTAAGACAAATTGCTCTAATTATAACTAGCTCAGCTGACTAGCTCCTGGCCTTCAAAACATTAGTCAATGTCCAAAAGGATGCAAAGACAGTAGTAGCTGGGTACAGTACAAGATCAAAACAAAGCCGAGGCTGATTATTCATTCACAGTCTGAGCCTATGGACAGCAACTAATTATTAGGTTTTGTTGTCCAATGCAATCAGGCTGGATTTCAAACTCCATGCTATTGTATGATGATGATCAAAAAGCATTGAACCTTTGCTTTTTGCCTTCTCTTGTAGTGTCTCCTCTAGTGATCACAACAGGCACACTTGGAGCCATGGTTGTCATTGTGATAGTTGCAGTGCCACTTTTGGGGATTGGATTCACTTGGTCAGTTGTACTTTGTCACTTTGTCACTTTGCAACTCTAACCATGATGCTACCATGTGCTAGGCATGGTTCATTATTAAATGTTTCGCAACATTAGGTGGGCAAGCAAAGCAAAGAGAAGGAATCTCCATAACTTAGACGATGACAACTGTGAGCTGCATGAGAATGTGGCCTATTTTACAACTTCTCACTATGAATACCAGGATGAAGGATCTGCTGAGGTGAAGGAGGAGGATGGGTGCAATGAAGAGGACATTTTTGCCAATGGTGAACTCGAGGCCCTTGAGCTGGAACAAGCAACTCCTCAGATCCCATCTAGGGAATACTTGCAGGAGGATAAGGTATGCAGACAGACACTGACTAAAAGACATTGCATGGGTAAAGTCATTAGACAGCTGTGGGACTATCTATACCAAGGGAATTGGACACATGTGGACAGACACATACACACACACACACGTGCACACATACATACATACACACACACACACACTGTGCATGTGTGTGTGTGCATGCATTCATGTGTGTGTAGGTGTGTGTGTAATTTCAATCACATATGTGCATAGAAAATAGACCTCTTGAGCTAAGTGCACATACATACACCTGATTTGTACACATTAATTAGGTGTTCATATAATATTATCGAGAGATTCAAATTTGTCACATGCACCATTAGAATAAAATATTTATTACTTGTTCCTATATACCACTATTGGTGCATGGTACCTGGTCCTCAACTTGAACTATTGTAGAAAGGACCAACTGTGTTTGCAAGTATACCAGTGTTTGATGAAATGGACTTCAAAGAGAAGAGTGGATGGTGCAAACCCACAGTAGCAGATGTGAGTTAAGGTTCTGATAACAGTGCAGGGATTTTACTTTGAAAGAAACTGATTGCTGAGAAGGAAAGGATCATAAGCAAAATCACAGCAAAGCTCGATGGAGGAAGCTACGTCCGAAGACAAGACCGATGGAAGGCGCCACTTTCTTTGCAGCCCAAAGTCGATTCAAAGGTCTACGGACAGTAACGATGCCGATCGTGACTTGTTTCGATAGGTTGCCTTAAGGTCTTAGGACCGTAGCTCCTTCCATCAGTCTTGTCTTCGGACGTAGCTTCCTCCATCGAGCTTTGCTATGATTTCGCTTATGATCCTTTCCTTCCCAGTTATTTCTACGCAGCAATTATCCTTTAATCTAGAAACTGATTGCTCCTAAAATGGGCTTCTATCGAGCGAGTAAACATAGCAACAGAACAAATTGCAACTGGATGTCGAATTACTAGTGTTCTACTGTTGAAGAAGGCCTTTGTGGCCAAATTTCCAGTTACAATTTGTTCTGTACATTTGCTTCATAGAAGCCCATTTGTGATCACCCCGCATACATATATAGCAATGAGTTTCTACGACATTTAAGAAATTGATTAGTGTGTTAATATATAGCTTTGCGCGGGCAAGGTTAAAGCTTTGCGTAAATGACGTAACCCCATTCCGGTCACGTGGGCAATAGTTGGAGGTTTGCGCAGGTTGGAGGTATGCGCGTAACATATACGGCTAGTAGCTACATACCTATGTACAGTATCACTTACTGTAAATTTCCTTAATTCCATTCACCTTACTACACTACAGGTCATTTCTGAAAAGCTGAACATGGATGTGGCAGTGTTCTCTGACCTTGGCCCAGGGGTGTACTTCATGTGTCACAGGACCAAGGAGCAGGCCAAGTGGGTGGGCGCCTCACCAGACCTGTGCCGCACCTTGTGTGGTCTCTTCTTCCAGCTCTACCAGAAGGAGCGCTCCAAACTCACCCCACTGGAGGTGGAGCTCAAGTTCTTCTCTCCTCTTGCTGCTGATTGGGACATCAAAGTGTGGACTGCAGAGCCAAAGGACCTAGTGCTGGAGAGGGCCAAGAAGATTTTGGAGCACAAGACCCTGAAGCCTCTCGGTCTAAATGCTTCCCTGATATTCACTACCAAGGAATTGTGGGAGGAATTCACCAGCTGGTTTGTTGCTCGGAAGAGGCAGCAGTCATAAATTTGTAACAATTGCAATTGAAGCACATATAAAAATGCAGTGTGATAAGTGACATTAGAGATACCATAAGTATGTACAGTATACATATGCTCAAGGCGCTACGTAGTTCATACACATTTACAAGTACATGTAGTACAGCTAGGGTATAATCCCAAATACAGCTGTATAGGCAGATCTAGAGTTTGCACTGAATGATGTTGAATGATGTATGTAACTGAACTTTTAAATTCCACTTTTGACTTGAGTTCTAGCTAGCTGCATGCATTCAGCATATTCATGAATCCTGGAGCAATGGCTGCTCTCTTCATTGCACTGAGATATATTATTGTACTTTTCAATGTCCTTTGGGATGGATGTGAATACCTTTAGACAAGTAGTTTAGTGCCAACTGAATTTAGTGTTTTGCAACGTACGTCCAGGATCGGACCATGGAGTGTACCAATTATAGTGACTTCAAGTTTCTTTTGCATATGATTAGTGTTTGCCAGTACAAAATTTTGTGGGTACAATTTTTAGCAATTCTTGCACTATTCACAAAATTCACTAAAATTAGTGCCTGTTAAAATAGTAGCCTTAAACAGAGTGTTAATTCATCATGCATATATGCATTCATAACATTGCAGAGATAACTCGACATGCTGATTTGTCACACACATGCAAGGTCAGGGCCCAGGTCTTCTTCATCCAACAAGTGCACATGTCGGTGGCTCTACAATGTGGCAATGCAGTGTCAGCTCTCAACTCCATGGGCTCGGCCCATCCCCCATATGCGGGTAGGGCTGACTTTTAGTCTTAGGGTATATGTGATTGTCCCTGCATGCTGTATAATTAATATTATTGTTTTCTGCCAACTCTGCATGGTTATTGCTCATGGCATAACAGAAATATCTGATGGAACACATAGAATTTGATTCCAAGTTAGTGCAATGTTGACGTTCAGAGCTCATATGCTAGTGTCATGGGAATCTACTAACAAATCATTGTGGACAAGGGAGAAAACAGGTCTACTAGCAAATGGCTTGCAATATGGTTGCCTTGGTCCCACAAGCTGAGGCATGATGGCTCAATTTACTTGTCACTACTGTTATTACTGCTACATGCAGCTGAGCACATTTGCGACTACATGATAGGCACACATGCTTGTATCTCTGTAGTGTAGGGGTATAAGGAGCTCGAGGGAGGTTTCAGTGGGTTTAGGGAAACCCCATTTAAATGCAAGCACCTTTTGCACATTAGTAACTGCATGCTGTACACAGTGTGTAGGGTAAGACTCTAATGTGCATGAAAATGGAGAAAGCCTACAGCTGTGAGTGTAGAACAAACATCACACAAAGTAACAGCAATAAAGTACAAGTTATAATGGAAACTGAGGAAGTTATCAGAGCTCCCATTATATATGTGTATATAATTTTAAATTTATAATTACAGTGAAGATGAAACACACACACGCAAGGAGTGCATGGTTAGCTATTATAATAGGAATACATACACCAGGCAGTGCAATGCATTAAGATAAACAATGTCAGAATAAGTACATGCACCATACACAGATATAGAGTGTTCCAGCTACAGCAACACAGCATGGGGAGGATCATTGGCACACATGTTTGTGGCAATTGGTGCACAGAGAAATGTATAACAGTGCATGGACAAGTCTGCAAACAATATCGATGACCCCAATTGTGTTTATGTGAGCACAATCATGCATGTGTGCTCTAAACTTAGCATGATTTAGGTTTCTTTTCCTTTTTCATTTATGCCATCTACAAGAAAGAACCATTGCAGTGCAGAAACAGTATAAAACTAGAGATCTGGAGTGAGAAGTGAACAGTGAAGTGCGTAACCCTCGTGCATATAATTATAGCTATGTACTATAGAGAACTGTAATTGTGGCTGTAGCTGTTCACACACACACACACACACACACACACACACACACACACACACACACACACACACACACACACACACACACACACACACACACACACACACACACACACACACACACACACTGATGAGTCAATCCTTAAAAGAAGGCACCACACAAAAGCCACTCGAACAAACAGATAGCAAAACAATATGCCAAATCATGTACCTACCATGCCTGATCGAACTTTGTGTGGATGATCGTGTCCTCCCAGTGTCACACTAGCTTTGTTCCCTGGTTCAATCTGCTGCCATTGTAATAATAAAGCAGGAGTAGCCGAAGGCGGGCTTCCCTGCTCCGGCACCCCCACAGTGGCTACTCCACAATGGCTGCTTCACAACGGCATGGTGACACCAGTGTGTGTATACCGGTGTGCGTGATGCAAACAGCATATGGGATGGGTAGCCATGCAATTGTTGCTGTACCGCTAGACACGGCCGGGGACATGTAACAGCTGCACTCTGTGTCAAACCCTAGGGTTTGACACAGAGTGCAAAAAGTGTAGCAAGCGGCTAGATAGTATACTGTGCTGGCGTACAATATTGAGCAACATGACACTGCAAGGATAAGATGTATATAGCAATGTCTGAGAGAAGGTGCAGAGTTTGCAAGAGAAATATGTACAGGAGCAGGTCTGGCACTGAGTAAGGTGCAAAGAAAACATGCCAATGTGTAAGATGTAAGATATCAAAGAGAAAATGCATGGATGGTCACTGCAAATGGTACTGTATATAAACAGATTGGAACTTGATAACAAAGAGATGAATTGATGTCAGTTTGATATACTGTAGGCATGCATACAGTATACCATTTACAGCGACCATCCATGTATTTTCACTTTGATATCTTACATCTTACACATTGGCATGTTTTTGCACCTTACTCAGTGTTAGACCTGTTCCTAATACATATTTCTCTTGCAAACTCTGCACCTTCTCTCAGACATTGCTCCCCGCTAGCTGGTCTCCTACAATCGCTCTCTTGCTGCTGCCGAAGTGTTCCTAGTCCAGTGCAGTGTGCTCTGCGCAGGTATGGTCCTTGGACATTGTGCCTGCCCGTGCTGATGCTGGTCAGTGCACGGGCATCGCGCTCTTATCGCAGCGGAAGTGCTCCGAATCGATGGTGTGGCCGGTGTGCTGTTTCATTTAGGCATTTGTGGCGCACATGGGCCCTGCCACTACAATTGGGCCACGCTGTTTGGCCTTGCAGTTGAAGCACACGGTTGTCCCGCCGCGCCTGAGAGCATTTTTGCACCTGCCTGGCAATTGCGGGCACACAAATGGCTGCGGTATCCGGGAAAATGGGCCCTTCCCGGTAGCTCCGCTTCTCTTTCTTCTCTGCACCGGCGCCGAACGTCGCTGTTTTCGCGATCCCATTGTTCCGACGTGAATTAGGGCGCAGTGCAGACGCAAGGAACTGGTCGAGTTCGCAGCGCAACCCCCTAAACGCTGATAAGAATACGGAACGCAGCCATAAGAAACGCTCTGAGCGCTACCGACCCACCCACATATAAGGCACGCACAATCATTTTCCTCAGTTACGGCGCTTAACTGCGTGTTACTGTGTGCTGTGCTGGCAGAGCGATGGGTGTTCTCTTCGCTGTTGCTGTAATGCTTACACTGACCAATGAACTTGCGACAGGATCTAACTGCAGAGCACACAATGCAAGTAAGTAAAATATTTACTAAATGTACTGTCCGACAAATTCCTAGTGGATAACATAGACTACCATTGAGCTTCCGGTCGCTACTTTTTTAATCCTAACCTCTCTTCTGCACTTTAATATGACAAGTGGTTTTTCAGGTAAAATAGTGGTGTATATTTGTTGTCATTAAACCATACCCACCGAATTTCTCCTATATATCCATGGCAGCCTCTGGCAATTATTGTGGGAGTAATCCAACAGTAACCAATCCTAACACTGTCAGATGGACAAGAGGCAGTAGGTCAAATGTTCTTTATGCATCTTTGGAGATCCGGAAAGCTGACAACATTTGGAGCCAAACAGCAACTGGCTGCCTCAGCACAGTGCAAGTTGTGTCAGATTCTTATGTTTCCAGTTCTTCATCCTATTCAGTTCCAAATGTGGACTATGATTCACTGTACATTGCAAGGGTACTCTGGCTCGACAGCAGTAACAACCCCTACTATCATGTCAACTCTGAGTGCTACTTTATACCACGAAGAAGTGAGTGCTTGCAGATACAAGAGTATGCACTCATGCATGCAGTATATATAGAGGTGCATCCATGCATGGACTTCATAACAGCACTTTTGATGTGCGCCTTCAGAATCTCTACTGTCTACATCATGTCCTTTGATCATGGTCAGCATTACATAACCAGAAAGCATTGGACATTTGACATGTGAACTCCTATCTGGGTGCAATTAGTTAGTGTACAATATACGTATATTATATATTATTATTATTATTTAAGTGCACCGTGTTGTATAATACAAACACTAGGGTGTCAGCCCCATGCAGCACTATAATATAATTAAATGTAACAGTGTCAAAAGAATCACAATGGGCATAGTTCTTTAAGGGCAGCTTGTCCTTTTCTGCCACATCCTCTGCAGCGCCTTCCGCACTCTTCCATCTTTGCATGCCTCCTCCAGTACCCATATCACCCTGTCATCATCCTTCATGCTCTCCCATCCCACCACTATCTCATTCATCAGCCTTGCCATTTCTCTCCTCTCTTCTGCCACAAATACACACCGGCACACAAAGTGCTTGACATCTTCCACTTCACCACTGTCACAGTTCTTACAAAGTCGTTCGCCCCTACTTAACCCACACCATCTGCCAGTTTCTACCCTTAATTCTGCTGTTCCCCCTCGTAGTTTCACCATCATCCTCCTTTGCATCTTACACTCTATCTCCACGCACCGCGCCTTGCATTCAGCATCCATTAAACTCCCAATCACTTCCAGCTTTGGCCGTTCCCTAGCTGCTTCCCTCCATACTTCTCTCACTTCCCTCCATGCTATGTCCTTCAACACCTGCTTTACTTCTTTCAATGTCAACCCACTCACGGCCTCAGCATCTAACCCCTTCCATTTGAACCTCACCAAACTTTGTTGTAGCTCTTTCACCCACCGTACTTTACACCCTACTTCCAAGGCTTCAAGCATCACAACTTTCAATAACCTGCCATCAGTCATCCTCATTACCTGTACCCAGAACTCAATACTTCTCTTCATTGCCACCCATTTCATTGGTAGCATGTTCATCTCAAATTGCAGGGAGACCAAAGGGTGTAGTCTCCCCACCCCTAAAAAGATTCTTGCCGCCCGCATCTGCACATTTTCAACTGGCCCGAGTTGTGCTCCACAACCCCATACCTCTGCCCCATACAATAGCACAGACTCAACGAGAGATTCCATCAGCCTCACAAAGGTAGCTCCTCTCACTTCCCCCACAGTGGCCCTGCACCTTCTGAGCCAGTCACTTAGTGCTCTTGCTCCCGCCTTTCCTCTCTCCTCCACCATTCTCGTACCTTGCAGGTGCTCATCAATCACACACCCAAGATACTTGTACTCCTGCACCACTGCAATCTCTTCACCTCCAACATCAAACTTCTCCTCCGTCCTTTTCATACCTGTCCTTCTCACATGCATTACCCCGCATTTTTCCACATTCACTTCAACTGACCATTCATTACACCATTCTACTAATGTGTTCAACCCATGCTTCATAGATTTTTCATCCTCTGCAAGAATCACTGCGTCATCTGCATACAACAACACTGAGATTAGCTGACCCCTGCACTTTACCCCCACTCCTGCCTCTTTCAGCTTAGTTATCAGTGAATTGATATACAAGGAGAATAACAGTGGCGAAAGGATGCATCCCTGTCTCAACCCACATGTTACTTTGAAAGGTTCACTTCGTCCCTCTCCCACCTTCACTTCACAACTCACATCCTCATAAACTGCCTTTAGGAAAGCTGAGAGGCGACCTCCTAACCCCATTCCCTCTAAACACCTCCACAACTTCCCTCTGTCCACCCTGTCATATGCCTTCTTAAAGTCAATAAAACTGGCAAACATCCCTGTCTTTGTCACTGCTTTCACCTGCCCCAATAATACCAAAGTCATTAACTGATCTCTGCACCCTCTTCCTTTTCTAAACCCTCCCTGCTCCTCTGCCACCAGCTTCCTTTCTTCAACTACATGCACCAACCTATTCTGAGCAATACTGCACATCGCCTTATAAGCAACTGGCAGTAATGAAATGCCCCGGAAATCCTCTGTCTTGCATACCCCACTTCTACTCCTCTTTGGTATGGGGACCACGGTGCTTCTTCGCCATTCTGAGGGAACCATCCCATTCTTCCAGCACCAACTGAAGAGGCTACACCAAAAATCCACCAGGACATCACTGCATACCATTTCAGCCGTTAGCCTATCACTCCCAGGGGCTGCTTTCCGCTTCAAAGTGTCCAAAGCCTGCTTCACTTCTTCTCTTGTCACATCTTCATTTAACAATTCATTCCCCCCATTTACCTCTTCTCCCCCTTCATCTCCCTGAACCTCTGATCTTCCCCCCTCATTCAACACATTTTGAAAGTATCTCTTCCATACCCCTACGGCTTCCTTACCCTGTCTCACCACACCTAGCTCATCATATACCTTACCAATGTCACTCCTCTTTTTTTTACCGTTTGTCAAGCCCAGCTTTCTTGCCATTCTCCACCACTTCTTAGGATTTCTTATCACTCTATCCAGTTCATTTTGTCTGCTTTCATCAAAACTTCTCTTCGCTCTACTCACTGCTTTCTTATATTCCCTTCTCTTCTCAACATAGTCTCTCCTTTTCCCCCTCTTTGCATCACTACCATTACACTCCAACCACTCTCTCTCTGCCCTGTGGAAAGCCTTCCTCAGTTTGGCAATCTCTTTGGTGAACCATGGTTGCCCACCTTTACCTCTCTTCACCTTCATCTCTACCAATCCCTGTCTCATCATCTCTGTCAATTCTCCGTATATTTCATCAATCACTTCCTGGTCATTCCCTGCTGTTTCCACTTTATCCGTCAACAACCTCACCCTCTCCACCTCACCTTCCAAGTATCCCTCTGGGACCGCGTACCGCTTTACCATGCCATCTTTAAGTTCACCTTCCTCCTTGCCTTCTTCCATCCCACTAACCCAGTCAGTTGCAACCTCCCAGCTCATAAGGGAGTGGTCAGGTGTTCTAGTGACCACCCCTCTGCAATCCATCTCCTCCACACTCTCTGACATGGTTGTCACCTTGAAATTTTCAATGATATGGAAATTCTCCTTGCTGACCAGGCAGTAGTCGACCACTGAACATCCCTTGCCAGAGACACAAGTGAATGCATCCCTTCCCTTCCTCCCATTCACCTCTGTCATACTTGTACTTCGGAGGAAGTCCACCAATGCTTCGCCTTGACTGTTCTTCACCCCATCAATCACTTTTCTAGGAGGGATGCCATCCCTGTCTGTATTAAGTTCCCCACATCTAGCGTTGAAATCTCCACAGATTATCAGAGGCCCCTGTGAGCAAAACTTTGCCACCTGTTCAGATAGCAGCTGGAGGGTTTCCTCTGCCCCCTGTCCCCGGCTTGAGGACTCAGGTGGGATGTAGCATGCTGCCAATATCAGAGTGTCTTCATTCCCTTGACTTAACTTCACCCATAGAATATCCTCAATGTCTGCGTCTATGACTTCCACTGCCCACTTCTCCAGCACCTCTTCACGAACCAACAGACCAACCCCACCTGAACCCCTCACTGCCTTCCTATGGAGGTTTCTTCTATTCCGCCCAAACCACCTATATCCTTCCACAGCAATCTCCTCCTCTCCCCTCAACCAAGTTTCCACCAATGCCACCACATCTGGCTTGTAGAAATCTATCACCTTTGCCCTCATATCATGCCCTTCCCTCATTTTCTCCATTTCACCACCACCTCTTCCCCACCCACAAACATTCCATGAATACAGCCTTATGAAGAAGCTGTGACTCACATAATTATGATTATAGTGAAACTGTGGGTGCTGGAGATCTTTGATGACTGTCCAACACAATCATGTACACCTGTGTGTGCATTTATAGAAAGGCATGACATAATCTGTATAACCTCTCATTAACCTAGCTTAGCTCCATTCTTAAATCTCCCACCCAGGTCAACCACCTACGCCAAGTGTGTCAATTGATGACAGCCAGGTCACAACCCGATCAGTTGCAATACGTTTGGGACAGTGCCCTAGGTTCAGTTCCACTTATGGGTTACTGACATATGTTGTGAGATACAGCTCTTCAGGAGGACAAGAGTTAATGGTTGAGACAACTGCTTCCACCCTTGAAATCAAACAGCTGCTTGCCGAAACTCAGTACACATTTGTAGTATCCTGCAACAATACGGCTGGTTGGCATGGACCCGGCTTCAGATTGTCCAAAACAACCAAGGCTGAAGGTCTGGATGATGGCAAATGTACTTGTTTCTAGCTGTGCTTAATGGCATTTCATGACATGACATGGCATTGCTCTCCCTTGTGCATCTACATAGGTACATTGCAGCCAAGCATATCAACCGTTGTTGTGGGTAGTACACTAATTTATGCTACTATCTCATGGAATGCACCAAGTGCACCGGTGACAGTGACAGGGTATGATGTTCAAGTTGTGGCTCATGTGGAAGGTATACCACAGTCACCTTTAGTCTACTTGATGGCAGCCAGCAGGCACAGTAGAAGCTATAATGTACCACAGAGGTTTACACCTGAAACAGTGTACACATTCCAAGTGCGTGCACAGACATCAGTTGGTACAAGTCAGTGGAGCACACCTGTGGTCAGAAGTACACTGCCTGACAGTTAGTTGACTGATGTTAATATTAAATTCATAACACTTATTGCATATTGATTCTGTAGCTTGCATGCGGATTAAGCGTATTTCTATTATTCTTTATCATTTAATGCACACACTAAACTTGTGTAATTGTGCACTTCACCTGCTCACTGTACATGCAGTTCCAAATGAAGTCAATGGCTTTTCGTTGGACTCCTCTCTCTCCACTGCCATCTCAATATCATGGAATGACTCCATTGCAACTGTTGACTACTACAGGGTAGGAACGCTGCATGTACACATCGTGTTAAATGCAATTTAAGCTTCCGGTCATTAGTGACACTGTACGTAATATTAAGACTACACTATATAAGAAGCTAGTACCTGGCTATATTGCAAAATGCAAAATTCTGTATACCGTTTCACTAGTTGTTTTAATTGTGTGCATTATTAACTCATGGGGGTACGTTTCCCACTGTATGGAGAGCTACGTATGGTGAATTTACAATGCATGGATAGTGTGTTTCCTTCTTCAACATTTGTTGTGACTAAAACCGATGCTTTCATATTGATTTACTGCAGATCACCCTTCACAATGTGGCAGCTAACACTACGGAACAGTCTGATCTGTTCCACACTGTCAACTCACACACATTTCATGACTTGACCCCCAACACTGCTTACACTGTTACCATCACTGCTGTCAACAAGGCAGGGAGTGGACCAAATGTGTCTATGGATGTCACCACACAAGGAGCTTCAGGTATAATGAATGTATTTATTGTAACATGCCATACTTGCTCAAAAATATGTAAGTGCACACTGCATGCATAGTGTATACATACATTAAGATGCAATTACATTAATTTTACTTACTGTTATTTTAGCTACATATATACATGCAGTAGGATATGCAGTATTACTCTAGCTTTAATCCATGCACTGTTCAGTCACATATTCACTTTTGTTACAGTTATCTGTGCATTTTATTGCTCTATAAATGTCATGAGAATCCAACTTCATTTAAATGAACTTTGTGAGTCTATTGATTGGCAATTACAAGCCTCACAAATACATGCAGACATAACAGAAGGCACTGAGCAGGCGGCAATTTGTAGACAATAAAAGCAGGCCCAAATTACACATCAAAATGGCCAATTATATCATTTCATGCTTCTTTCATATTGTACTGCTTTATATTTCTCAACAATCTGCATGCATGCCCGCAACACATCTTAGAGTATATAATTTACAGACTCTTAAAATAGTTATATCCAGTATACATGTCTTACAGAATAGAGCTACTACATTCAGCATACCTGTACATAAATTGTACACTGTTTTGTGGAAATTTCTCAGTACACATGTAAACATGTATTAAAGGTGCATGCATTTATCATACATATTCATGCATATGCACTGTATGCAGCTATAGACACATTAAAAGTGTATATATATATGTAACTACAATTTTTGATTACATTGCGAACTTTCTGTCATGCATGTATTAGTATAATTATGGATAGAATATGTAATCATGATATGCAACACATTATGCAGTGCAAGCTCTAGCTGTTACAACAGGCATACTTGGTACCATCGTCTTCATTGGAGTAGCAGTGCTTCTGCTCATTGGAGGAGTGTGGTAAGCATTATTATGCACTTTAGTTAACACTGCATGTCCTCTAATGGTACTTCATATATTTCTCTCTCTCTATATATATAGGTGTGGAGGAAGATATGTCATTCCCAAACTCCATGCCCTTAGCAAAAGAGATGAGTGTGTGATTGAGGAGAGTGTTGCTTATGTCACTATTCCTCGAGACAGGTTGTTGTCTGAATTCTTCTCTCACAAGAAGGATGGTGAAGGGGGTGAAGATAATCAAGGGGGAGTTGAAGGGGGAGGAGAGGGGATTCCTGAACTGGAATGTACTCCTGATATCCCAAAAAGAAAGTATCTGAAGCAGAAAGAGGTATAACTACACACACATGTATAAGTCTCATATACACGCACCACATTGCCCATAGCATAATGACATTGACATGCATTCTAGAAAGTGTACAACATGTATCCAAAATGGCCTGCATCACATATATCTTTAGTGGTATACGTAACTTCAGTGTTCCTGTTTTGTGACAGTTAACATGCTAGCTGCATGCATGTATTTTGGTGTATGTATGTGCAGAAAGGTCCCACTGAGTTTGCAAGTGTCCCAGTGTACCCTGATGAAATGACCTTCCAAAAAGAAAGTGGATGGTTTGAACCAGCTCCAGCAGATGTAAGTATTATGCATATTCCATAGATGCATGATATGTGCATTATACCAGACACATGTGCACCTAAAGACAGATTATACTCTACAATTTTTTTGCATGTTACTTTCACCCTTCTTCACCTTGCTGTGCAGGTCATCGCTGGGATGCTGCAAATGGATGGTGCAGTATTGCCTGACCTTGGTCCAGGAGTGTACTATATGCGTCACAGGACCAAGAAACAGGCCAAGTGGGTGGGGCTCTCACCAGACCTGTGCCGCACTTTGTGTGGGATTGTCTTTAAGCTCTACCAGAAGGAGCGCTCCAAACTCAGCCCACTGGAGGTGGAGCTCAAGTTCTTCTCCCCTCTTGCTGCTGATTGGGACATCAAAGTGTGGACTGCAGAGCCAAAGGACCTAGTGCTGGAGAGGGCCAAGAAGATTTTGGAGTACAAGACCCTTAAGCCTCTTGGCCTAAACACCTCACTCGATTTTACTGGCAAGGAGGTGTGGGAGGAGTTTTGTAGCTGGTTTACTGCTAAGAAAAGGAAGCAGATTTAACAGCAGTTGTATTGAACCGTTTAGTACGTACATAGTTCCATGCAAGTATACCTTTACAACTGCAAGTGTGTCTGTGTGTGAGTGCATGATGTTGTGTTCATGTATGGCTATACATTAGCTGTACATCATTAATTAACTGTTAACTTGCATATACATAGCAGTACAAGAAGACAGCATATTGAAATCACGGATTAAGTGAAACATGAAACTGCTCCGTTGTATGTACATGCATACCAACCCATTAAATGCTCCACAGCAAGTTAACTATGGTAGATCTCTATGCAGAGCAGACTGGTTAACACAATTATTCAATGACATGTTTTAAATGTGTTTCTGAGTCAGGTTTTACTCTGCATATATCACAGAGGAAGGAACAGCACCTGTTAATCTCACACACGCAAGTGAACATCATGCACTGGGGAATATGCCATTCCTCCGGGGTTTAGGCATCCCCTGCAAACATATAGCATCTGGCACCCCAAGTGAACTACACTGGGGAGTTTGGCATCCCCCCAGGGACTTAGGTGTACCCTACAAACAATGGAGCAACCAAGTAAATATCACTGGGGAATTTGGTATCCCCCAGGGATTTGGGCATCCTCCAGAGATTTATAGGCATCCACCAGGGACTTAGCATCCCCAAGGGATTTATGCACCCCCCAATTAAGGACTTGGGCCATTGTAATGTCCATTTAATGTATACTTTACTGTTTTCATTATCTGAATAACTTGTAGCGTATACAGTAAGTACTGTCATTTACTCAGTATACTATTCCTATAGTGCCTGAATTTTTATTCAATAGCTTTCATAATACATTATATTGGTCGACCGTATACTTATGTTGAGAGCATTACAGTATTGATGATAAGCTCAGGAGTAGCTGCAGCAGTGACGTGTATAGCTAGCCATACCAAGATGAATGGCTCACACAATGTGATTTCAGTAGTGCACGTGAAGGACAGAGCTAGGCAACAGATGACACAAAGTCCAGGAGGGAGATGAATGGATATTAGATATAGCCCAACAAAGTGGGTGGGACAGGTGGCGAAAGAGTGGGAGGGCTAAAGTGGTGTGCTGATCATCAGCTCACTCAGGCTAGCCTCTATTAGATTAGCCGCAAGTAGGAAATGTTTGTTTGCACTGGATTGTGCATGCAGTTTGCATAATGTATAGCATTGAATTCCCACACACACACTTCACTGGACATGCACATGGTGTGTACTTCATGAGCCGTGCAAAGAAGGAGCGAGCAAAGTATGCCAGTTGGTCACACAACCTCCACACAACACTGCTGGGACTCATCCATGGACTCTATGTCAAGGGACACAGTGCTCACAGCACAATGCACTACAGACAGAGATTCTGTGTCACTGTCCACTTGCAGAAGACTGATCCATCGCGATTTGGCCATACAAGAAAGAGGACCTGTTACTAGAACATGCCAAGACAGTGATCAAGTACAAGTGTTTGCATCCATGTGGCCTCAACAAATTAATTGTATGTGGTAGAAAGAGAGAGGGCTGGGATGAGTTTTGTATTTGGTGCATGGCTTATAGACAGGATTGTGAGTAACAACTTGTTTGTGTGTGTTATGAATATTATTAAAATCACAAATGGTTGACTACCTGAATTATAGCTTTGCAAGTAGTGGTTGCAATTCAAAATGTGTAGTAAGAATCTTGCCCTTACGCCCAAGAGTAGTTACAGTAGCCACATGTAGAGCTAGCCATACTGAGATGAAACGCTCACAATGTGATTTCTGTAGTGTGGAGGACAGAGCTAGTGCTACAGGCTATGAGACAACAGATGGTGCAAAGTCCAGCTGGAAGGAGAGAAGGGTTGTTAGATGCAGCACAACAGAGTAGGTGGGACAGGTGGATACAGAGTGGGAGGGTTGAAATGGTGGACTGATCGTAGTCTCGCTCAGGCTAGCCTCTATAATTATTAGATTAGCCAGCCAGTAGGAAATGTTTGCTCTGAATATATGCATGCATTATTATATATTAGCATTGAATAGCCCACATGCACAGTTCCACTGTTCTGGCTAACTCTGCGGCAAAATGTATAGGATGGTGGCTGTTCTCTTCGCTGGTGCTGTGTTGCTGGCAGTAATGACGAATGAGGTGACGTTTGCAAGTTCTTGCCGCAGCAGTCCCGTACTAGGTGAGGATTGTTGTGTAGCTATTCGCAATAGCCTCGCGTCACGCATGCAGGCGGCTACGCAAGACGACTGACTCCTCACTAGCTGGCGGTGATGTACTGCTTCCACCGATATACTGCATGCCAATATTTAATAATGTTGCGTTTGTCTGCTTCATAGACTAGCTAGCGATACTGACTACTCTGTTGCTTAGCCCAACCCCTCTCTGAGCAATCGGCAACTTTCTTATCAGCACCAGAGAGAGTGGACCTATAGCCATCTAGAGGCGTTCTAAGGTCCCACGTCGTTCTAAAGCCCTCGCATAATATTATTTGGACTTCTGTTGGAATCTGTACACTACAGTAACTGAAGAAATTATCTATCAGGACATGTTGGTCATCCTTGACCTACGTAGCTACTGATTTCATGTGTGGCTAGCTGGACTGTGGCACACTGTGCATTGAGAGTCAGAACAACCTACCTTAGTACTGAGTTCATGCACTAACATGAACTGATTTTGACATGAACATGTATTCTGCATTGATTGTGTGACTTTATTGTCCAGCTAAGGTGTGACACAGTGTGTCCCATTCCATATTGCAGATGTACAGCCTCAGAACTTAAGGTTGCTAAAGGTCACACCTACCACCGTTGATATAGTCTGGGATAGGCCAACAAACAACAGCCATTTGGTTACCGGATACTCATTGCACATATGGATCATCTATACAACAGGGATAGCTACCGTTGCAGGAACACACCACCAATGGACTGGTTTACGGCCTAGAACCGGTTATGGAACTTGGGTGCGAGCTCTTACTATAAATGGATGTGGAATGGATATTGCAGTGAAATATTTTAGTACTGCACCTCAAGGTATGCTCTTACTTCATAAACCTCTTACATACCCTAAAGCTATAAGTCTTCCCTTTCACTCTCGTCTCACCTCCATGCATTGCACACTCATACACACACACACACACAACACACATGGGGTTACTGAATGTGAAGCTCCACCCACCCCAAATGTGCTCATCAATAGGGCCACAGCCCGATCGATGAGACTGGGATTAAGTGGGTGTACTAATTTGGATTCTAGTTATGGAGATGTCAAATACGTCGTGAGATACAGCTCATCTGTGGCTGAAGGGCAAGTGTTCATGACTCAGACTAGTGCTTCAAGCTTAGAGCTCTATAGTTTGCGCCCAGAAACAGCATACACATTCACAGCAATCTGCGTCAATTACTATCACAACCAGAATAGAGGCACAGGGATCAGTGACAGCAGGACAGGAAGAACTGAGTCTGAAGGTTTGTTTACAAAGCATACATGGGGTGACAGCTAGCTTACTAACAGTTACTTTTTACAAGACATTTTAATGTTGTTATTAATTGACTGTATATACAACATGCTGCCACTAACCCTCTTGCAACTGTAATGCTCAGCCACACTGCTGCCTACCATATCGAATGTTGCTGTGAGCGATTCACTACGCGTTGCTGATATCACCTGGACGGCACCAAGTGCAGCCAATCTGGTGACAGGATATGATGTGCAAGTTCTGTCTCACAGTGAAGGGCGCAGCACTAATGAACACTTTGTTGGACTCAGGACATCGTACTCTGTGCACCAAGTATTTACACCTGAAACAACGTACACATTCCAAGTGCGTGCACGGACATCAGTTGGTACAAGTCAGTGGAGCACACCTGTAGTCAGAAGTACACTGCCTGATGGTTAGTTGATCGCACTGAGTTACCAATTTCTGCAATATGTCATACTGTACAGGCATCTTATGGCAAACCCCATGCATTTGAAAACTGTATCTACTTAATGTGTGCATGTTTTTAGCTGCAGTCTGCCCTTATACTCCTACACACTTTGTGTGTTTTATGTCTAAATAATGCACATGCATGCATGCAGTTCCAAGTGAAGTCAATGGCTTTTCGTTGGACTCCTCTCTCTCCACTGCCATCTCAATGTCATGGGATGACTCCATTGCAACTGTTGACTAATACAGGGCAGGAACGCTGCATGTTTGCAAGCAATAACAGTTACTGTAATTAATTTTTCTTATAAATGCTTTCGGTTATGGTAATATTCATTTCTGTGTATACAATAAAATGTTAGCAGTTTATGCTATGCTGGCTTGGTATACTAACTCACAGACACACAATTTCCGTAATGATGAGAGTTGCTAATAATTATGACAATTAATAGTACATACACTGGTAATTAGTGCAATTGCTTCGCCCATCACTCCATTATGCATCTGCAGCTCACCCTTCGCAATGTGGCAGCTAACACTGCAGAGCACCTTGATCTGTTCCATACTGTCAACTCACACACATTTCATGACTTGACCCCCAACACTGCTTACTCTGTGTCCATCACTGCTGTCAACAAGGCGGGGAGTGGACCAACGGTGTCTGTGACTGTCACCACACAAGGTACATCAATGGTACACAGACAATGTAGGGAACATCAACCCGTAGCACATGCATGTATTGTTACACAACTGTATACAACATTATATATATATAATGTGTGTGTATGTATGTACATTATCTATTGTTCCATGACACTGCGTGCACACTGCAGCTGCAGGGAACGAATCAAGAGTGTCTGAGACTAGTACTGTTGTCATACAAGGGATCAATGGTGCAGGTACTTTGGCAAAACTGTCATGCAAGTTTACTCATCTATAGCACATGATCTGGTGCCAAAACACTCACTCGAAGAAACACTGAATCTATATGTATAGCTAGGTGCATGTATTAGTGAAAGCTGTGTAAGAAGCCACCTGAGTGCCAGTTATAATTGGCCTTCATGAAGTGGTGGCTGAATTACAGAGGTTGACTCTAATGTTTTAGTGCTATGTTAGTGCCATTTGGGATAGGGATGTTGACTGTATTAGAGAGGTGCACATGACCTCCACCTCATATATACAGTGCCCATTTTAGACTGGTTCCACTGTATTACATTGTTCCATTACATTGTGCGTACACTGCAGACATTTTGAAAGCACAGTCTCTCAAACATGAATAGTAAATCGTGTAATGTTGAATAATGCTTTCTTTGCAGTGCAAGCTCTAGCTGTAACAATAGGCATTTTTGGTACCATCAATATCGTCTTCATTGGAGTGGCAGTGCTTCTGGTCATTGGAGGAGTGTGGTATGTAGTAATTATAATTGTTAGCTGCACCTTGGCACCAGTTAACATCTGATCTACTATCAATGTACAATAATCATTCCTTAGACTTTGTATTGTCCACTACATAGGTGTGGAGTAAGGCGTTTTTCCCCTAAATCTCGCTCCGTGAGCAAGAGAGAGGAGGACGCGTGTAAGATTGAGGAGAATGTTGCTTATGCCACTCTTCCTCGAGACAGTATGTGGTCTCAAGGCTTCTTCTTTCATAAGAAGGAGGGAGAAGGGGGTGAAGAGGCTTGTGGGGAGTTGAAAGAGGAGAGGAAATAGTTTTGTGCTCAAAACAGGAAGTAGCTAGAACTAGATTTAGAACAGCAGCTGGAGTAGCTGCATGTTTGAACAGTTTGAGTATAGCTATGTATAGATGATAGATCCCAATTAACCAGTTTACAGAGTTCTGGTGGCGATGCGGACAGCAGCTACATATGCTTCCACTGCCGAAAACCATTGCGCGCTTCGCCTCGAGGAAGACTGACAGCTTCTGTTCGACTGCTAAATATCTGCGTGACAACTTAGCACATTCCCATTCCAAACTTAAAGTTCCAAATCATATGATCGGAACACCCGTGTGCATGGGCGTCATGAAGTGGTTACCATGGCAACCACTCAAATTTTGAAACCCTACATATTGCATCACACTATAATTATTATAATAGCTAGCTACTGTTCATAAGAGCATCAGGTCAGTTGCACTAAGAACATGGGTACACAAAAAAACTTTGAGGAGTTGTTTATCAAAATATTGAATCTTGCGCTATCTTCCATTTACTATACCTAGCTAGCTATATACAAGTATTAGCTAGCTATAGCTGTATAAACCTCAGTAAGGCACGCGCGCCATCACTTTCTTCAGTTAGGGGGCTAACTGCGCGCGTCACGGTGCTGTGTTGGTAGAGCGATGAACGGGCTCTTCGCTGTCGGCTTGCTGCTGACACTGACCAATGAGCTCGCGACAGGAAGCCATTGCAGAGTACACGGTGCAAGTGAGTAGGTAGCTAGATAGCTAGCTAGTTTTTTTTCTGAGAAATCCCCTGCTTCGTAGCTACATAGACTAAGGACAATTGAGCTCTTGGTCACTGTTATTAATCCTAGCCTTTCTTAATCAAGTGGCCTTAGCTATTTGGCAAATAACCGTGGTGTATTCGTTATGATTTACAGCATATTTTATAGCTATATTATACGCTCCCTTTTCTACGCACGGCAGCCAATTTTCGTCATTGTGGGGATATGCCAACAGCAACAAATCCTAGCACTGTCAGGTGGTCGAGAGGCAGTGGGTCGTATGTTGACTACGCATCTTTGGAGATCCGGAAAGCGGGCAACATTTCGAGCCAAACGGCTACCGGCTGCCTCCACACAGAGCAAGTTGTATCTGAATCAAATGTTTCCAGTTCTTCATTCCACTCAGTTCCAATTGTAGACTATGATTCACTATACATTGCAAGGATGCTCTGGTACGACAGCAGTAACAATCCCTACTATCATGTCAACTCAGAGTGCTACTTTATACCAGGAAGAAGTGAGTGCTTGCAGATACAAGAGCATGCATGCAGTATAAAGGTGTGTCCATAGACTTCATAACAGTGCTTTTAATGTGAGCCATCAGATTCTCTACTGTCTACATTATGTCCTCTGATCATGAATACAAGGGTAACGTAAAACAGATCAACACGATTTAACAGCTTGACTGGGCTATTGGTGAGTTATAAAGACAAGCACTAGGCCTGCAGCAGCAGGGGAGGAGAATGGGGTGCTATATATATATAGCCCCCGACCCCAATAGTCTGGATCACAGTGCATGGCTATAGGCCTGACTGGCTTTGCCACCATGCAGCCCCCCGAACTGTGTCATGTTCCACTGCCACTGCACTAGGCCATATAGAAGCTGCAATTATCTCAAAAAATTAGGCCAGGAAAATTTGATTTGCAGTTTATCATTCATAGGCCATATAGAAGCTGCAATTATCTCAAAAAATTAGGCCAGGAAAATTTGATTTGCAGTTTATCATTCCCATGCACCTGCATGCATGTGTAGATCCATGGGCTCCTGAGAATGTAGAAGCAGTGAACGTTACTTTATCATCAATTACTTGGATGTGGGATAAACCGAGAGTCCATGACAACAGGGTTACCAGCTATCAAGTGTCCAACGGAACTGAAGTTAGGACAGCTACTGGAACATGCTACAAATGGACTGGACTCTCTGCTGACACTCAGTATAGGCTTAGAGTACGAGCTCTGACTGGGAATAGCCAGTATAGTAGCAATTGGAGCTCTTGGGCATCAGTGTACACGCTGCCTCCAGGTATGTATGTATATATGTTACTGTATATATGGCATAACTTGTGTATCATAGTAAAAAGCATTGGGGGTTGCATTGATTATGACCAGGCCAGCTTGTGAACATGTTCATCAAATCATTATTGTATGGATAACTTATTTGATGCATTAACATCCGGCATGCTGTTCCATGCAGCCCACCTGAGTGTGTCATTGACCCTATACCCTTGTACTTATGAATAGAATGGCAGGAAACTGTATATATACAATGCATGGGTTGCCCAGTAACTGCACATGTAATGAGCATGCATGCAGTTCATCTGAGCCATGTAGGTTAGTTGAACCATGCATGCTATCATTCCAAACTAACGTATTATAAAGGTGAGAAGAGACGACTTGTCACTGCTGGATCAGTTGTCTTGATAGCTAAAACTCCAGGTTAGAGCATAGGTCCTGTGTTCAGTACTGGCTGGTCGCAAGTTTTCCCTTTCTCCCTCATGATCGTTAGACTACTCCCAATCTACAATCATGCACCACCCAATCAGTGAGATATTTTGACTTTCAGTGTGTGATGTTGGTATAATACTGTCAAAATTGCATACTGTACAATTGTTAGATATAGCTACACTGTTTAATTTTGATGGTGCAGGGGATGATATAATATTAAATGTACCTGCATGCATAGATTGTCATTAATTTCCAATTCACTGCTACGTATATACACTCAATTGGTATAAGGCCAGAAATGCATGTACAGCTTTGCATGTGGGGTATAATGCATGCATGTGGTACTTTAGCTGGCATGACTCGATTAAGTACTGAGTGTTAAACTGTATACTTTATTACTAGCTACCCCCAAACTGTTGCAATCAAAATATTTTTAATTTGTATGCTAATCATAATGACTCTCCTTCCAGATACACTACAGCCAAGCATATCTGCTGTTCAGTTCAGTGATTTCTTGAATTATGCTGATATTATGTGGAATACACGTGCACAGGCGACAGTGATAGGGTATGATGTTCGGGTTGTGGCTCATATGGAAGGCATGCCACAGTCACCTTCAGTCTACTTGATGCACATACCAACTACAAACAAATCCATGAGCTATAGAGTGACACAGAGGTTTACACCTAAAACAGAGTACACATTCCAAGTGCGTTCATGGATGCCAGTTGGTACAAGTCAGTGGAGCACCCCTGTGGTCAAAAGTACACTGCCTGATGGTTAGTTAAGTGCATGATGGTAATGTGCAATTCAGAGTTATTTTTTTATTGCACGAATGATCGTTGAATTGTGATTCCTTGCATGCATGTGTACATATACAACTTAGCAATGTGTTATTCACATATATACGCATGTACTGCTGCATACATTTACTTGACAATGTACTCTTCATCATTATACTGTATGCACGCCTGCAGTTCCAAACAACGTCAGTGGGTTTTCCTTGAATTCCTCTCTCTCTACCATCTCAATGTCATGGAATGGCTCTTCTGAAACAATAGACTACTACAGGGTAGGCATGCATGTATACATGGGGAATATACAGCATACTGCATACATTTATTGTACTGTGCTAAATATGCCACAAATTTGCAAACTGCTGTTTTCATTCCACATTATGTTCTACAGAGATAATGTTTTATATGGCTGTTTATATTGTGCTAGCATGTTCTCTTATTGCGAGTAATTGTGATTGAAAACTGTGTGTAGTGCATTTCCTATGCAAGGTTCACATTTCATTCACTGCAGCTCACCCTCCACAATGTGGCGGCTAACACTACGGAGCACTCTGATCTGTTCCACACTGTCAACTCATCCACATTTCATGACTTGACCCCCAACACTGCTTACACTGTGACCATCACTGCTGTCAACAAGGCAGGGAGTGGACCAACGGTGTCTGTGACTGTCACCACGCAAAGCCCAGCAGGTGATGCAGCATGATGTATTGTAATATGCAGATCTGTAGAATACTACACTGTCAACCCTACAAACATATAATTATACAGTATAAACTTTCATATACAGAGACATATTAAAACATCATTCTGCGAAATAGGCTACATTAATATTTTCATTATGCTTTTAAATAATTATATAATTATGTATGTGCCATGCATACTTCATGGAAAGTGCATAATTATCTTTGCAGTTCAGCCTCTAGCTGTCACGACAGGCATTTTTGGGACCATAGTCTTCATTGGAGTAGCAGTGCTTCTGCTCATTGGAGGAGTGTGGTAAGCATCATTGTTCACTTTGGTACCAACATGGTGTCAATCCTCTACTACTTCATGTCTCTATACATAGGTGGGGAGGAAAATATGTTATTCCCAAACTTCGTGACAAAAGCAGGAGTAGTGAGGATAAGTGTGAGATTGAGGAGAATGCTGCTTATGCCACTCTTCCTCGAGACAGGCTGTGGTCTCAAGGCTTCTTCTTTCAAAGGAAGGAGGGAGAAGGGGGTGAAGAGGATCAAGCGGGGGATTCAGGGGAAAGAGAGGGGACCTTATCGAAACTGGAATGCACTCCTGACATCCCATCCAGAAAGTATTTGAAGGAGAAAAAGGTGAATGCATGTGAATTACATGCATATTGATGTGTTTGATCAGGAAGAGTGCAACTTACAACTGAAATGGCCTACAATGTAGTTTTGGCTTACTTGATCTTTTAAAGCCCAGTTTTGTATGTACTTTAATGTATGTACAGAAAGGTCCAACTGAGTTTGCAAGCATTGCAGTGTACCCTGATGAAATGACCTTCCAAAAGGAAAGTGGATGGTTTGAACCAGCTCCGGCAGACGTAAGTGCTATTATACATGCTTGGATGCAGGAGATTGATCTGCACCAATGAACAAAATTCATGGTTTATTAAATGTATACACATGGCAATTCTGTCACCATGTTATATATAGATTATTGCTGAGAAGCTGGAAATGAAGGCTCCAGCATTTGCTGACCTTGGTCCAGGGGTGTACCTCATGTGTCACAAAACCAAGAAACAGGCCAAGTGGGTGGGGGTCTCACCAGACCTGTGCCGCACTTTGACAGGCCTGTTCTTCAAGCTCTACCAGAAGGAGCGCTCTGAGCTGAGCCCACTAGAGGTGGAGCTCAAGTTCTTCTCCCCTCTTGCTGCTGAATGGGATGTAAAAGTGTGGACTGTAGAGCCAAAGGACCTAGTGCTGGAGAGGGCCAAGAAGATAGTGGAGTACAAGACCCTGACGCCTCTCGGTCTCAACAATGCCCTCACTTTCAATGGCAAGGAAGTGTGGGAGGAGTTCAGCGGCTGGTTCAGCGCCAAGAAAAGGAAGCAGAAGTAAACAGTAGCATCAAACAGTTTGAATAGCAACACATAGCTACCAGCAAGTGTTAGTGTGTGAGTACATGTTTATTGAGTACATATACGTAGCAGTAGCGACCTCGTGTGTATGTAGCTACAATATTCATTGTTGTAGTACAAATGTTTGTGCAGTTGAATACTGTAAACACATTACTGCGGCTTCCGGTCGCGGTAAGCCTACTGAATATAGGCATTAGTTCTTGGAAGGGCTGCCCGACAGGAGGCGACTTCCCCCCGACCATAATTCAATTTTGCCGGCTCGATCGGGAAAGTCGCATGGAACCGAACAGCTAGTACAACCTTATCCTGTGAGTTCATGTTATTTGTGCGTCGACTCTATTAAAGAGCGAGCAGGGTATGTAGCTAGCTAGATCACTTTTCGCCATTATCGAATGTTATACAATGAAACAGCATCATGTCATCTACAGCTACGTACATCACTTCCCTGTTGTTTGTGCTACGTACCTTACACAGATATTCCAACATGCTCCCGACAGGAGTGTACGTGTTTATAACCTGTCTTGTGGCTGCAGTAGCACTGGCTGTTGCAGTGATATTGTGGTAAGACCAACAGTAGAAACAATACGACGCGAGTTTGTGTCAAAAGAAGCGCGTGTGTTGACGTTAAGAACGTTTTACCCACTTCCCTGTGTGTGTAGCACAAGAGCTCAGCATGACAAGAGGTCCAAAGCTGAAAGCCCAAAGCTCAAAGCTCCAGACACTGATACTTCACCACCTGTGCAAGAAGTGCTGTCCGTAGAGTCTGAGAGGACCAAAGTCATCATGGTGCCCAATACTGCTTACAACTTTTTCCGAAGCAATAGCTACGTGTTCCACGCAGAGTCTGTTGGCCTTCAGACACTTACATTGGAAAGGAAGCAAGCAAAACCTAAGTTGAGTCAAAGCCAGCCGGCAGAGGATCGAGGAGAGCCATTGAAATTACCTCCTAGGATTAAACGAGTGAGTGTGTCAGTAGATGATACAAATTCCTATAGCTAGCTATACATGCATGTATTGGATGTGCGTATCCCATGCATGCTCTTGTGCCTGTGTACACTCATCAGTACTAAGACTAACCTATACATACATATTTCATCCATGTTGTGCCTGCCTGTATGGTACACCTGCATGGTGTCTGCTCTGTTTCTATGTAGCAACTACAGCGCTCGGCTTGTGGTGATGCTAAGGCACAATGTGTGTGTAAAGCATGCACACACAATTAAGTGCTTTAATGCTCCTATTCTGTGCTCTTATGGTAGGCCACATCACGTCCTCTTCCAAGTTACTTCAACTCAGAGGAAGAATTCCAGAGAGCTAGTGGATGGTTCACTCCGTCCCTAGAAGAGGTCAGTGAAAGTTGTCTGTGTGAAATAATTATCCTCACTTCCTTTCTGCTCAGCGCAGAATTGGTAGGTATCCCCCTAGCAGATCTAATAATATGTTGTCTTTCCTTTTTCTGCTCTATTGATGTATGCCAAAGGTTATATGCACCAAGCTGTGTATGGGTGTGGAGGAATTTCGGAGCACAGGGCATGGTGTGTACTTCATGAGCCATGCAAAGAAGGAGCGAGCAAAGTATGCTGGTTGGTCACACAGCCTCCACACAACACTGCTGGGACTCATCCATGGACTCTATGTCAAGGGACGCTGGCAGCACAATGCACTACAGACAGAGATTCTGTGTCACTGTCCACTTGCAGAAGACTGGTCCATCGCGATTTGGCCATGCAAGAAAGAGGACCTGTTACTAGAACATGCCAAGACAGTGATCAAGTACAAGTGTTTGCGTCCATGTGGGCTCAACAAATTAATTGCATGTGGTAGAAAGAGAGAGGGCTGGGATGAGTTTTGTACTTGGTACATGGCTTATAGCAGGGTCATGAGTAACAACTTGTTCTGTGTGTGTGTGTTAGGAACATCATTTTATAATCCAAATTTCTCACTTATCTGATTTACAGCAATTGTTGCAACTTAATGTGTGTACTATGAGCTCACACATCCCACTGATTCAGACCTTCCAAAGTGTGTACTGCATAAAAGTCATCTCAAATCCCCAGTGTCCGAAATTTATGAGTGTAATACACATCTTGTATAATTATACGTGTAGTAGCAACACTTAGGGAAGCAATATAAGGGTATTTTATTAACATTTTATATACTGCTTTGACTGGAACTGCCACTAACCTTTACTAATGTGGGAAATACCCATACACAATAAGGTTTAGCTAATTGAAATTTGTTGCATTTGTACGTAGTTGCGCTTCATTGCTAGCTGACCAACACAAATGCCTCACCATATTGTGAGTAGTGTACACATATTCACATGCACACACACACGCACACACACACACACACACAACACACACACACACACACACACACACACACACTATAACCTCTTCCTCTCACATGCTATGTCTGTATACTGCTACATATACTGACTTTCGCAACAATTTGAAGAACCTAATCTTTGTTAAATATGAAACAGGAGCCCAATACCTCAGCCTCTGCAAATAACATCCATAGCATACACAGTGACATGTATGTACACCATTCCTACCCATGCAACCCATACACACCGTGTGGTGTGTTTGTACATGTGTGCATGAGGTGTGTCCATGCGTTTCTGTATGTGTGTGTATGTACATGCGCACACATGCATGTGTGGTGTGGGGTGCATGTGTGTATGCTTGTGAGTGTACGTGTATCATCAGTCAACACTTTCACACACAATGCTAGTGTTTCATTTCAATGCATCTGAAATCGCATTTCACTTCAATGTTGATTAAGCCAATGATTGTATTTTCACAACGTTAACCATGCACCCTCTTGAAAGTGTATTTCAAGAGGTCAAATGCAGGACCGTGCAACTGCTGGCCTTCAGCCACCCATAGCTTAAGTCTGTATACAAGTCCTGATCCACAATTGAGCAAATGACTCTGATGTCCCCATGCACACACATGCACGCACGCACACACGCACATACACACGCACACACGCACACAAGATTTTGTCTGTCATAAGTGATGTTACGCATTTAGCTGTACTACCTGACAAAGATAATCTGACATGCTCCAGACAGTAGCTCACACATCGATGTCCTGCCTTTTACCAATAGCCAATAGCACTGGATATCCACTCGTAGAAGACTGGTCATGCAATCATGATTTGGCCGTGCAAGAAAGAGGAACTTTTTCTAGAGCACAAGAAGACAGTACTCAAGTACATCTTCGTCCATGTGGGCTACTAGTACATGCTAATAAGCGGAGTGGTGAGCTATGAATATCGTTTCGAAATGCAAAATGGCCGACTATACCAGTTTACAGCATTTGTTGAAGGTGAGTACAGCGTCTTTTACCCTCACAAGCTCCACTGCTTCAGGCCGTCTGCTGTGTGTATTCCATGAAGGCGTCTTCTAAAGCCCAAGTGTCTGAAATTTGTCAGCAAATCTTTGCGCATAGGAATAAAGGTGAGTTTTAATGGATATGCTGCTTTAACTGAACTGCGTACCTCTAGTCCTCACTCTTCCATTAGCGTATGGTTTAGTTAACTGCAATCCATTGCATTTACTCTCCACTGGCCAACATTAGTACCGCACAATGTCGTCGTGAGCATCGCAGGGGCATTCAGTGTCACAGAACAAGAAGCTGACCAGGTGGGTGGTAGTGGGTGTGCATGGGTGAAAATAGTGAAATGGAGCACAGTGTAGCCCACAATGTAGTCTAGTGATATATAAGTGTATGTGTAGTGTGTTGTATGTGAATGTGAATATATTGGATGACGTTACTGGGTGATTGTGTGAAGTATTTTTATGCACCACTCGCCCCTTGTCACTGCTGCAGTTGTGTGCCGCCTTGAGTCACCTCATCAAGTTGGCCGTGTTTGAGGGATGTGTGGACTCTGCATCTGTTGCAGCACTGCTCCCCAGTGAGTTGGCATTGTAGGACAGCATCCTATCTCATCTTGCATGTACACACACACACACACACACACACACACACACACACACACACACACACACACACACACACACACACACACACACACACACACAACATAGGATGCACATTCTCAGGTACTATTTAGTCTGCCTGTCGATGCTCTCTCTAGTCTGCTTCTGAAGGGTACAGAACCCTTCTTGCTCCCAAAAGAACCCTCCTTGAGGTTATAAACATGGCACTGCACCCTCCTTGGAAAGTACCACTAGTCATGTGGCATAGGCTTGCATGCATTGTACTCTGTGTCATGAGGCTCTCCATGCATCCTCCCTGCTGTACTGTGCAAAGGAAGCCGCACTTCACTTCACTTGTCCTCCCACCTGTCCCCTGTCCCTCCACCTACCCCCTGTCTCCCCCACCTGTCACCCCACCTGTCCCTCTCACCTGTCCCCTTGTCCCACACCTGTCCCACCCACCTGTCCCCCATCTGTCCCCCCCCCCCCACCTGTCCCCCACCTGTCCCCCATCTGTCCCCTCCCCCCACCTGTCCCCCTATCTGGCCCACCCACCTGTCCCCCATCTGCCCCCCCCCCCCCCCCACCTGTCCCCCCATCTGTCCCCCCAGCTGCCCCCATTCGCCCCTGGCCCCCTGTCCCAACACATGTTCATCCCCCACCTGTCTCCACCTGTTCCCCCTGTTCCCCCTGTTCACCCACTGTTCCATCTACCTGCCTCTTCTCTCTCCCCTGACATGTGTGTGTGTATTACAGCTGATTTTCACAGCAATTTGAAGAAGCTACTGGCAGACATCATAGCTAAACACATGTAAGTATATCAGCATAGTGTGGTGTAGTCTAGCACGCTAGACCAATCTGCAGACTAAGTGTAGTGCACTAGACTGTGTTTAGAGCCAGAGAAATAGTGTGTGACTGTCACTCACTCACTGAATGCTGTTCCAATGCACTGTTCACTCAGGCCTGAATGGAAGGCAGCTGTCACAGAACAACAGGGTATGCAAGTGTGTGCATACATGCATGTGTGTGTGTGTGTATGCGCGCGCGTGTGAGTGTGTGTGCATGTGTGTGTGTGTGTGTGTGTTTGTGTGTGTGATTGTGTGTGCTTGTGTGTGTGTGTGTGTGCGTGTGCGCACGTGTGCTTGTGTGTGTGTGTGTGTGCGTGTGCGCACGTGTGTGTGTGTGTGTGTGTGTGTGTGTGTGATTGTGTGTGATTGTGTGTGCTTGTGTGTGTGCTGTGTGTGTGTGTGTGTGTGTGTGTGTGTGTGTGTGTGTGTGTGTGTGTGTGTGTGTGTGTGTGTGTGTGTGTACACCTAATCACTAGTCAATCTGACCCTTAGCACTTCTCTATACATATAGAGATGTGCTCTTTCAAACACACAATTTCACTTCAATGCATCTCACTATTCAGATTGATTGGGCCTTGATATTGCACTTTCAAAATTCTTGCTGAAAGTGTAATTGTATTGTATCCTGGTCCACACATGAGCTGACACCAGTGCCCATTGTGCAGCACACACACACACACACACACACACACACACACACACGCACGTGCGCACGCTCACACACACGCACGTGCGCATGCTCACACACTTGTACCTCTAACTACGGTTTACTGCCCTGATATTCCACACAGTGTCCCTGCCGAGGTTACAGGACTTTGACTGGCGTGTGGATGTAAAGACTTCCTCTGATGCTGTGTCTAGAATGGCAGCACCAACCTGCCTACTACAGATGAAGGTAAGAGCTACTTGACATTTCTGTGATGTAGTCAGCAGAACCCAGCTCTATGATGAGCACAGGTATGTCTTTTGGCATGACAACGCACACTGTGTGTGTCTGTGTGTGTGTACAAACACATTTTATATTGTACATATTGTAAATGTATTGCATATATATTGTATTTCATAGCATGGGGCTGAAGCAGGTCCAGTCATGTTTTTGGGACTTTGTAGGTTTATTGTATCATGTGTGTGTGTTGTACACTCATTGTCTGGTTGTACCTGTTAGGTCCGGGAATCTGCTACAGACACAAGTCGGATGCCTCCAGTGCAGACTGTCACAGTTGAGCTGTCAAAGGAGACCCTGGACACCATGCTCAACGGACTGGGCGTCATACGGGACCAACTTTCCTCCGTTGCAAAGCAATGAACAACACACTAGTGGTTAATGCTCTCTACAACTGCAGCTCCACAACTCTTACCAGCTAGCTAGTTTAGTTTTGCGTGACTTCTACTCACCAAACTTGACTATAGGCACTGCCTGTGCTCTTTATGAGGTACGCTATGTAAAGTAAATTTTGTATGCATGAACTGATGGGAAGTAATAATTTGTTTAATCAATTGCAGTGCTTCCTCTTCCATCATGGCTGCTATCTAAAAACGCAGAACCCCTCTTCGATTCCATTATTTAGTATAATGAAAAGTGATCGTTGCAGCATTGTACTGAGACCATGCACACATAATAAAGTACATGTGAGTGTACACATGTGCATAGGTAGGGTACACGTGTGTATGGACTGCATTTAGTCTGATGCACAAAACAGGGTACAGTTTGGATTGTGTTGCTTCGATCTTGTGCTATTCAAAGTACACTGCATAGACCAGCCCCGTCGCGTAGAGAGACCTGTTGGTGTAGGTACCACAAGCAAAACCGTCAAAAGCCTTGTTCCAGAGACAGCGACTGCCAATGTGCACGTCCTGTCGATCCCTCTGTCCAATGCTCACAAAACAGACAATCTTGAAACGCGGGAAATCGAGTAGCTTCACTTTCTCCTTGATTGCATCACACAGCGTCGTCGTCCACTGCTTGGCTGCATGGCGCTCGTATACTTTCTCCTCCAGAAGCTCGCGAAACGCCGTCTCGATAACCGTCTGCACCTGAACAGGACGGAACTTCTTGCAGGGCTGCAAACGGTACGTGTTTTCGTAGGTTGGCGCGGCGGTACCCTGACGCGACTCAGCGGGCAAAGGTGTATCAATGCCGGCCATAATGTCCATCTGCCCGCTGCAGAAAGCATCAAACTCGTCCACAGTGATCACATCGTTTTGTCCCTTTGCAGCCGGACCGCTCGCGTCCTTCTTGCTTTCCATCGCTTTGCTCATTAGGACGCTACATGACACCTCAGCTGTTCACGTGACATGTCAGCTGACTTTGAACAAAATGGACGCCCGTGTGTACTCCGGCTCTGGGATTACGTTTATGGAAGAGAAGGAAGCAAAGGAGAAAATGGCAGCTGTGTTTTCAGCCATTCACCATGACTGTATGGTGGATAAGCAACCAAAGGGTACATTTGCGCACTTTGTGCGACATCAGAAGACAACTTTGCTAGCATGGATCATAGCTATAACATTGTTCATACTCCTGCATTGTTTTATTGCACATTTGCACGTGTGATCATGCTGTACACTAGCCTATTTACTTGTATGACTGTCACGCACCCAGCCATGCTGGTTGCCATGTTGGTAGCACTGCATATTACCACTTTACTAACTTCCCCATTACTACACATGCTGTGCTGTGTTTTGTATGTGCAGCTTGTCATCAACTTGGTGAGTATTACGAGGGTGTGGAGAAGAATAGTGCCAAGGCAGCTGACATGTATGAGGAGACATGTTACCAGCGTGGCTATGCTGAGAGCTGCCTTTCACTTGGAAACATCTACATGACTGGAAATGGTAATTTTTCTGGAGCATACTGTGTGTGTGTGTGCATTTTGACAGACAGCCTGTGCCTTGCTGTTGCTAAAAGGAGCAAATCACAATGAAAGTAGTGGTGTCTGATTGAATTACCTCTCCCCCTGCCCCCCCCCCCCCCTTCCTCCTTCATCCTGTCACCTGGTAGAGTACCATGCATAAGCATTGGATCCCAGGGGTGCTGGGCCCACTTACAAGGAGAATCAGTTAACTGAACCTTATAGTGCATTGAAAAATAGTATATCATCAAGAAAACAAGCCTTAGCTGATGTGGTGAAAAACCTGTTACTAATGTATTCGTATCTACATGTGAACTTGGCCTCTTTTACAGTTCGTGTACCTTCTGTAGGTCGTGACAGGAGCCTCAGCAGAGCACTGGAAGTGCTGGGAAGGGGATGTGATATGGAGAGCATGGGAGCTTGCAATAATGCAGGACTGGTCTATATGAATCAGAAGGAAACAGCGAAAGCTGTGTCGATGTTTAAAAAGGCATGTTCCAGAGATTTTAAGAATGCTTGCTTTAACCTCAGTGGGATCTACATACAAGGGATGGGTGGAGTAGAAAGGGACATGAAGAAAGCATTTGAATATGCCTCCAAGAGCTGTGCACAAGGGCATCCATTGGCCTGCGCCAATGTTAGCCGAATGTACAAGCTTGGAGAAGGAGTGGCAAAGGACATGCAGCTAGCAGAGGCATACAAACGCAAGGCACTTGAACTAAATAGATAGCCTTTGCTGTTACGTGTGGTGAGCATGAGTGCTCTTCTGTGTAGCATGCACCAAAGAATGAGAAATGCTGGCCAATATTTAAACTTTGTGTGACCGTGCCGGATAGCCAGTTACCGTGTTACAATATTTAGTTTCGTAGTGACGTTTTGGTTGAGCTGAAATCGTCTGTTCGCAAACTCCTCCCGCAGCGTGCGTGCGATCTACGGAGTAGCCTTCGTGGGTGCGCCGGTGCAGCGCCGAAGGCGGGCTTACCTGCTAGTTGGCTACGTGCTAGTTAGACAATAAACGCCTATAGGCGTGGTCCGTAGCTACAAGTCAGCTGACCCTGTCCAACGCTTGCAGCCGAGTATGGCTGACATAAACCCCCCGAATCTCCAGTAAGCTGCATCCTTGTTAACCCTCGGCGTGCATGCGCCATAGTTCATGCAGTTTCCACTTTCCCACTCGGAGGGACATGCTTAGCTCGCCTCTGTCCAGGACATTAATGTTTCTTGTTATCTTCTTGTTGGCATAATGGACAATGGTCAGTTTTATTGTGTTCTTGTCTGTTTTCAGAGATGAGCTGGCGAATGCCGAACCAAACCGGCTTATTGTGGACGATTATAAGACTGACGACAGCTCCGTCGTTGGCATGTCTGAGGACAAAATGGATGAACTTCAGTTGTTCAGGGGAGACACAGTCCTTCTGAAGGGGAAGAGAAGGAAGGAGACAGTGTGCATTGTCCTCTCCGTTGAGAATGTCCCCAATGAGAAGATACTGATGAACCGTGTGGTGCGGCAGAACCTTCGTCTCAGGGTGAACGACATTGTCAGGTGACACCACCTCACCCTGTGTGGTACATGGTGTATTCCTAAGCTTGTACTTTATGTTAAGAGATTGTCTTGTCACACAATCCGACTAATCAGATCACAGCATTACAGAAGCCGTTGAAGCTCGTTTCATAAGTAATTATTTTCATACTGATAGGCCCAATGATTTTCAGTGGTGGATTTAGCGAGTGATCCAGGGATGCAGAGGAACCCTCCTTTTGCTAGTCAACCCCCCTTTCAGAAATCCTTAATCCGCCACTGATTTTTATGCACTCTTATGTGCCCCATGGAAACCTGTTAGTTAACCTCAACAGTTACTGTGTCCACTACTCCTATGAGCATCATGTGTGGCTGTGTGAGGGCAAGCTTGAGGGTCACTAATGTCTGACACTGTGTGTATGCACACACACACTGTGTGTGTACGTTGTATGTACCTACCTGTGAATGTGCACACTGCTATGTGTCATTGTATTGTGCCTATCTAATGCCGTTCTTTCCCATGCTTGTGGGTGCAGTGTTCATGCCTTTCCTGAGATTGAATATGGCAAGAGAATCCATGTCCTTCCCTTTGACAACTCAATGGAGGGGCTGACGGAGTGAGTCAGTATGCGTAGCATTAGTTGAATTGGTCTGTGTCACTGGAGGTGTTAGCGTACCAAGCACACGGTGTCATGTTGTTGTACTCCTTCGTATGTGCAGCAACATCTTTGAAGTCTACCTGAAGCCATATTTCCTAGAAGCATATCGCCCTGTTCACAAAGGTAAGGCATATGTGCACACACAAGACAGAAACATGCACACACTGACACATGCACACACAGACACATGCACACACACGCACACGCACTTTTCTCCCGGACTACCTCACATCTGCCACCACTCTGTTCCCCAGGCGATGTCTTCCTTGTGCGTGGAAGCATGCGTCCTGTTGAGTTCAAGGTGATTGAGACTGACCCAAGTCCCCACTGCATCGTGGCACCTGATACAGTGATTCACTGTGAAGGAGAACCCGTGAAGAGGGAGGAGGAAGAAGCATGAGTGCTCTTCTGTGTAGCATGCACCAAAGGAATGAAAAGTTCTGGAGTCCATATTTAATTAATAATCTTGTGAAAGTGCCGACAGCCATTTCCCGTTACCGTGTTACTATATTTAGTTTCTTAGTGACGTCAGTCCACCTCAGCTGCTGCTTCACCGTGTGGGGACCACGTTAGCGTTGGTCATCGTACAATTCCTCATTTCGTGAACAAACTGTGTTGTTGGTGGCCTTGTGTGTGTATTCCAACGATTGTAGTTGAGTATGGCTGACATTAAACCCCCGAATCCCCAGTAAGCTGCATTTCTAGTGACCTTGTTCATGTAGTTTCCTTTCCCACTCGGAGGGGCATGTTTTAGCTCGCCTCTGCCCAGAACATTAATGTTAAGCCATGTTCCTTGTTATATTCTTGTTAGTACAATAGACAATGGTCAGTTTATTGTCTTTCTTATCTGTTTTCAGAGATGAACTGGCGACGGCCATTTTGAAGGACAAAGCCAAACCGAACCGGCTAATTGTGGACGATGCCACAACTGACGACAACTCCGTCGTTAGCATCTCTCAGGACAAAATGGATGAACTTCAGTTGTTCAGGGGAGACACAGTCCTTCTGAAGGGGAAGAGGAGGAAAGAGACAGTGTGCATTGTCCTCTCCGATGAGAATGTCCCCAATGAGAAGATACGAATGAACCGTGTGGTGCGGCAGAACCTTCGTCTCCGACTGAGCGACATTGTCAGGTGACACCACCTCACCCTGTGTGGTACATGGTATATTCCTAAGCTTGTACTTTATCTTAAGAGATTGTCTTTTCACACAATTCGGCCAATCAAATCACAACATTACAGAAGCCGTTGAAGTTCATTTCATTAGTAATTATTTTTAATAGGCCCAATGAGTTCTATGCACTCATCTCTGCCACATGGAAACCTGTTGATTGACCTCAACAGCTCTTTACGTGAACTGTGTGTCCACAACCCCTATGAGCATTATGTGTAACATGGTGGGGGAGATGGGTGGCCGTGTGAGGGCAAGCCTGAGGGATGTCTGACACATGGACACATTGAGAAAGGGGGTTAGTTCTTCAAATGACAGCTTGATCCAATACGGTTTGAAGCCTTGCCGACGTTTTGACCAGATGCTCTGGTATTTTTCAGGGCGAGGTTTCAGCCCTGATGTGATCAAGCTGGTATTTGGAGAACTAACCTACTTTCTCTTTCCTAGACAAGCCAGCTGAGAAGCCCTCACTTTATGGGCACACTATGTGTATTCACACACACACTGTGTGTGTACATTGTATGTACCTACCTGTGAATGTGCACACTACTATGTGTCATTGTATTGTGTGTATCTAATGCCGTTCTATCCCATGCTTGTGGGTGCAGTGTTCATGCCTTTCCTGAGATCAAGTATGGCAAGAGGATCCATGTCCTTCCCTTTGACGACTCGATGGAGGGGCTGACAGGGTGAGTCAGTATGCGTAGCATTAGTTGAGTTGGTCTGTGTCAGTGGAGGGGGTGTTAGCGTACCAAGCACACGGTGTCATGTTGCTGTACTCCTTCATATGTGCAGCAACATCTTTGAAGTCTACCTGAAGCCATATTTCCTAGAAGCATATCGCCCTGTTCACAAAGGTAAGACATA
>OZ025886.1:5281002-5351002 GCA_964019415.1 Ianthella basta
GGCAGAAAGGGGGGAGGGCAGTGAGTACAGTCGTGTGGGTGCATGAAAAGGGAGTGAGAAGCCCGTAATGGAGTAGGAAAGTCAGTCATACCATATGCCATGTTTGGGGTCTGCGCATTTGGCATGCTAGTCACAATCTGACCTGTCCCCCACTTTGTACGGTACAGTGAGGGGAAGGAGTGTTTGGACAGGTGTTGTTGTGCTTGACTGCTCTAACATAACCAACCAGTCTCAGAGGTGCTCTGATTAGCCCTTCATGTGATAAGCTGTACCATCTGAGAGTAGCATTCACACACACCTACAGAAAGTGTAGCCTGCTGATTGTCATGCCACCAACAGATGAGATTACTGCTGTCCCTAGCTCAGCAGTACTCTTTGATGTGTGTCACATGACAAACCAACACCTCCTGTGTTGCAATAGTGTGTATCTCTCTGTTCCCTCACAGTCACGCCTATCCATCCTCAAGGCCAACCTCCGTAAGACTCCCGTTGCTGACAACATTGACCTTCAGTACATTGCCAAGGTGACCCAAGGCTTCAGTGGTGCCGACCTCACAGAGATCTGTCAGAGGGTGAGCTGAGAGGGGGTGCTAGTGACCTTTGTGTGGTGCATACCATACCATGGAATAGGCTACACTATGTGAGTGTTTTGTTTAGAGTTTATACAGCTGCAATTCCTGTGTACCACACTGTGTTAGGCCATCTGTGCCCTTTCATGCTTGCCCATAACACAATGGCAATGTGGCCTTTTATCTTTTGAGCTTTAACCGTGAACCTGTGTCCCCTTTGCTCTGCGCATGCTGCAGTCTTGTAAGATGGCCATCCGAGAGGCCATTGAAGCTGAGATGCGCTTTGAGAGACAGCGCAAGGAGAATCCTGATTTTGACATGGTGAGCAAGCAGTAGAGGGTAGCCCTTGTACAGGGACTGTCCATGATGCTGCAATGAAAACTGAAATCTGTAAACCTTGTGACAAGTCATGTGGAGTAATCACTAAGCATATTTTGGTGACCCCGTGCTTGTCGATTGGTCCACGTGACTGTTTTGTGATTTCAGTTTTCTTTTGTTGAAAAGTCCCTTGTGTACACACATGGGCACTAACCAATTAAGTGGGCTGGGAAGGACAGGGGAATGCCCCTGGGAAACAGGTTCACATAAGAAGGTTTCATAACTTGGAGGTCTAGTCATGTCAGCATTTCCTTTATGATGTGATGACAGCTGGTGGTGCATTTGTACCTGCAACCAATTACCTCTGTACTCTGTACTGTGCACCAAGTGCTGTGCTGTCCAGTAACTTGTAGTGCCTGTCCCTCACACACCGACACCCCTCACACCCCCCACCCCTCACGCCCTCACACCCCTCACCCTGCACCTTCCCTACCCCTACAGGAGTATGAAGAGCCTTCTCCTGAGGTGACGAGAGTACACTTTGAGGAAGCAATGAAGTTTGCAAGGAGATCTGTGTCTGACAACGATGTCCGGAAGTATGAGATGTTCTCTCAGACACTGCAGCACAACAGGGGCTTTGGGAACTTCAGGTGTGTTGATGGGGAAAAGATGATGCAGCAAATAGTTTGCACAATCGAGTGCAAGGGCCTGATTTCATGCCAGGTTGTCAAGTCACACAGGAGGGGGCTGTACCAGGGATTACCCCAGTGATGTCATTCAAGTATCCACATTTGTCTTTTGTAGGTTCCCTGGTCAACAACCCTCGGGTGGGTCTGGTCCGCCCCCTCAAGGTGGTAATGAGGACGATGGTGATGATGACCTCTACAACTGATAAAAACTGCTAGAGCTAAAATCTCGTTACTGTGACCATTGCTGTCTGTTATAATTAACTATTAGGGTCAAGGTGCAATGTCACTGGAGAGTGTGGCTGTATTTCAGTTATATTAATTTGAACATGACTTAATGCATACATTATTGCATCCAGTGTAATTTTCACAGTCTAAATGCAAATATAATAATGCATAATACTATTTAGTTTAAAAATGCCGTCCAAAAGAGGCGCGAAGTAGCTACCTAACTACTTCTGATGTCCACCAAAGTTACTGTTGGCTATTAGCCTAACCCTCTCTATCTATAGATGTCAACCAACATTAAAATATGCGATCGCGAATTGATCACATTGCTACTCCTACAGTATCCATAAGGCACAGCCCAAGTTCTTTCCCCGAAACAACGCATGCGATCGACACCGCTTTAATTCAGTCGAGTGCGCGCCTGCACGTGTGACCATAGATCGATTATTTATGGTGTGATGACCTTCAGATTCATATAAAATGTCAAGTACCCGCGGCCATTTTCTCGTGACGTCAGATAAAATGGCCGTCGGAGTGGTGAGTCTTGTCCGCGACACTAATCTATTGTCGCGCTTTCCTCTCTTGTTGCATTTGCCAAAGAACCTTGTTCACTCTAGATACTATATAGAATTACCTTTAATTTACTGATTCTTTACCACAGAAAGGGTCAGATGCATTGCGGTTTTCACTGGATTTCACAGATGGTGGTGGAGGTACCCAATGTGACCTGGAATGACATCGGTGGATTGGAGGAGGTCAAGATGGAGTTGCAGGAGTTGGTGCAGGTGAGTGATGGGAGGGAGGTAGAATATGATAGGAGTGTGTCGATGTAGAATGCACTGAATGCCCAAGTGAGCTGTTGTCAGCCAACTTTGTAGAGTTTGGAATGACTAACTTGCACAGGAAATCGATCAGTACATGCTAATACTGATGTGAGTAAAGGCCAGTCTCCCCCCCCCCCTCCCTCAGTATCCTGATAAGTTCCCCGAGAAATTCCTTCAGTTTGGGATGACACCATCGAAGGGTATCCTCCTCTATGGACCACCTGGCTGTGGCAAGACCCTGCTGGCCAAAGCCACTGCCAATGAATGCCACACCAACTTCATCTCCATCAAGGTTAGGGGCTGGTAGCATCACTGCAGCACAGCATAACAACCTCTCCCACTGAGAGAACACTTGTGTTTTGTCTGTGCTTATATCTGTATAAATGTTATTGTTTATACAGATCTATGTAGTATGCTGAGGGGAAACACCAGGGAATGTCCAACCTTATTTGTTTACGTGTTGAAGTGGTCATCACTGTGGGGAAATGGCAGAGTATTTCCCCTTGCATTTGATTGCAATGTGTGTAGACAAAGACTGTGGTGTACGTACCTGCCTGGGCAAAGCTGGACATGTAGATTCTATGCACCCTCTCTCTCCTCTTCCTACACAGGGACCAGAGCTATGGTTCGGTGAGCTTGAGGTAAATGTGAGGGACATGTTTGACAAGGCCAGTGCTGCTGCACCCTGCGTGCTCTTCATTGACGAGCTGGACTCAATCACCAAGGCCCGTGGCAGCAGTGTGGGGGATGGAGGTGAGGGGCGGGGCAGCATAACAGACAGTGGGTAGATATAGGCGTGTGCCCTCCTTGTTTGATAGCAGACCAAGCACAAAGATGAGTGTCCCGGTCTATTTGGGTTTAGTATGGCTTCTGTCAGCTGTTGTGCAGTGCAGGAATATGCAGTTCTTGCTGTTTATCCTGCCATCTTCTCTGTACCCACGGTATTTTCCCTGGTTTCCCCTGCAGATGGTGCAGCTGATCGTGTCATTGACCAGATCCTCACTGAGATGGATGGAATGAGACTAAAAAAGAATGTGTTCGTCATCGGAGCTACCAACCACCCAGACGTCATTGACCGAGCCATTCTCCGTCCTGGACAATTCGATCGGCTCATCTACATCCCCCTCCCTGATGAGGCAGTGAGTTGTGCGCCTTTTTAGAAAGGAGAGGGGGGGACAGTGAGCACATGTGTGTGCCTGTACTTGATACGTTGATCATGCTCCATTGATCCCCATTCCTGCCTTTTCCCTCTTCTCCTTGTAAGTGTGATGAGGTGTAGATTGTTAACACAGGTGCTGTTGTACATAACTGCTTCAGCTGAATTGTTACAGGTGTTACTCTAATTAGCTCATCAGGTGACCATATCTCAAGACCTGTCATGGGAGAAGGGCATTCAGCTACTAACACACAATAACTACTGACTTATCATTTCACTATCAGATCACTATCCAATAGAGGTTACTTACTGTATCTAAGCTCAGCAGTATACTCGGTTAACCTGTGTCAGGTGACAATTTAACCCCACTCTTACCAGCTGTGATGTTGTATTCCTCTCTCTCTCTCCTTCACTCTCAAGTCACGCCTGTCCATCCTCAAGGCCAACCTCCGTAAGACTCCCGTTGCTGACAACATTGACCTTCAGTACATTGCCAAGGTGACCCAAGGCTTCAGTGGTGCCGACCTCACAGAGATCTGTCAGAGGGTGAGCTGAGAGGGGGTGCTAGTTACCTTTGTGTGATGTATACCATGCTGTGGCAGAGGCTGTGTGAGTGTCTGTTTTTCATGATTGACAGCAACTGACTGCCTTGCAGCTTGCTATATTATGGGATAGAACAGCAGCATGCTTGTGTGTTGTGACACTTTGTGTGTGATTTTGTATGTAACCTGCTTTGATAGCAATTTATACAGCTGTCATTCCTTCGGTCAAAGGTGTATCACACTGTGCTAGGCCATCTATGCACTGTGCCTTTTTATGTTTGCCCATAGTACAATGGCTATGTGACAGTTGTGTGTGTGTGTTCCTTTGCTGTGTGCATGCTGCAGTCTTGTAAGATGGCCATCCGAGAGTCCAATGTAGCTGAGACCCACTGTGAGAGACAGCACAAGGACCATCCTTATATTCACATGGTGAGCAAGCATATGAAGTGAACCCCTTGGCCCCAAGGCTTCACAATGAACTTCTAAGTATTATGGGTATTCACTTGCACATGGTAGTCAGGGCAAATTGAAGGGGATTTCCCTGGGACTACACACACAATGGTGCAAGGGCATAATGTAATGTTATTCATTGTCACAGCAATATGTACAAAGTCAAATTATGTCAGCAAGCTTACCCATCCCCTCATGCTAGCAAACTTCTCTGGGACTGTCCCCGTACAGTTGACATTGTAGGGCAGTGTACCTGCTGTGGTATCCAATACTGTGTAGTGCCCTTTCATCTCACTCCCTCACACCTCTCACCTTGCATCCCTCACCCTCACATCCCTCACCCTGCACCTCCCCCACCCCTACAGGAGTATGAAGAGCCTTCCCCTGAGGTGACGAGAGTGCACTTTGAGGAAGCAATGAAGTTTGCAAGGAGATCTGTGTCTGACAACGATGTCCAGAAGTACGAAATGTTCTCTCAGACACTGCAGCACAACAGGGGCTTTGGGAACTTCAGGTATGTGAAGGGGAAGAGATGAAGCTGCAAATAGTTTGCACAATCAAGTGCAAGGGCCTGATTTCATGCCAGGTTGTCAAGTCAGACAGCTAGGGGGCTGTACCAGGGATTACCCCAGTGATGTCATCCTAGTACCATGTTTGTCTTCTGTAGGTTCCCTGGTCAACAACCCTCGGGTGGGTGTGGTCCGCCCCCTCAAGGTGGTAATGAGGACGATGGCGATGATGACCTCTACAACTGATAAAAACTGCTAGAGCTAATATCTTGTGTACTGTGACTATTGCATGCTGTCTGTTAATTAATGTATTAGCAAGCCCATATACAAAGGGGTTCGTTGGATTCATACAACCTCCCCGACCTTTCGTGACTTGTTTTGACAGGTTGCCTTAAGGTCTTCGGACATAGCTTCTTCCATCGGGCCTTGCTGTGCTTATGCTTATGATCCTTTCCTTCTCAACCTTTCACGATCTTTGGTGCATTAAACTAAGAACCTAACCATTTTGTAGTAGTCTAAGGATGTATTGAGGTCAGAAGCATAACTTTATGAAGCTTTGTTGCTCTGTTCCAACAGTTCAAGTGTGCGCATACAACCATTTGTACAAAATGGCTTTGACTACCTTTGCATATACATGCATGCACAGTAAAATGTGCTGCAGATCTCTGTAGTAGTGTGATTCCTTATCACAATTTACATTATAGTAGTTTCGGTTATGTTACTCACATACTTAATACGAAAATTCATGATCTAAGCAAGGAACGACGACAGAACAGAAGAGATACTAAAAATAGTAACAGTTATGTACCTCCCAACCTAATGACGTCAGAATAAATATACGGAGTGAAGGGACGGAAGAAGGGATTTTGGAAGGGGCTTCCCCTTGCAATAAGAATTCGCAGCAATAACATCACACCCACTATCCCATTAAAAGGTCAGAGTTGAAAACCCACAAGGGTACTAAAGTGGTGAAGTCGAAACTACCAGCCAACTACTGGCGAACGCGACTCCACAAGCCCAGCGTCCGAGACTCACTACCACGAGTGGCTGTGACATTGGTGTATCATCTGTCTTACTTCCTGTGCGCTGACTTTTTGGCGCTTGTCGAGGTACAGACCTGTACTTCTGACGATACGTGCTATCCCTAGTGATGAATATTCGCACTCCGTTGGATTACAAAGAATGCCTGGCTATGATGTTCCCAGCGGATGCTACCAAGAAGCTCAAGATAAAGATATTCTCTGTTCTTCTTGTAACCTATTGATCAGAGAGGCAGTCCAGACACTGTGTGGACACCGCTATTGCAAGACATGTGTTGATGAACTTCTCAAGTGAGCAACAGTTGGCCGGTAGTGCTTCACACACTGTCACATACAGTGGCACATGCGTACAATGTACACACCATGTGGTGTGTGAGTGTACGCTATGGATGTGGACATTGCCAAGACATCGGCAGTATCAAAAGGTTTTTTGTTTGATTTTTCAGTGAGGGCTGTGCGCTTATGGAAATGTAACTGCTCCCTTGCAGATCTGACTGTACTTGTACTGCTAAGGACTGTGGGGAGACATTTGAAGGTGACAAGCGCCCCAATGGAGACACTGTGGTAAGTGATGAGAGAGGATGGTAGCACATCTACTGAGTTGATGGCATTGTAGTCCCTTCATTGCTATTTATTTCAAGCATACAAATCTCACTGGTGTGCACTAAACTAACTGTGATGCTTGTCTGTGTCAACCTACCTCTCCTCCTCTGTTCTACGCAGTTCTACTATCCGGACCAATTTGTGCGCAAGAAGGTAGCCAAACTCATCCTCAAGTGCAAGTTCCACGAAAGGAAGTGTCCCTGGACTGGCTTCCTCACCGAATGGGAGAGCCACTTGGAGACTTGCAAGTTTGGAGATAAAACATGCCCAGACTGCAAGTCTACCATCAATAACAGCAAAGTTAGCATTGGCATCCCAAATATGGTGTTTGTGTCAACTAGAATGTGGGTGTCATGCATGGGTGGCATTGGGTGTCCCCTTCAAGATTCCCTTCCTTGTCATCCTAATAATAGGTCTGTGTTGTCATCAACCACAATGTTATTAGTACTGTACCAATTACATACAAATGCACTTTCACTCCACAGTGGGAAGAGCACCAACAGGCCTGCCCAGGCGCGCTGAAGCCCTGTCCATTGGCTCCTTATGGGTGCCCACAAAAAGAGCTGGTATGTGTTTGGCAAAGCACACTATTGTCCGTAGTTGTGTACTTCTCTGAAAGTAAGCTTAAAATCATTTCCTTTATATCTGCAGATGTCGGCAAAGGATTTGCAAAGGCACCACCTCCAGGAGGGTGTGAATCATATGCAGCTATTGGTAGCTCTCCTTGCAAGATCACAGCAGCAACCACACGAGAAAATGATTTTTCCACCGGGTGCCTACTCCTCAGTAGACTCAGCTTATGGTTCATACGCTGATGCTGTAACAGACGGAGCCAAGTCCCGTGGTGTGGAGGACGTTGATGCCCCTGTCGTAGTGCAGCTTCCAGCAACCTCGCAGCAGAAGCTACCACAGAGTCATGGTGATTTGCCCCATTACCATGAACTTCTCAGCCAGTTGGAGGAGCAGAATCTGCTTCAGAGGGTTCGAGGCATGGAAACCCGCAACAAACAACTGGAAGATGAGCTTCAGAAGAAGAGCAAGGAGACGAGTGAAATGCAAACCAGGTTGAATGCAGCAGAGGAAAAATGCAAAAAGCTTGAGAGGAGTTATGAAGATGTCAACTTCCGCCTGATGCTTGAGGAGTCTCACAGCTATGGGGGTGACATGATCTGGAGGATTCCCAGCTTCAGCCAAAGGCAAGAAGACGCTAAGTCTGGCAAGTTTACATCAATCTACAGCCTCCCCTTCTATACCCATCGCTATGGGTACAAGATGTGCCTGAGGCTATACCCCTATGGCGATGGAGCTGGGAAGGGTACGCATTTGTCCCTCTTCATCGTGGTGATGAAGGGAGATTATGACGAAATCCTGGAATGGCCTTTCAAGCATAAGGTCACTTTCCAGCTGGTGAACCAGACTGGAGGCAAGGACATTGTTGATGCGTTCAGAGCAGACCCTCAGAGCTCTTCGTTCAGAAAACCCATCTCAGACATGAACATTGCAACAGGGTGCCCCAAATTTGCCCTTCTTGATGATTTGCAAAAGCAGGGATTTATTTCAGGTGATTTGCTTTTTGTACGTGCGAGGGTGGAGTCCTTCAACGGAAGCAAGCTATCACCCTTATAGGCTAAACACAGACATTTGTGTATATATCCCACTATCAGCTTCATTATGCTGTTATCCACTGCTGTTTCTTTTTTATACTAGCCATCATTTATGTATACTTCATATTTTATGGTTTTCTCTATTAGCTTTTGTTTCTAGTCATTTGGCTCTACCGTGTAGGTGTTTTTTTTCCTATCAATATCACCTTTTCTCCATATGTACAACTTACAACAGGTAACGCAGATATATGCTGCGAAGTCAGCATATCTTATGCGTCCTGATTGTGTACGTGTGGTACGTATATTTAGGCTGGCTGTGGTTTGGCCCATGCAGTCTTGCCTATTCTCATGTCATTTGCCATCCTATCTCTTATAATCATAGATACAAGCATCTATGATTATACCCACAGCTCCACTGGTTCTGTATATGATCAGTGTGGTCATTATCAATCATATTTTTCCTGTAATTAATTATTTGAATATCTTGCATCGTTCAGTGTATTGAAATAGTGCATTTGCATGAGTGAATAAATTCATGCAGTCGATCATGTGGATAATGATTAGCTGCATGAATTCTACTATAGATCTAGATTGCATGTTATGTTGTGTGTTGGCCACCATGCAGGTCGCTCCTGTATCGTTATACTGAGGATATTGACAGTTTTCCTGAAAACTAAAGGGCCGGATCGATCAATAGGGATAGTGTCTCCAGAAAAAGTTCAGAAGTGAGGATCAACGCATGAAGAAGTTACTCTGTGTCCTGGGCCCATTGCATTGCACGGTAAGAATGCATATCAAGCAGCTTGGTCCACTTGAAGCTTAATGATATAGCTATGTATATACGTATACTAGCTATAGTCTTGTACCCGATCCTGTCTGCCAGCCGCCAGTGAATAAAATGGCAGTCAGTGGACAGGATCGAGCACAAGACTAGCTATGTACAGCTTTTTACCCACATACGACTACACACATGCTCCATTAAATGTATTATAATTTTAATCAGATTGTGAAGTGAATAAATCCAATCAAGGAGAGCATCTAAGCTTTAATTTTCCATCAGGAGTACACATCCCTCCGAGATACAAGAACCTGTTCCTTGTTTCAGCAACCAACTCCTCATTCCTGTTCCCACTTGCCGGATCCACAGCGTTGTTCAAGAAAGTAGTGAAGTTAACATTATTTGAAAGAGTGAATTTGCTCCGAAAGATGCGGTGTACTTTTCTTATTCCTATATTTGGGCACTTTTGCAGAACAAGTGCGACTGCCCCTGCTACATACGGTGCTGCAAAAGAAGTGCCACTGGAGGAGCGCAGTTGGTAGTCACGAGCAACACTGGCGCTCGTAATCTCCTCTCCTGGAGCAAACACATCCACACAAGCTCCAATGTTGCTCTTAGAATACACATTGTCATCAATGTCTGTTGCACCAACTGTCAATGCATATTTGACCATTGCAGGAGAAAGGCTGCATGCTGAGTTTGGTTGATAGCTCTCTTCGCTGTTCCCAGCAATGGTGACAAAATGCATCCCTGATTTGAGTGCTTTTCTCACAGCCCGATTCATTGTTCTTGACTTATTGCCAAATATGGAGGCGTTGATGACAGATGGACGCCCCGTCCCGTTGTGGTGGTTGATGATGCATTCAATTCCAGCAACTATGGTTGTCATTGTGCCAGATAGATCGCAGTCAAGCACTCGCACAGAATAGAGAGTTGCACCAGGAGCGACACCGACAGTCTTTCCGCCCACAATTCCCGCTACAAGGCTCCCATGGCCATTGCAGTCTCGTCCTCTAATGGGTCCCCCAAGGATTTCCCCAAAGGGATCACAACCTGGGTAGGCTGCACGTCCATCAAACTGCTCATGGGTATACCTGATGCCAGAGTCCAAGACATAAACGTCAACGCCTTCCCCAGTAAGGTTGCATGGCTGTTTGAAACGGTCATTCAGGGGAAGAAGCTTCTGGTCCAGACGATCAAGCCCCCAATGTGATCTTGGAGGCTCACCTGAAAAATCTCGCTCAGTGACTCCCCCTGCAAATACCCAGTAGTCTTCTTCTACAAACTCTACAAGTGAGCTGTTCCGTACCTGCACACACATTAGAAGACACATCAAGAGTAAATGACATTGTCCAAGTATTCACCTGATGCATGCATTTGAATAGTACAGTGAAACCTAGCTGAGTAAGGCAGCCACCTGTGGGCCAGCTCATGCAGCTCTAACTGACCATTGCAGAGAGAGGTGACTGCTCTACTGAGATAGATCGCTACATTTTGATATTAACTGGACCTGATACAATAAAGAGTGATTACTAAGACATGACTAGTTGTAATGTGACAACGTACATATAGAGAATATGCTGCAAATGTGTAGGACCGTATATTGTATTCATGATAATTGCTACAAATGTGATATGATTAAACTCAATCGAACAATCGACTGTTCGCACGTGAATGCCTTAAGGGGTTAATAGGTCCATGTGCAAGGATGTACATGAGCTGCTATGTGCTGTATGTGTGTGTGTATGAGTGTGTGTGTGTGTGTGTGTGTGTGTGTGTGTGTGTGTGTGTGTGTGTGTGTGTGTGTGTGTGTGTGTGTGTGTGTGTGTGTGTGTGCGTGTGTGTGTGTGTGACTGCATGTAAACGACTAATTATGATGCCAAGAGAAGAAATACATCGTCAGTATTGACCTTTGTAACGAAGGATTGAGCACAATTTGGTCTCAAAAGTGCAAGAATCCTAGCTCCTTACACTCCACTTGTTCTCTGCTTTGCATACTGCATGCCCGGTGGAACAGCCCAGGCTACCCAGGCCATGACCTGACCAGATTTTGAGGCCTGACCATTCTTTGTATAGCAAAGATACTTGCTGGCCTGTGCATGTGGCCATCTAGGTAAGATTGTCTTGACATGGACTGACCATCTTTGAAGTGCTTCCTCCGGGCCTTACTGGGCTATATAATCAGGCACTTGCACTCCTCGCACTAGGAAGTCAGTCGTAGGACGTACGTAAGCAGCAATGCATGGACCCATTGATTCGACTTCGAATTCACTACTCACCATGTCCAGTGCTTTCTGAGACATTTTCACCACAAAGCCGTTCGCGGCCGTCTTGAGCAAGCTGAGCAAGTGTGCCTCAAACTCAGGGTCTCCCTCGTCCTCGTTACCATTGCGCAACTGCTGTAGCAACTCCTCTCCGCGTGCGCCCTCCCGAATGTGCACCAGGTAACAATCGCGGTTCCGTATGGAGCTAGGAGAGCGGTATAGGGGCGGGAGGCTCGAGACCAGCCAAAATGAGCCAGCCAAGAGCACCAGTGCGTAGCCTGGTAGCTGCATAGTCCAACTTCACTGACAACTGAGCTGGAGGCAGCGGGGGATGGCTACATTGGTGGGGATTCCGTCCTTTATATAGGCCCTTTGTCTGTTTCAGACATTGCGCAACCACTGAGAAATGGCTGACGATTGCAGATGAAGCGCGACATGAAGTGTTTTGCAGCTCACGTTGGGGCTGGCTACTTTAGAGAGTCGCATGTCGACCAGTTGAAGCTGCTCTGTGAGCGTGCTTGCCAGCAGGTATGTTCGCTCTGCAAGAAATCATGATTCCTGTGGGGTCGCATTCGCAATCTGGCTATATACGTCGACTCATGATGCGAATTCATGCGTGTTGTGTTGTACGTTGTGTACAGGGACTGGATGCCTTGGATGCTGGTACGCCAGTAGTGGAGGCTGTCTCGCTAGCTGTGAAAGAGCTGGAGGTAATGGGATGGATGCAAAGTGTATGAGTGCTCCTGCTCCCTGTGCACAGCTGACGAAGTGCAGAGAGTGCGGCTTCACAGCTGATGAAGTGCAGAGAGTGCGGCTTCACTGTGTATAGCTGACGTGTACAGTTAGAGGCATGCCTTGTAGCTAGTACAAGCCTACATAGCAACACCACACCACACGGGAGACACCCTCCCTGTGATATCACAACACCGACATCTGTACTATGATATCATGACGTTAACACCGACATAGAGGCATGCCTGGTGTGCTATAAAGGCCACCACCCCCTATTCATGCACCTGCTTGTAAGTGTCATTGTAATCACTGATGAAGGCAGCCGTAGTGCTGCTGAAAGTCTGATATCTGATCCCCTTTGGCTAGTGTCTTTTAGAAATATCAGCAGGCATGCCTGGTGTGTTAGCGCTGTCATTCCAGTACCCCCTCGGTGTTGAGTGGCTCTCCCATCTCCTTCCTTCTTCCACTTCTGCAGGACTCTCCTCTGACTAACGCTGGTGTGGGGTCCTGTCTCAACCTTGCTGGGCATGTTGAATGCGATGCTGGTGCTATGGAGGGGAAGTCTGGCACGTTTGGTGCCGTTGGAGCTGTAACTGGGGTTAGGAACCCTTCCTTGGCTGCTCTGAGGGTGTTGGAGGAGGGCAGACAGGGACTTCTTTCCTTGGGACGCATCCCTCCTATGTGTGTGCCTGTGTGTGTTTGTGTGTGTGTGTGTGTGTGCGTGTGTGTGTGTGTGTGTGTGTACGTGTGTGTGTGTGTGTGTGTGTGTGTGTGTGTGTGTGTGTGTGTGTGTGTGTGTGTGTGTGCATGCCTATGCTTGCCTGTGTGTGTTTGTGTGTGTGTGTGTGCATGCCTATGCTTGCCTGTGTGTGTTTGTGTGCACAGAGTGGTTGCATGTCTCTTTTCACACTGTTGTGTACATATGGGTGTGCGTTTAACATCTGTAGACATGTATGTTAGTCATACCCCGTACATGCAAAGTGTACACAACCACCAACTTGTTCTGACAATGTGTCTGCTTCTCTAATTATCATGAAGGATTCTTGTTGGAGATGGAGCTCGTAAGTGGGCTGGTGACCATGGCTTGGAGACGTGCCATCCCGACACTCTGCTGACTCAGCAAGCCAAGGCTTCATATGTGGATCAGATGGGGAAGCTGGAGAGTGCCTCCAAGCGGGCTAGGGTTGTTGTAGCGGAGGAGGGGCCTCTGGATGAGCAGGGGAAGGGTCGGTTGGATACAGTGGGAGCTGTAGGTGTCGACACTCAAGGGAACGTGGCCGCTGTATGCTCAAGTGGGGGAATACCCTTGAAATTCCCCGGAAGAATTGGCCAGGTATGATCCATAGCAAGAAAGTGCTTTACTAATGTTTCTGTGTTTTATCCATGTAGCTACATTTCTATGGGTCGTGTTTTATCAATAATGTCTAATGGTTGTCCAACTTACCTAGGCTTCATGTTTTGGTTCTGGATGCTGGGCTGTAAATGGATCTGGAAACAAGCCAGGCGTGTGCGTGTGTACTACTGGTATGTGACCTGTTCCATCTGAGAGTGCTGCTTGCTGTGTGTGTGTGGTTGATGTGTGTATGGGTGTCACTTCAGGGGGCGGTGAACACCTCATTAGAACCAACTTGGCCAAGGAGTGTGGTGAAGATCTGAGTTCAAGGTGTGTGTGTGCATGTTTGTGTGTTTGTGTGTGTGTGTGTGTGTGTGTGTGTGTGTGTGTGTGTGTGTGTGTGTGTGTGTGTGTGTGTGTGTGTGTGTGTGTGTGTGTGTGTGTGTGTGTGTGTGTGCGTGTGTGTGTGTGTACACTGTTAAAAATAGGGAGTGACAATCACACCCATAATTGGTGTGAATTGGTTGCCACAGTGAGCACACCCTTTGCAGTGTGATGTTCACTCCAACAATGCAGTACACAATACACTACATATGTACCATTTATGTGAACAGTTGTAAGAGACTAAGCACTTCATGGTACATTTCACTACAGATATGGTACACTACTTTGAAGATTTGCGTACACGTAGTACACAGCAGGATGGTTTGTGGGTGACACAAAGTACCTAATGGTACATTAAACTGCACAAATTGCACACTTAGTTTGAGGAGGTCTTCCCACTGACACAACAAACCATCGGGCTAAGCTGTGTCCTGGTAGCTATACATGTACTTTGATAGCTCGTAGGATTCCAAGTAAACTCTCATTTTTGCGTATGAATTACTTCAAAGTCTTTTAATCTATCAGAAGTGATGTGAACAACAGTGTGGATACTGGTGTCAGTGTGAATGTCACACTAAAGTAATGGTGTGAGTAATCACACCCTTGGTGTGAGCACTGACTGGTGTGATGGTCACACCATAATTATTTTTAACAGTGTGTGTGTGTGTGCGTGTGCGTGTGTGTGTGTGTGTGTGCGTGCGTGTGTGTGTGCGTGTACGTGTGTGTGTGTGTGTGTGTGTGTGTGTGTGTGTGTGTGTGTGTGTGTGTGTGTGTGTGTGTGTGCATTTGCAATTATGTACTTATGTATTATGTACAATTATGTATGATTCATGCAGTCAAGAAGGATGCCTTGCGTTGAAGGACTGCTTGAACAAGCACTTTGTAAGTGAGTGGTCCATTGCTCTACTGCCAATGTGTTGTGTGTGTATTGTGTATGTGTATTGAGGTGAGGCAAATGGGGAGAGCATACCTCTAGTATATGGGGGGAGAGAGTACCCCTAGTGTAAGGGGGCGGAGGAAAACATCCCTCTAGTATATGGGGAGGGGAGCATGTACCCCTGTCCCCCAGTGTAGGGGGGCAAAGGAACACATTGGCCTAGTGTAGGGGGAAGGAGAGCATGTGCATGTAGTGTCCCCTACTACTTGCAGCACTGTCAAGAAGAGTGAGGGCAGCAGACGTACAGTAGTTATGATACTTTAATATATTACACTTCTTTATTATTTACCAATAGCTGTGTACAATGCACCAAGTGAAGCAGTGAACAATAAGCTCCAAGTGTATTTCGCACATTTGTGTCTTTAGTCTAGCCCACTCCTACTTGCTGCAGCTTCCCCACTTCTGAGTGGAGTGGACCAGAAATTTGGAGGGGTGTTGGCACTACTGAGGCACATGGATGGTTAGCCTCTACCATTTTCACACTGCACATGGTGGTGATGTTATCTAAATGAAGTTGAAGCAAATTTTCAAGGCTGACTGCATTTTGTAGATTTGCATTTTTCATCCCTTTTGGTCCAGGGTGTGTTGAAATGGGATGGGCTCACACAACTGAGCACATGATTGTTGCATTCTACGATGCAACACAGCATAAAGTGACAGTGAGTTTAATGCAGTTACAGCATGCAGCATAGTTATTGCATGCCCTAATTATTTGTAATTAAACAAACTATGCAGATTGCAGTGTGTAACTAAGTGGTGATTTCCTTTCTCTGCAGTCCCATTTCTCGCGTTTGAATGAACAACAACGCCCTGGACTTGATGTGGCATTTGGAATGATTGTCAGCACATGCACGGGTGACGAAGCCGACAAATGAACAGTTTTAATCCCTAGTGTACCAGTTATGGTTTGGTAGTAGATTCTTGAGCATGAACACAGCAGTCAGAAGATCTACGGATCAAACGTCCTGTTCTCGATTGAAGTTGCTGCTGTGTTCAAGAATCTACTACCGTTTCTACTCACACAGCCATAAACCGCCCTACCATGCCTGTTACGGTTTATGCGTTTTTCAGTTTCCACTTGTGTTGTTTCTTAGTTTTCGCGGTTGAGTGGGTGCTTCGAGCGTACGAACGGAGCAAGCGATGTCGGCTCGGGCAGACTGCTGTGTGTGGACCTTCATGGTGACGTTGGGAGCATGCATTGTCATTGGCGCCTTCTTCCTGGGACTCCTAGGTAAGAGAACAGGCCAGCTTGGGGAGTTATACATGACGTTAGCGCAACAGCGTGCAACGTGGTGCGGCTGGAGCACCCTGCGCCGACCAGTGCCTGTGATTGGTCGGACCATGCACTCAATAGGCCACCAGCTTGTGCATTTGTGGTTGTGTAACGTTTCGCTTGTGCTTCAGAGAGGCTCTTCTCAGCTCTGTGTAGCCACTGAGTAGAATCGTTCGCCACCTTAATTGTTGTATGCTATAGCTAATACTTTTTGTGTTACTCTGCCTTTCATTTATTATGTATTGTCACGTGATTCTCTCCTCTCTTTCCTCCTCTAAGGACCTGCCCACACAGACTCGATGCACTATGGTATGAGCATATGCCTTGGGAAGGGGATTGCGAAACGCTCACGTGGGGCACTCATTGACCACAACTCGTGCCAGACACTTGGAGGGACAGTGGACCGGAACTTTGGCCTTGAAGACCTGAGCAACTACGGCGTGGATGACGCTCTGTTTATCCTTGAAATGCCTTTCTACAACACGGACTATGTCTTTTCACGGTGGTTCCAATTTATGATTACAGACCTTGATTTCAAGTTTAAAAGTAACAAATACATAGACAGCTTGATGAGTGAGTGGGTGTGATGTATAATGCTTAAATGATATAAGTGAGTGCTGTAAGTATTGGTTAAGACATGGCACAAGAACATTCCAGTACAGAATGTCACCCCACTGAAGGCAAGGGTAATTTTCTGATTTTCTGCATAATGAAGTTCGTGTGCCCATGTTTTAACCACTGTATGTAGCATCTGTTGCCATGGGCAATGGGTGCATAATTATATATACGTTATATGGGAAACTTCTTTATAATCACCTGTTGCCCATGACATCGGGATATGGATTGCAAAATAATTGGTTGTGGTCACAGGTGTATGTATATACACTCCAAGATTGATATGTAATTGGTTTTACTGCAATATAAGCTGTCTGACAGTATTTCACGTAATTGTACCTTTTGATTGTATATTCTTTTTGTGGGTATTTTTAGAGGCGAATGCGGCTGTAATGGCTTTTGGTGTGACCATTGGCTATCGCGAAAACTTGAAAACTGAATGGAAAGTGTTGGGTAATGGGACGGTGATTCGTTATCTACAATGTGGAAAAGATGCTGATTATGTAAGGAGTGATGCGTGTGTGTGTGTGTGTGTGTGTGTGTGTGTGTGTGTAGTGGCTATATATAGCGTCACCTGTCCCTCCCTGTTGCCAGGACTACCTCACATGTGACATGGCCCCTCTGTTTGAGTTGGGCAGTGTCCACCACAAGCGATACTTGGTGAACATTCAGCTGCACTTCATGCCTCTTGCCGACCATGTCCATGAGTTCAGAGGACTCTCACAGCTCTCTGAGATCATGGTTCTTGTGAGTGTGGGCAGGATGGGAGGGAGAAGGGTGGGGTAGGTGGGGATGGGCCTTGTACACAATCTCTGTCAATGCAGTACAAGGTAGTGGTGTCAGTGCCTCTCTCCCCTTCCCTCTCTCCCCTCCCCTCCCCTCCCTCCTCTCCTCTCTCCCCTTCCCTTCCTCCCCTTCCCACTCTCCCCTTCCCTCCCTCCCCTTCCCTCTCTCCCCTCCCATTCCCTCCCTCTCCTTCCCTCTCTCCCCTCCCCTTCCCTCCCTCCCCTTCCCTCCTTCCCCTTCCCACCCCTCCCTTCCCTTGACAGGAGATCCACCAAACCAGGGGCTTCACTGAGGTGTGGTGGACACTTAAGTGCGGACTCTTCCCCCTCACTACTGCCCTCCTCCTTGTGTTCCTCTGCAAGACGAGGGGACGGGAGCGAGTGCTGATGGAGAGGACGCTGGTGTACATGGGAGGGGCTGTGGCATTCATGGGCAGTGAGTGGGTGCAGTGCAAGGTTACACGAAGTCTGGTCATTTGAGAGAGTAATGTTATTTGTTTCTTCCCCCCAACCACTCGATTACATGTCTTGCTTTGTCTCCCTCCCTCCCTCCTCTGCATCCTCTCTCCTCCCTCCCTCCCTTCCTGCCCCTTTGTCAGTCCCTGTGGAGGTCCTCTCCCTCTATTTTGACTGTCCTTGGCTCATTGTGTTCAATGACGTTAGAGCTGGTCTTGTGTTCTTATCAATGGCAACGTACTGGATTGTATTCATAGGAGAACACAGCGAGGTCAGTCTAGAGCATGCACACACGCGCACACACACACACACACACACACACACACACACACGCACACACACACGCACACACACACACACACACACACACACACACACACACACACACACACACACACACACATACACACTGTCATTTATTTTCTCTCACATAATCTCGCCATTGATCCTTGTGGCCTTGTTGCCTGTGAAGGTCTCCCCAGTGGAGAGGACTCTTGGGCGGTACTGGAAGGAGCTCACACTAGTCACCTTTGGCTGTATCACCCTGTTCATCTATGAGTTTTGCGAGAGGTACGTACAGGAGTGTGGGTGGGTGAGGAGAGGGTGGGGTAGGCGAGGAGAGGTGGGAGTGGCAGTAGTGGGCGGGGAGAGTGGTGTATGAGATGAAGTGGGATGGTATAAGTTGGCTGCCAAAGATCTCTCACATGCTCACTCACTCTTCCGTATCCCTCTCTACAGAGGTGTACAGGTTTTCTACCCGTTCTTCAGCCTCTGGTCCACTCCACAGACAAGACTCCTAGCTGTATCCCCTCCAAAGGTCTCCAAACAGTGTTCTGTGCTTGCAAGTGTGTGGACTGTACTACATATTAGCAGACCTAACATCCCTGCAATGACTGCAGTAGCCTCTACATGTGTGTGTGTTGACTGCATGCGGCTCCACTGAAGTTGGTATACTCCTTGACAGTGCCACACAGAGTGTGTTTATGTGGACTGCAGTTGTGATTGCTGCGTTGTACAGCTTGATGCTCCTCTTAGCACTGGTGGGTGTGTGGAGGAGTGTCAGCAAGAAGGAGAAGATGGTAGAGAAGCTGCAAGAATCGGCTCAGATTTCATACAGGGTATGTATTTACAGTATGTGATGGTCAATGGCCCTGTGTGCAGGTCACATGATAGTCACATGACTCTATCACTGTTCATAGAGGTCTATGGCACGGTTCAAGTTCCTGCTGACCATCTTGGTTGTCACGGCAACAGTCACCATAGCAACTTTCATACCAACAGAGGTTCATGAATATGGTTTGGAGACAAAGAGTGGCGCACTCTCTGTCTACAGTAAGTCCTTTCACAGCTGGTCGTGGATCAATGGAACATGGTTACCTTTATGCATATTAATCTGGCTGTACTGGAAAATACGTAATTCCAAGAATATTTTTAAGTCTAGTGCAAACAATCATTGTTACAGCCAGGTTAATCTATTTACTGTTTGTTTGGTCCTCACTGTCGTAGAAGTAGACGATGAGAGATAGAATGTATGCACTAGTAGGTTGATCTACACAGTGCACACTTGTGTGGACAAGACAAAGGTGTCTACCAAACTACGTACTGAGTGTGTGTGTGGTGTTAGTGAGTGTGTTATTGAGTGTTAGTGTCCACATAACTGCAGTTAATGGTAGCAGCAGTGAACGCCCAATGTGTGTTGACTGTCAGCAAATGCTAGTAAGCTAGCGAGAGAGACTAAAATCTGTTACTGCCGGCTGCTAATGGTGGTGGCAGTCAGTGAGCGCCTAATGTGTGGTGTCTGGTAGATAATGCAGCACTCACACAGCTGGGGGGGGGGGGGGGGGGGGAGAGGCAGACACAGCCCCGTGTATTCTGGTCTGTGTGTTTCTTCCTTTACAGGTGGCCTGCTCACTGGTAGCTATGCACTGTGGAATGTGTATGCAATGATTGTGTTGGCAGTACATGTACAGGGAGCTGGAGGTGAGGGGGGTGGTGATGTGATGTGAGGGGGTGGAGGAGGGGGAGGGTATTGTGATGTGAGGGGTTGGGGAGGGGGAGGATGATGTGAGGGGTGGGGGAGGGGAGGGTGATGTGATGTGAGGGGGTGGGGAGGGTGAGTGATATGCAAGGGTAAGAAGTGACAGGGTGGTGTGATGTGGGTGGGTTGTGGATAGGCAGTCCGAGTGAAGAAAGGAGTGTATGGTGAATGACAGAGGATCTGTCCAGTATCTTTTCTACATTCTTGGTGGTCAATGTACAGGACAGTGGTTGAGGTGTGAAGGTGATCTGTGGTGCATGGTAGTGATGTATACTGTGCAAGCATGAGAGTGTGACAGTATGAGTGTGACAGTGTGAGTGTGACAGTGTGAGTGTGACAGTGTGAGTGTGACAGTGTGAGTGACAGTGTGAGTGTGACAGTGTGAGAGTGCTGACTGACGTGTGTACAGGACTGTGAGGATGATGTACAGGTTAAATGGTAATAGGCAGACACTGCCTCTGTTGCTCGAGTCATCAGTAGTACACACTTCTTCCTTCTCCTTGCTCCTGTCCCTGCATGCTGCAGACCAGGCCAACCTGAAGACTGCCTGGCAGCTCATGAGGAAGACAACACAAGAATGATCGAGTTTAGGAGCTAGCTTAGTCAATTTCTCCATTCATGATCAGTTATACATGACATAACTCTCACTTCATCAACTCATGATTATCCAACTATACTTGCTGTAATATCAATGAACACTCTTCATGAATTCTCACAATAAATGTAATTGTATATGCAACTAAGTACGTATACAGTGAATGCGTGTACTTATGTGTTCTTAGCCTACGTATACTGTATAAGGCAGGCTCCTGTATGCATGCAGGGTAAGCATAATGCATGTTCATGGAATTACAAAATATCTTTGTATATAGAGATCCAGTGAGCTGTAGCTGTTTGCAAGAATAAACAGCCTACGTATGTAGTTAATAGACATGTGTTTTGTTCTTTCAGCACCAGAGTAAAGAGATATAGATCATACAAGGTGTATAGCAGTTCATTAAATGTGAACACGTACAAACACCTATATACAGTAAGCAAGCTATCAAGGATACAAAACACAACTTCTCTTACATATAGTATGTGACACAGAGAGGCATGCATAGAACAGTCTATATAGTACGTATAATGGTTGCTATGGTAACGGCTGAGTTGTAACAGCTACTTGTGGGGCAGTCTTCACTTCCCCATGAGCTCCTGCGAGTAGGAGGAGAAGTTGCGGGAGACCTGTGTCGCAGCGGACAAGAGACCGTCCCCCATTGAAGCTGCTTCCACTGTGTATGTGGAGGGGGGAGAGAGGAACAGTGGCCATTTGGTTATGCAATAGGCCTGTGCTATTGTGCAACCATCCTTACACTTTGCAAGCTCCCTCGGGAATGCTTCGGTCATCGTCCTGACAATGTGGGCCAGGTCTTCATCTGGGTTGCCATAAAAGGACCGATCCGTGCGCTCTGACATGACACTCGTGGAGATGTTCACACCACGGCTCACTTTTCCTGAGGGGAAAGGAAAGCGTTAATTTAAGAAATGAATTAACACAAAACCACCTGTAGGAGGAAGATGAAAAACTACAAATCTACAGATTGACTAGCTCACTCATAGCCAGTGCAGACACCATACAATGCATGCATGTACTGTAATGCAAACAAATCCTACTGTACAACAGGCACACACACAACATGTACACATTACACAGGACCTAATGTCATACACACAATGCTCAAAAAATGCAGCATCATGTGAGGTCTAATTATATTCATAGTTATTGCAAGATGAATATCATTAGCCCACCAGTGGACATGGATGTTCCTGCAACAGACACAGGCTCTCCACCGGGGCTCTGAAGGATGCAAGCATGAGTGAGAGGGATACATGGAGAGGGAGGGAGGAATGATGGTCAAGACAGTCATTGAGTTGTGTGTCTGTCAACCTGCTGCAGTGGGAAAGGCTCTGGGTGTCTCACAATCACCTTTGTCCTGTCTGCCACCATCTGTTGGAGAGCTCTCAGCTGCTGCTCAAGCTGGCGTATCTGCTCCTCCTTGGTCTCCAGTCGAGCAGACATGTAGTCCTTCTGCAGGTGGAACAGCTGGGGGTTCAGACCACTTGGTCTCTCCACAACAACTGGCTCAGACAGCATTGTGGTGGAGCCTTTCAGCTGCTCCAGGTCCTGCACCAGAGCTCTGTGCAAGTGCACATCACAAGAGATGTACTGTACACAGGATTTGCCCACGTTTGTGTATATGTGCATGAATGTGTTTGCATACGTGTGTGTGTGTGTGTGTGTGTGCATCTGTGCAAGTGTGTGTGCATACGTATGTGTACGACTAAGCATGACTACTCATTTGCATCTGTTTACATGTATGCTGCGTGTACGTGTGTGCATGTGTCTGCATTAGATGTACGTACAGTGCATACACATGGCATGTAAACTCACTCTTTCTGAGTCACCAGTTCTGAAATGATCTGCCGAAGCTCCTCACTGTCAGTTGTCGCTGGAGGGAGAACCTTGGCATATGGGCCATAGCTTTGAGGCCTGACGTCAGAATACTCCTGGGGGGCATATCCAGGTGAAAGTAATGCAGTAGCCCCTCCCCCATGAGTTTGATAGGGTGTACCCCTACCATCAACAAGGGGGGCAGCTGCATGAGACAGTGTCTCCCTAGCAACGGGTTCTTCATGGAGCGTTGGTGGGGTTTGCATGGGGGGAGCTTTCCCCCTAGGCCGAGGAACTGGAATGTCAGTCCTCCCTCCCCTCTCCTCCTTCAAGGTAGGATAGTCAAACTGGTCCGCAAAGTGCACAGAGGGTGGTCTGTTCTCGGGGGAGTGAGGAGACTGTTCAAGAGGGCGGGGGGAGGGTAACACGCGTCTAGCAGTGGTGAGTGGAGCCTCCATGGTGCGCTTGGTATGGTACAATGGGTTGACAAATGTGACTACCTCAGGTTCTGTCTGACCCGGCTGGTAGTCGCCCATCTTTGGTGGCTCTCTTCCCTGCGGGTGGATCTCAGCAGTCACAATGTGTGGATGGGCTGGTGGGCCCTCTTGCTCCAACTCCTGGAGCCTGTACCACGAGTACATATGGAGAATAATACAACACCTTGACAGATAATACAACAATAATACAACAGAGCACATATGAAGTGGTGCATGTATCTTCTAGTACTACTCACACCAGGCTTGGACGTAGGTGATAATAAATCAAATACAACAAACACTGACAGTCTCCAAAGCATAAAAGCCATACAGAGCACACAATCACACACAAACACACACACACACACACACACACACACACACACACACACACACACACACACACACACACACACACACACACACGCACACACACATAGCAACACACAATGAGCAGATTCTTCACAGATTGCACTCACCGTCCAGCCAGCTGACCAATCCTGCCGTGTATATTCTGTATGGTAAAGTCCTGCTCCTGTCCACTTGCCGAGGACACAGGTCCTTGCTGGACAGGTACAGGTGGCCTGAAGAAGAACAACACACAGTAAATCGTTAAATGACATACATCACAATCTAAGGTACCTATGTGACTGCAAGAACAGCAGCAGTCATAAGAGTTGAAAGGACTCTTTGAACCAAATGGAAGAGCCCCACAATGGTACAGTCACACACAATGATCGGCTACAAGTAATACGTACATGACAGCAAGAGTGCTGCATTTTACAGTGTGACACAAGGGACCGCTCCTGTGATCCAGCAGAGCTCACCTAGACTCTTCCTGGACAACATCTTCCTCTTCTGTTGGTTCCAGAGAATCTTCATCACTGTTGGTGACAGAGTAATCCAAGTAGCTCTTCTTCTGTGGTTTTCGTCGATATTTCCTGGAAACTTTGTTGTGAAAAACCTTCCGGAAATCACGGAAATCATCCCCACTGGTGGTCTGGGGGGAGAATCGGGAGAGAGAACAATTGGAGGCATGAGAGCAGACCAAAAGGCACAGAGAACATTTCAGTGAGTGTTGGGCTATGTAGCTCACTCACCGCCACACAGTACTCCTTGAAGGGATGGGTCGGCTTGATATCCTTGGGCAGCTTCTGTGTCAGGAAGCAGGTCTGTGGAGAAGCAAAAGTGCCACAGTTCACACTGAAGCACACCAACCCCAGACATCACCACATCACACCACACCACACTACACTACACTACACCACACTACACCACACTACACCACACTACACCACACCACACCACACTACACCACACCACAAGGCATTGTATGTACACTACACCCCAGCTGAATTCACCACCTTAAACTACACCAGATCACCACATCACCTCACTCAAACACTAGTACAGTGGGACTCAGACCAAAGTGAACATCTTTAAAAGCTGTTTTGTATGGGCCAATGGTGCTACTGCTTGCTTGGGTTAGGTTAGGCTGCTTACTTTGTTTGGAGTGAGTGCCTCACATTGCACACGCAATGTATGTATGTACTGTAAGATGTGCATGGGCAATGGTACATACACCATGCATGTGTGTGTGTGTGCGTGTGTGTGTGTGTGCACATGCGCATGTGGGACTGTACATGCTTTTACAGATGATCTCACCTGACAGAGATCCTTGTTGAAGGCCTTCAGGCAGCGGAACCGCAACCCAACAATAGGGTGGGCCTTGCATGTAGCACACCTTGCCTCATGCTTCACTGCAAGGAGGGAGAGAGAGAGAGAGAGAGCATACCATTAACAACTACAAACAAATGGAGGTGGAGGAAGTCATACACATTGCAACTAAATACATGCCAAAATGTAACATTCAAGCTCCCAGTGAAAACATGCAAAGCACAGTAACACAGACATGCAGGCTACATTACAAACTGAATTATGTTGTGTGTGTGCTGATGGGAACACCAGCCCAAAGCAGAAGAATGCTAGAGCATCTACCCTGAACATAAGTGATCCTAAAGTCCTTCATTGGCTGCAGAGAACCCTTTACAGTGTCACCATGTGTGCTGTGATCTGGTGTTGAGGAGTACCTGTTTCAGAAGCTGCCAATCTGTGCATTGTTGGTAGCCATACAATGAACCTTGGTTCCTCCTCCATCCAACCAAGAAACTCCTGTGAAGTGATGGACTGGCCAGATTCCTTGCCATTCTAAAGGGAAGAAAGTATAGAAAATTGAGCTTGAGCGTAGTTTGTGTGTGCGTGCGTGTGTGTGTGTGTGCGTGCGTGCGTGTGTGTGTGTGTGTGTGTGTGTGTGTGTGTGTGTGTGCGGGTGTGTGTTGTGTGTGTGTGTAACAATCATACTTACTGTATCATAACAACTGGAGACAGCTGGTTCTACTTGGTCCTCTCCAAAAGTGGCACTTTCAAACACTTCTTTTGGTAGCTACGCAAAAAAGAAAGAAGCACGTGTGTGCAGCACTGCAACATGTATGCACACACTGCAGATTCCTGAAGCAATTAACAGTCTAAACAGCAACTTCAATGCGATGATCTTTAATCACAAAGCTACATTGGACTACTCCAATCATGGCACACCGATGGATGAAACTAAAATGTGCCTACACATCTCAAAGTCAACTGAGAAGGAACGTATATCAATTTATGGCTGAATTTGCAATTCCCTACCAAGAGAAGGTCCTTGATTAAGCCTGAGAGCTGACCGGCCGAAATCCTCTTCCTGGGTGTTGCCACCTGTGTGAATATGTCTAAGGGACACATGCAGCACACACACACACACACACACACACACACACACACACACACACACACACACAATATCATCAGATTCTGCTATAACAAGTTGAAAAATCTTATGCACTCTAGCAGCTGTTCAAACTTTGCATTATTTGTAGCTTTTTTGTTGTACAAAAGTACAATTTTGTACACTTTGCACAAGGAGCAGCTGCAAAAGATCCAAGCAGTTTGGACAGCTGCTTTACATTTAACATCTCAGCATTTCACAGTGTCACATTAATGATAAGACAGTGTTCCATTGATTCAGCAGATACGCTACAATAGTAGCAAAGCAGCAATCAAGCAACAGACACTGAAAATACTGAGTTGACTGTCACATCTGCAGTATGTCAGTGGCAAGTGTGCATGCACATATGCTATGGTATGCTGCAGGTAGAACACACTCACAGTCATATTTCTCCTCAAGAGTGGAAGTGCTTAGAGCCATAAGGGCAATCTTGGCCATTCTCACACTGATCCTTCCAGTGCGACCACTGTACAAAGAAAGTATTAAAAAATTCTAAATGTTGACAGCAACAAATGCTCACATAAAATGATCATCTCTGCACAATTTTGACTGCAATTCTAACCAATAAAGAACGTACACACACCCTTAGAAAATTACCACTTCAGCTGCGCAACAGTTTCTCACCTGTCCACCACAGAGAGTGCCCAGCTGAGGCAGACCTGACTGGCATTCTCTATGTTCAGTACAGAGTGAGGCCGGTCACCTCTTGCAAGAGAGAACATAGTGGCTAGGACCTCTTCTAGCTCTGAGGGGGTCATAAAACCCCCATTCTCTTCCTCCTCTAGCCCATGCTGTGTCCATGCCTCACGCTGACTGTGTTTGTCAACAAGATGGACTGCAAGGAGGAGCAGATGTTCAGAGTAGGTTAAGGTAAGAGTTGTGCATTATAGAAGAATTATTAACAACCTACTATAATCTGCCTACCAATTACAAGTGGTGAGTCAGACCCAGAGTCAGAAAAGAAGCAGTGAACACTGAACAGTTGATCACTAAAGGCAGTCTAGTCCCCCACAATCACTATTTTGCTTCACTCCCTCAACTTACGGTGACAAGCCTTCTGTACTGTTCTTAGCTTCATGGCTGTACGATATGCCCCATACTGAATGTTGTTCAGGCCATCTGACAGAGAGAGAGATGGAGGGAAGAGAGCAGTAGTGGTATGCATGGTGCAAAACAAGGATGATCATCCAGGCTGCAGTCAGCTTCGTAACCGTATCAAGAACAGTGCAGCCTCACCCAGTTTGTGTATCACTGTTGTCATTTCTGGATGATCCCATTGGGTTGCTCCAGTGCTGTGACTATATAGACAAATAGACAGACACACCTATTTTGGCTACATGCACCAAGTATTAAACCAAGTTAGCCAATTGAATCCACTACGTGCATGTGTATATAGAGGAGGTTTACGTACAACAGCATGAGCATGTGGGGTGTAGGTATACTGCATACTTCTGCTGCATGCTGGGGACATACTTGATGTAGTAGGGGATGCCACTGTTGGTGTCTGATCTCTCCCACACTCCATGGCCGTGCAAATTGTCACCGCGGTCCTGATCTGCACACACAAACAAACATACAATGCGTTCGTGAGCACAGTTAAACTAATGGACGAGGGACACATTCAGGATGATGACAGCATTGCTACAGCACATCTCCCACCCTACCCTTTCGCCCACGCGCGCGTGCGTCTAACACCCACCAAAGCACCCACCGTAAGTCAGCACACTGTGGCTCTCCTCCAAATCGGGGCTACCGGACGGCATCCCGGAGACCTACAAGCTCTTCTAAACGCGTTCCGCCCTCCCTTAGACAAAAATGGGCGTATACCTTATACCGTTAAAGTAATTAATACGTAAATACTTAGAGTATTTTCATACAAATTTCTGCACATACAAGAAAAGATGGCGGCTTTTAGATCGTCGTTTACTTTCCCGGCTTCTATCCAACACTGGTATCCCGGACACATGGCCAAAGGTTAGAATGTACGCTATGACACAGTAAGTTTGTTCGTGGGCATGCAAGTCATCATTTACTCGGCGCTGCCGTTTTACGTGACAGCACAATTTGCTAGCTAACTGCATCTTGTACAAATCTAGCACCCTGGTCCAGGGGGACCTGTACAGTTATTGCCTAGCACTTGTTCAATGCTGCCATAAGGTTCACACATGTATGTATGTACTTTATGCATGTTGAATTAGCTAATCCATGACGAGCTGGCCACATTATAAACATCAAGCAAGTGCATTCATTGTGATTGAAGCTGAATAGCACTGAATATAATGTACTATGGATGTGTGCACTAGTTGATGGATAGGAGTAGGCCGGGCAGTGGCAGCAGCAGCTAGTGCTCAAGGACTGCACACAGTTCCCCGTTTGTGGAATGCTTGGGTCAGCTCTTAGGAAAGGTAAATGACTGGGGGTAACAACTGCAGTGCATCTTTCTTTACTCCCACTAAGGAATGAGAGATATGGCTAAAAAGATACAGAAATGTGACTGCGTCATTGAAGTACAGGACGCCAGAGTATCCTCCCATTTAGTCAACATGTACACATGCAAACACACAGACGTGTGTACGTACGTATGTGCACACTAAGATATGATAAGTACGTATAAACAAGCTCTTAACAATTTCAACCGGGTGTGCCAAAGTCTATGTTTGCAGAGGATGTCATATTCCCCAGTGAAGCTCACTCGAGTGTGCCAGGCCCCAATGTTTGCAGGGGATGTTTAAATCCCTGGGGGATGCCGTATTCCCCAGTGAAGTTCACTCGAAGATGCCAGGCGCCCAATGTTTGCAGGGGATGCCTAAATTTCTGGGGGATGCCATATTCCCCAGTGAAGTTCACTCGAAGATGCCAGGCGCCCAATGTTTGCAGGGGATGCCTAAATTTCTGGGGGATGCCATACTCCCCAGTGAAGTTCACTCGAGGGTGCCAGGCGCCCAATGTTTACAGGGGATGCCTAAATCCCTGGGGGATGCCATATTCCCCAGTGAAGCTATCGTTACTGTATATCCCCCAGGAATTATATTATTCATTTGCTTTAGAATAGTGGTGTATATTGCAGCTTGTAGTGTATACACAGAGATATACTAATGTGCACATACACACACGCACACACACACACGCTCGCACACGCACACACACACACACACACACACGCGCGCGCGCGCACACGCACACACACTTGCACAGATCCACACAATTGCCCCAATTGGTACTCCTCAGCGTTACAATCCAGATACCTTTCAGTGGAAGGAACCCACACTTCAATCGTCTTGTTTATGACAAGCCTAAAATTCTAGCCCTAAACAAAATTGATCTGGCCGACCCAAGCAAATTGGAAGCCACAGTCAAAACTCTACTATCAATGGGGGAGAAAGAAGTTGTCCCTGTTAACTGTCGTGCTCAGTACCACCGTGGAGTGAAGGAGATGGTGCGCACAATTCAGAGGTGCCTGACTAGAAGAGGGAGGCCACCACAGGAGGCAAAAGAGACTAAGATCATGGTGGTGGGTATGCCTAATGTGGGGAAGTCTTCCTTCATCAATGCTCTGCGGAGGAGCCATTGCGGGAGAGGTGATTGGGTGTATGATAAAGGACGCACAGCATCTGATCTGAATATATCTGGGGCCTGTTTATTTCTTAGCGTGTGGTTTATTGTTTGTTTATTTGTGTTTTATTTGTATTTATTCGTGTTTGTGTTTTCTTTCAATGAAAGTACTGTATGTGTGTGTATAGTAACACCATGACTAGTGTTACTACCTAGCATAGTGGTAACCATTAGCTGCCATACAGAATGCTGATCAGCAGGTGAATTGTTGTTGTTTGTTTGTTTATTTGTTTGTTTGCTTGCTTGGTTGTAGGGAAGGCCACTCGAGTAGGAGCCTTGCCGGGGATGACAAGGGCAGTACTGACTAAGATCATGGTGAGCATGACTGCAGTGTTGCGTCATGCAGTTTCTACTGTAACGTTGTCACTGTCACAATGACGCTATTGTCACTGTCATGTTTACAGTTTTGGTGATATTCACTACATTTCTGTAGGTGTCTGCAGACCCACTGATGTACCTGGTGGACACTCCAGGTACAGTGTATGTGTTGTGTACGACAGTGTATGTCAGTGTGTGTATGAATGTCATTGGTGGTGACATCACTTACTGTACTTCACAGTATGTACGTGCTACTGTCTGCTGCAGGTGTGATGAGGCCCGTTGTGAATGACCCTGAAGTGGCACTGAAACTAGCCATCACTGGTATGTGTGTGTGTGGAGGAGGTACACCACACGATGATGCATGGAGCTAGGCCAGTCAATGCTGTGTGGACGTTACCAAGCATAGAAAAGAACAGCACAGTTGAGCTTTCAGCTCTTTTGTCGCATATTTCCAAATCTTCCTCCACCTCCCTCAGGCATGCTACAGGACCACTTGATCGGTGAAGACCTGCTGGCTGATTACCTGCTCTACACTCTGAACAAGAACCAGCTGTTTGAGTGAGTGCAACGTGCGCCCCTTGCAGCTACACTGTGTGGCAGGGGGTAAGTGTGTACGTAACTGATACACCTCATTCCATGCCAGGTACGTTAATGTGTACAACATGAAGGAGCCAAACGATGATGTGCAGAGTGCTTTGGAGCAGATGGCGGAGAGGCTGCATGCTAGAGTGCCAGGTGGGCTGGCCTTCCATCTGGCTACCTATGTGCATTTAATTGTGTAGACTTGGATAACTATAATGGTGTATATAAAGTGCATAATTGTATGCAGTGCATTTGTAAAGTGGCCTTGTAATGTATAGTGACTTTCTGTTGTCATGTACCATGCAACACACACACACACGCACACACACACGCACACACACGCACACACACACACACACACACACACACAGGTGGAGGCTTAGACTGCCTAAGAGCAGCGCAGCATTTCCTGATAGCATTCAGGTCTGGAAAACTTGGCAGACTTACCTTAGACAGCCTCCCAACATCACAAACACAGCAGGACAGTGGCCGCACCACACAGAGCATGCACAACAGCAGCTGACAGGAGCAGCAGCAGCTGTACCACACACACAGAGAAGAGCAGCTGACAGTAACACAGAGCAGAGCAGCTGACAGTAACACAGAGCAGAGCAGCTGACAGTAACACAGAGCAGAGCAGCTGACAGTAACACAGAGCAGAGCAGCTGACAGTAACACAGAGCAGAGCAGCTGACAGTAACACAGAGCAGAGCAGCTGACAGTAACACAGAGAAGAGCAGCTGACATGCAGCCCACCTACATGTGCAGCATTCCTGTTGTTTAACCCCTGGCCCTGTGTAATTGTATATATCCATCAGATATTAATTTAACAGTCATTACTTTTATCTTGTTATTTACATTGCAATTCAAAATTATTTGTCAATTGTTCAATTCTGTCAACCATGATCATAATAATAATCTGTACATCTAGAATGATTAATTTTCTGTGTGTATATGTTCTCTTTGACAAGCTTGTACGTCTGTCAATTAAATATAACTGCATGATATTGCCAGCCAACGTGGTACTTATTTCAGTCTGCTGCAAACGTCTGATCCCTGTTCGCCTGCTGACCCTGTCACCTTGGCAACACGTGAGCCGAACTGAATGGCCCTCTTGGGAGCAGCTGCACCGGCATGGCAGCCGAGAGAGGTGGCCACCTCCCGCAGCAGTCTCTTCTCCCCCACTCCCCGGGGGAGCCTGAGGTCCACCTATAAGCAGAAGCAGTTAATTGCACAGGAGAAGGCAAGACCTTGAAATGTCTACTGAGTCCCCTTAATTCCCCCCTGCCCTCCCCCCTCCTCCCACACATGCCAAACACATTGGTGTATGTGTCCCCTTTCCTATGTTAATTGTATATGTACAGACACAACCAACCACAATAACATAATAACTGGCACTTACAATATAATTATAGTGCATAATTATTATGTATATTGTCCATGTTGTGTAATACACTGTATGTCACGGTCTAATGACAGAGCTTCACGGGGTATCTTGAACAGATGATAGGTGGAGCACACCAACATGGCCTGTGGGCACTTGCCTTCTCGTCGATCCTCAGTTGCTGCAGGTAAGCCACCACATCTTCATCCAGAAACGGGAAGCGTGCCTCACGTCTGTGGTCCCCAATGCATCTGTGGAAGAACTCACTGTCAGCTTCCATCTCCATGCACATGAGCCAATGAGGGTGTTAATGTTTCTTGAGAGAACACATGGCAGGTCAATAGACGAACAAAGTAAGATGTTACGCAAGTGATGAACTGACATTTTGTTACTGATGAAGTCCTTCATGGTTGAACATCTTAATTTACCCATCTATTGACCTGTTACACAAGAAACATTAACCCTTTAACTGCTCCATAGACATGAGCCTCAATGGCATCACAAGCTAGTGAGCTAAAACCCCTCTGTTACCATCCACCTGTCATCTCTACCAAGGTTGCGTGATGATATCCTCTTGATGTCCATTTCCACCTCTTCGACTAGCCCTTGCCAACCGCCATGGATGAACCTCTGTCTGTGTCGGGAGTAGCCGGCAAGCTGCTCGTCTGCACCAATGCCCACCAGTAGGGCCTTGCACAGGATGAAGCAGACAATGAATGCACACACAAGAATGAAGGTGTGCGTGCGTGCGTGTGTGTGCATGTGTGTGCGTGTGTGCATGTGTGTGTGTATGTGCTGTGTAAGTGGGAGTGTGTGTGTGTGTATGAATGTGTGTGTGTGTGTGCATGTTAAACATATCTCATCACTTATTACTATTGAAATAACTTGTTAGGCAAGACTTAGTGCTACGAATGAATGTTCATACTGTAGCTGCAATGATATGTACAATATGACGCATGTTACTGGCTCCAGTGTATGTACAGTACATGTTGCAAGCCGGCTCACTTTTGCAGATGACACACACGGGACAGGGTTGCTTGTCTTGCTCTTCCCCTCCACTGGTCCATCGCACTGCAGAAGCCCCTCCCCTCGTGCTGCAAACCAAAGCGCACAGCCAATGCTGTCATCCAGGACAGACCTCAGCGGGTGCACAAGGTGTCTGAAGTGCTCCTCTCGCTCCCTTGCAGCCTCAGCAGGCTCCACATTGACCAGGATGAGATGCCACTTTCTCCTCTGGCTCAACTCCCTTACGCTAGAGAGGGCCAGAAGCCGATCGGGGACATTGTAGTCTGGCCTATGGGAATGTAGCAAATCCGCCATCACTTCCACTCTTCATTGCACAGTGAATGGATTCAAATGGACACACCATGTCAAGTCATGTAAAGATTGGACACACTGTGCTACAAAATCTAGTAAAGATACACACATACAGTTATTCGGCTTACTTATAATCCAGTGCTCTTGCTCCTGACTCTGATTTCTTCCCCCTGGGACCATTCTTGGCAGTAGTCTGTTTACCAGGCACTGACCCTTGGTCAAACGCCACATTAATGAGGTCTATAGGTTCCTCTGGTGGAAGGCAGCTGCATGAACAGGGTGTCACATGTCTGTCACATGGATATCACATGACTGTCACATGGTATCACATGTCTGTCACATGGATATCATATGTCTATCACATGAATATCACATGACTGTCACATGATATCACATGACTGTCACATGGGTATCACATGACTGTCACATGGGTATAGCATGATTGCCATATGGATATCCAATGATTGTCACACAAATATTCGAACATGATAGAACATCACAAAAGTTGTGTACTGCATTATGTGCGGCTGTGTAGCACTTACAGGTCAGCTAGAGCCGCCATGACCACTGAGTCCACTCCCCCTGAGAAGAGTATCCCCACTCTTGCCCCAGTCCCAGCACCACCCCCCACAGCTCTCACATCCAACGGTAAAGGAAGGTTGCGCACACGTCTGTCCACTGCCTGTCTTAGGAGCCCCAGCAGAAGGGAGGACTGTTTGGGGGGAACAGGCTTAGGTAACTTGGGCACCACCACTGCAGAAGACAGTGTTGTCTGACTATACTCCTTGTCACTACCTCCTCCTCCACTGTCTCCTCCCTCACACGTAGTTACTACTTCAATGGGAGGAATAGTCTGAAGTTTGATTGGAGCAACATGTTCTTGCTGTCGATGAGTGCTTTCTTCAGCACTACAACTGTGCCTGCTTGAATCACATGACATCACATCTTGTTCCGCTGTCACACACACTTGGTCCTCCTGGTCACACACAGGAGCCACTACTTCAGCAGGAAGACCCCTGTTCAGAGGTGGGAAAGGAACTGTCAGACAATGGCTGTGTACAACTCTTGATGAAATGCCTCCCATGACATTTTTGGTGAGCACATCACACAAGGCTTCCTGATATACACAACCTATGCAAAAGATGGATAGCAGACAGGATTTGTGAACAGTGGTGTGCATGTGAGAGCATACCATCAGTATAACACCGACCACACTGCGTCCAAGGGTAACAGTGAAGTTCTGTCTTCCCTTCAAACATCTCCTTCAGAGGCACAAAGAAGACACCAACAGCTGGTACTTCACTCCAAAATGGCTGGCCTCCTTCTCCGTCTAGTGCCATGTCAGCGCATGCTACAGATGTGAGCAAGAAGGGCTCACCCAGCCCATCCCCCGGGTGCCAGAGGAGGCTACGGCGGCCAAACACATCACGACCAAACCAGAGTCTCTGAGTCGAACTCTACATGAAGACAGAAGCACAAAGAAGCTGCTTGTTGACACCAGGGCAAATTTAGGGCCAGCTGGAAATGCCTACCTGCCAGTATATAAAAGCCCATGGGCCTTTGATAGATGAAAGGACTTTTAATAAGTCATCATCATTAGTGGCAGAGCACATAGCATGAAACACAGCTGATGTGTCATTATCCTTCACAGCCATCTGAGTACATAAACAGAATCATTGAGTACCAATGTCACATACACTGGGTGCAAGCCTCTAGATCTAAACTCCCACACCTCCATTCCTGCAAACACCTCCCCATTCCACAGCATGGCATCTCCGTTGTTACTGAGGAGGGGCTGAGCAGTCAGTGGGCCCCGCATGTGGAGGACCGTCCCTTCCAGGTGCAGGGTCGTGCCACCACCCACTTCTACACGGTGCACACCCTCTGTGTCTGGACCACGCCTCCGAAGGAGGGGCCCCAAAGAATACTGCATGGAGAATGAGGAGAACTGTTTGTGTCATGTGTCTGGCAATGATCAAGGGCATGGGTGGTCTCATTCATGGACTTATCTCTAGTGCAAAGACATGCTGTGGACCACAGAATCAGGTTCTTGGAGTGTAGTCTCTCGCGTTACCTTAATCCTCTGCGCAATGTCGACTGCAGAAGATCCATCCCTGCATACGCAACCAAAGATTCCGCACATGCTGTCACAGTGTCCCAGCTATCAAAACGGAGACAAGTGCCCCACTGAGCTTTCTCAGATCAGCGGCGGCCATTTTAGAAAGTCAGTTGGGGGATTCCCTTCGGTAGTATTGCATCATCGCTAGCCTATAAACTACCGAACAGGATGAGAAGGACCATTCAAACTATTCGTCTTTTCGCGGAATATGGCAGAGGAGTCTCAACCACGCTACAGTATCGGCCCTAGACCCGTCGTGCCAGGCGTCGGGCAAGAGCAAAAGAACCCAACTGTGAAAGAGAGATGGATACAGAAGAACAGGGAAGACCCGTTTGTAACAGTGGGTAAGTCTCGTCATTGGTAGTAGAGCAACACAGTGGGCTTACTAAAGGATTTAACTGGGCACGTAAATTACGCCATTCAGTGATATTCTTCATACATTGCGGGTACGTAGTTATGTCTATAGTCATACAGTCATTGAATGTGTGTTGGTTCACCTTCAAGTAGGGTTGTTTAAGGTTGGTAGAGTGGAGAGCCATTACCTACCATGTTGGAGCAGGGAAAGAATTCTTGAGCTTGAGACACATATATAGTACAGTTGTCATGTGAAAGCCAAGACCTTTAGAGCAGTGTCTGATCTGATGTGACATGTGCATCAAGCTCAAGAAGCACTTTAATACCTTTTGCCTATGCAAGGTTGTTCATGGTCAGTGAAGAAAGACCCAGGGTTCCATTGTTTCTTGTTCTACCTGTCATTAATACTATACAATAGATTACGTGAATGCAGTATTGGAATGGTAGAAGCTGATGTGTTAATAGATTCCACACCTAGGAGTCAAGTCCACTATTTCAATACTGATTCATGAGATCAGTTGCATTGTACCAATAGAGACCTGGACACCATGAACTAACTGTATGTCTACTTCCTGTTGGCTTCCTTTGAAGTTTTTAACTATTATTGCATAATTATTATATCTGAACTATGAACCCTATTATGAAATGTTATAATGTGTACAGGAAGTTATGTCACCACTTCCTGTACTATTGGTCATGCATGGAAGCATGATACAAGCACATTAAAGCCAAAGACCCATGAACCGTGACCTGTATACTTCTCAATCTTCAAACCATAAAGTACTAAAGCAGCATTGTTAGCATGAGAGGCTCTAAGGTGGAACACCCCCCCCCCCCCCCAGTGACCTGGTTGTGTACAGTCCACGATTACAAGCCTCTATCAGCACAGATATATTACTATTGTAGCATCTGTGTGACTCAGTGGGATAGCCTGCCAAGACAGGCACTGTTACTCACTTGTATGACAAAGATTTAATGTTTGTAGGGAGTGTGATGAATGGCAGACAACACATGTGAAGGCCTGTAAATCTGTGCTCAAGCTGTTTATGTGTTACTTTCTCTCTCTCTCTCTCTCTCCTCTCTCTGGATGTGTTTTTATGTATGTCTGTTTTGTGTGTGTGTGTGTGTGTGTGTGTGTGTGTGTGTTCAGGTTTACTAGGAACAGCAGCTGCATTGGTGTATGGTGCCTATGCTTACAAGAATAGGGGACCTATGAGCACATCTCGGTACTTAATGCGTCTGAGGGTGGTTGCACAGGGCGCAGTGGTCCTCTCAATGGTCCTTGGAGCAAGCTGGTCTTCTCTGAGAAGCAGTCCCACCAGAACTGAGCAGTGAAAACAGTCATTTTAAAGTGTACTTGGTCACTTTAATCATGTCTATATATGGTCTAGCTATAGCAATTAATTTATAACTCAAATTTATTAATAATTTATGATTCAGCTTAATGGTAATCATTTTGCATTTCTGCTGTTATCAGTGTGTGAGCGGCTACTGTCTCGGTTAGGCTGGCTGCGTAAGCTATGGGAGGTGGTGAGCGACGGTGGTGTGGTGGTGTTCTCCTCTGAGGTGTGGAACGCTGAGAGGATCAGGCCCTTCATTGAGCAGTGGCTGGCAGAGCTGACAGCACTTGGTCCATGTGACTATACTTGTGTGGTGTGACCGCTGTGACTCTGCCACTGTACAGGTTTGTCCTCAAGTACAAGGAGATGGTCACTGGGTTGCATGTGACCACCTGGGTGAAGAAATGAAGGAGGGAGCAGGAAGCCCTCATTAATTATGTATAACTGATCACTTCTATAGCTAGAATGGCTAAATAGCTAGCTATATATGATATTATGCATTATATGGTGTAATATGAAGTCCCATGGGTAAAGGTGCTAATTTTAAATTTGCTTGTGGTCCAAGACTACATATTTGTGGTTAAAGAGACAGCAGATCATATGATGTCATGATCAGGTGATACCAACTTGTCACGTGTGCAAGAGACCCACACGTGGAAAATGGGTAGGTTGACACACACATACATAATACAGTACTTTCTGTGTTATATAGCCTTTGGTAAGGCCATACTCAGGCACCATAGGCAGCTAGCTGTATCTGGTTGTGCTGTCAGTGTTGAACTCTGTATACGTGCATCAGATGGCACAGTACATTTGTAGTGCTATCTGTGTGAAGGTGGTAGGTATTTGTAGGACTGTGTGCATCGATTGATGTTATTGAAGGGCATCATTCCTTCATCCATCACAATATTATGTAATTCACACTGCATCACTCTTGAACAAGCAGCAGAGGAGATTGTGTTCAAACCTGAGGGAGCAGTGCATGAGAATGTTAGAAAGGCATACAACAGGGGCCAAGAAACAATGCCGTGGGAAGATGTTGAGACCATTGTCAATGCTTCTGTCTTCATCTCTGGGGAGTGAGTGGCTAGAATAAATTATGACAAGTTGTCATCAAGTGGACCCCCAGAAGTAGCTAGCTACATGCATCCCAATGCTATGCCATGGCCAGGATAATACGCACATTTTGTATACGTACTGTATTCTGCAACAAGTTATAGCTGCTTTTTCTAACTTGCTATCCTTGCAAATTCACACTGGATGTAAATTTTGCTAGATCAAACTATCCTCCTATCTTTGTGCCATGGAGAAGATGTACGTATATAGCTAGTCCTTGGAGGGTTGCATGCTATGCAATTTTAGGCTCTGTTTGTGATCTTTAGTGGGCCAACATAGGGAATAGCTTCAGTACCTCAAAGTGTAGCTATTCCAATGTTAGTCATTTTAGGTAGATGGTTGAGTAGTTAGTATGTGATGGTGATTCTCGCGTCATTGGCATTTTGTGTCCATGCTTTGCCAGTAAACCAGGGACGGGCGCTCTCATTTCTCATAAAGGGGTCTTGTATCTACTGACTGCCAACTCTGTCTTGACAGCAAGTGAAGATTCCTTGAAGAATGTGGTCCTCCACTTTGGTTATGTCAATCAAAAAAGACCTGGTATTGCAATAAGCGCCACGGATCTCCTTGATACCACATCCTGTTTCAGCCACGATGAAGTAAGTGCGCAGTGAATGTTTAGTGTGCTGTGTGCAATAGGTGTTGTTGCATTTCTTGAAAGACACATTGTGAAGGTATCATAGACGCTTGCATACTGTAGATGAAATGATTGCGCTGGCAATTTGTTGCTGTATTGTGGTCAAATGCTTATATTACCCACCCACTTCCATGCTCCAAGATAGATGTCATCCAGCATTGTTCTTAGACACTATTTAGCCCCACCCCCATGCACCCCCACCCCTGCTTGGCTACAGAACTATCTCAACTATACCATGGTTGCTATCCACGAAGATGTCCTTAGGGAGAAGCTACAGAAAGAAGTGCCAAAGCCAGTCTACTGGGATGACAGTGGTACAGCCCAAGATTTGAAGAGGGGGGACCACTTGTATATTGTCCAGTATCCCAAACTGGGGGACACAGGAGAGCACCGTAGATGTTTTGGTGGTGACATCATTCAGGGAACTTATGGTTCATGCTCAGCACTTCATGCAAATATGTTACTGTATGACACTGCAGCAGCAGTGTAGTGTAGATTTTGAAGGTTTTGTAGAAATTAGTGTAGATTTATAGCTGCATGTTGTGTCCCTGACTTGTTTCATGTGTATGCAATTCATCCAGGTGATATTGTGCATGCATCCAGGTTCTCACATATTCTGTGCAATGTCTGCTTGGACTGGCTCTGAAGGAGCTCCACTTTTCAAGACACGTGAGAAATCAGGTGAACCTATTCTTGTCGGCATCTTCAGTTTCAGTCAATCCCGCCCTAGAGAAAAGGACGAGCATGAATCCCTCAGTAACGTTGGTTCCAACATTCACTACATCAAGAAGCATGTTACTGATAAACAGTGGAGCAGTAAAGGTCAGATATCTTGTCTAGCACATATGCCATGTACATACAATGCATGCAGCCTGTCTGTGCATGAATAATATGCTGTGGAATTGATTGACATGCCTTGGCCTCGTCAATTTTTGTGCACAGATACTCCAGAAAGATTGAAAGTTCATAGGCTGAAATTTAACTGACAAGCCAGACAGAGAGCTGACTTGCTTGTTGGAGCTCTGTAGAGATGTAGCAGGCAATCACACGCATAATTATATTCATTGTGAGTAGCATAATTATTACGCAATCTCCCAGGCAAATACCAAAATGGCTGACTCTGGTGAGTACCGCATACACTCGGACAGGCGCACCGCGCACAGGGTTTTGACAAAGCCTGTGTACGTAGCTGCATGCTGAAGAAAAGTCGTATCTGTCTGTTCCCAAAGTGCTATAAATTGGTACACTAAGAATATACAGTGATATAAGGTCTACTTAGCTAGGCTAGGTTGACTGTGATGATGGACATGTGCGTAACTACCTATGTAACAGATTTCCAGTGTTCTAATACGTCCTTTTTCTCGCCTTGTGTTTGTATGCTACTACATAAGGTTATACCTTTCGTATGCCCCCTGGAGTAGTGAATGAGTCCACGTCTGGGCATGGTCGTGGCCACGAAATAGTGCCCTTGGCGGCGTGGAACAAGGTCGCAGCGGCTGTGGTGTTAATCAAGACTAAGGGGTAAGGCTCATAGCTTACCTTGGTTTTATACTGGAAGACTAGTATAGCTATAACCCTTGCTGCAGTAGCTCTGGGGAATGTCTTCCTCTGCATAGTGGCTAGTATCGTGTTGTTCGCTCTGTCCAGATCACATTTAACTGTGTTAGGTGCTGTTTAGGAGTGGGGGATTAGTCAGGCATGCTTATGGTCAGTGTTACTGTGGGGGTGAGAGGAGGGGTAAGTGTAATGTGACGGGGGTGAGAGGAGGGGTAAGTGTAATGTGATGGGGGTGAGAGGAGGGCAAGTGCTATGGAATGGAGGTGAGAGAAGGGGTAAGTGTTTTGGAATGGGGGTGAGAGGAGGGGTAAGTGTTACTGTGGGGGTGAGAGGAGGGGTCAGTGTATATGCAGTGGGGGGATGAGAGAGATGTGGAGTCTTTGTGGATGATGAGGAGTGAGAGAGCACATAGTGTAGATAGGGGGGATGCGGAGATATTTATTGTGCAACTAGAGGAAGAAGGCATTTGGTACAACTTCCTGTGGCCAGGTTATCACCTGTCTGTGCCACCCCAGAATCTGGCCGCCCATCTACTAGTGACAGATGTATGTATACTCAAACTCCACTAGGCTAGAAAGTTGCCCCATAGTGTCGTTCCTTACTGACTGTCACATGTCATTCCACTCTTCTCCTGCACAGAGAAGGCAACGGGACAGGGTTCTTGTCCATGCAGAACAACACCACTGTTCTGTGTACAGCCAACCACGTGTTAGTGGACAAAGAGGCTGCGTTGTCTGCCGAGATTGTGTTTGACCTGGATGGCACTATGGCTAACGGGAAGAGCATCATCGGCAAGAAGCTGTTTGATGTAGAAACTGCGTTTTACCACAGTCCGGTAAGGGAGCACCGATTGATATGTCAGTTGTTATCTTAAAAGGAACAGTGGAAATGAATGTGCACGTCAATGTGTTTGCCTGCTTGGAGATACAGTGACGTGTCTCTATTCCAGGCACCTTTGGGACAGTTTGGGACAGGCCCAAGTGTCCTGATTAGAGATACGTTCTAGTTGAAGAGGTAGTTTTGTACACACCTCTATGTAACTGGGACACATTGCTTAGTATTATAAGTAAATGACCACATTGGCTTACGTACATTTGAAACATACCAAGCGCATTTTCACCAATCGTAGTTTAAGTATGTGCATTTTCACCAATCGTAGGTTTAAGTATGTGGCTGTGTGGATGAAGCTTATGAAATGCATCACGGTGTGCCAGATAAAAGTGTGTTGGAATTAGTTTCAAAATGAAGCTAGTACACAGTTTTCCATATGGTGCTGTTCTATGCCCTATTCTTTGTAAGCTTATTTTAATTTCTTCTTTTCTTTTCTTTTCTTACCCTCTTGTGCTATTCTTTGCAATTGCACTTTAATAGGCACACACAGTGTATAAACTGGGTCTAAGACTAGTGACATTCTCATTTCCTCTTCCTCTCCCCACCCCCTCCCCCTCCCCTCCCTCTCCCCTCTTCCTCCCCCTCCCCTCCCCCTCCCCCTCCCCCCTCCAACCTAGGATGAGGACCTTGACTATACTATGGTGGCTGTGCGGAAGAAGGAACTGAAAGCTCTTCTTGGGCGAGAAGTGGAGCCTCTAATACGGACAGATCTTGAGTTGCACAGGCATGATGCCCTCTACGTTATTCATCATCCACTGATTGATGGTCAGCAACCAAAGTGCTTCAACTGCTATCACATTTTGAACACACAAGGTGAGGGTGGGTGTGAGTTCGAGCACAAGCACACACACACACACACACACACACACACACACACACACACACACACACACACACACACACACACACACACACACACACACACACACACACACACACACACACACATGCACACACATAGTAGCTGGCATCTTACCCTAAACTATGCATTATAGTCTAAAGGCACTGAACTCTTCACCCACATCCTACACTCCCAACCCCCAGGGTATTATATCTTCTATCACCGCAACAGAAAAGGGCTCCTCGGGTGCACCACTCATCAAGGTGGGCGGGGGAAAACCCCAGCCCTTTGTTGTGGGGATTCACAAGGGGACCATCCCAGGAAAGAAGCACCGTTCGGCCAACTACGGCATAATGTTTCAGACCATCTGCAATCATGCCAATGGCATCTTACCCAAAGAAAGTATGTGCCGTATGTATTACACCAGGGTGCATGTTGCGTACAGTATGTATTACACCAGGGTGCATGTTGCGTACAGTATGTATTACACCAGGGTGCATGTTGCGTACAGTATGTATTACACCAGGGTGCATGTTGCGTACAGTATGTATTACACCAGGGTGCATGTTGCATACAGTATGTATTACACCAGGGTGCATGTTGCGTACAGTATGTATTACACCAGGGTGCATGTTGCGTACAGTATGTATTACACCAGGGTGCATGTTGCGTACAGTATGTATTACACCAGGGTGCATGTTGCGTACAGTATGTATTACACCAGGGTGCATGTTGCGTACAGTATGTATTACACCAGGGTGCATGTTGCATACAGTATGTATTACACCAGGGTGCATGTTGCGTACAGTATGTATTACACCAGGGTGCATGTTGCATACAGTATGTATTACACCAGGGTGCATGTTGCGTACAGTATGTATTACACCAGGGTGCATGTTGCGTACAGTACACATTGCACTGGAGTAGCTGAATGTATGCATGTACAGTGTTGTATTTGCACTAAATAGAAAGCTTACCACAGTTGCTGCACTGGACCATGCTGTTGATGAAGAATGAGGGATTGTACATACTGTGCCATGTGCTTGTGTTGTGTGTGTGTGTGTGTGTGTGTGTGTGTGTGTGTGTGTGTAGGTACTACCTATGTGTACTGTATATGTGTACTGAGGTTGCGTGCATACCAGCAGGACTACTCGTTGCTGATCTGCTCTGTCTCATGTGCTATAGAGCAGCCTAAGAAGCTGAAGTTTAGGATGATTGAGAAAGCAGGCCCTTCTGCAGTCTATGGTGAGAGCTAGTATGCTGTGTGTGTGTGTGTGTGTGTGTGTGTGTGTGTGTGTGTGTGTGTGTGTGTGTGTGTGTGTGTGTGTGTGTGTGTGTGTGTGTGTGCGTGCGTGCGTGCGTGCGTGCGTGCGTGCGTGCGTGCGTGCGTGCGTGCGTGCGTGCGTGCGTGCGTGCGTGCGTGCGTGCGTGCGTGTGTGTGTGATATCTTCCCTATGTATGTACATGCAGAAGTGGAAAGTGGAATGCCCTCCCTGGAACCCGACTCTCCTTCAGATGCTGTAGACTCAGCAGATGGGAGTGGGAGTGGTAGCAGACTGGATGGTGAGTCCTTCTGCTAGGAGCAATCGAGCCTGAGCACGTGGAGTGCAACTGTCTTTGGCTAACATACAATGCCATGATATAGCTAGCATGTACTATAGATGTTATAAGTACTGAGAGAGTTGAATGTTAATTTAGCGATTCCCTGATTTTCTGACATCCATGCACAACACACACACTGCGCACATGCACTTTCGTGCACACACACACACATCCCACCACACTACACACCTTCATTCACACACACAGCCAGGCCCACTGAACTCCAGCTGCGCCACCATGTGGTCAAAGTGGTGCCTCCAGGTGAATGGGTGGCCTTCTGTCAGTACCTGGGCCTGTCCACCACTGAAATTGACTACTGTAAGGAAGACCACAAAAGGACGTCAGAGCAGTTCTATGCTGCCCTCCTCAAGTGGCACAGGGGGAAGGGGAAGGCAAGAAACTGGCACTCCATCCTGAAAGCTTTCAGTGATGTGGACCTTACAGATGACGAGAAGGAGCTGAGGCAATGTATTCTTCAGGGGAAACTACGTCAGTAAAGGAGGCATGCAACCTATCATTATACATGTCATTTGGACTTGTTTTGTATCAACTTAGTATGTTTTCTCACATTATAGCAATTTTGATGCTAGTTTCACATGAATCTACATATGGAGTGCAGAAATATAGCAGCATTGTCTATAATACTTTGTTAATTTGGCCCTAGCTACTAACAAGAAAGTTACAAGATTTATTGATGCAATTATAATCCATTAAAATGAGGTCTTCCAGCTTCCTCCTTCATTTCTTCACCCAGGTGGTCACATGCAACCCAGTGACCATCTCCTCGTACTTGAGGACAAACCTGCGCAGTGGCAGAGTCACAACAGTCACACTATATATGCACATACGTACATATGTGCAGTCACATGGACCAAGTGCCGGTCTGCTCTGCTCACCACTGCTCAATGAAGGGCCTGATCCTCTCAGCGTTCCACTCTTCAGAGGAGAACACCACCACACCACCGTCACTCACCACCTCCCACAGCTTACGCAGCCAGCCTAAAATGAGCACAGCAAAATCATTTAGTTGCATGCCAATATCAATGAAAGTACCGTGGTGATTAAAAGAACACAACACACAAACAAATAGCAAGCAATATGTACTTTTGTTAACTACTTTCCAGTTGCTACAGTGTGAATTAGCATGCATTGAGAATGCAATCAAGTACATTAATCTTATTGGGTGAGCGAAGCGAAGCTCCTCTCTTCTGGGTGGTGCGAAAACCGGAAGTTCGGTACGTCTCATTTAATTTCCATATATGGGCAGTAAGCTGTTTATGGCCCCGGACCGTAAGCCGTTTATGGCCCCAGACGGTAAGCCGTTTATGGCCCCAGGGAACCAATATTTGTCTGACCATTGTGCAATACCATCCATAGTGCGCAAGTGCATGTTGCCTTTAGCGGATCGGCTCAAGTCTGCCATGCCGTCAGCGTTTAGCGTTTTGCCACTAGCTCTTGCTCCTTGTGGTTGAAGTTGACTCGGTCCAGTTGTGCTTCACATACTTATGATTACGCTGGAGGGCGGCCCGTCAGGATCACGCGTGAGGGTGTACTGGACCAGTTGGCTCTCAAGGACTCCATGGGCCAGGTACACAGTGTGCTGTTGCTTCGACAGTTACCTTCTCTTGCTTGCTGTTGCTGTAGCCGACTTTGCCCCTCTCTACTGCGCAATTGCAATTGCGCAGTCTATGACGCCGGTTTTTAGCGTTTCACACATACTTCCGCTTGACGGCGGGCCTGTAAGGGTAGTTCGGGTGAACTGAAAGCGTTTGCTCTACAAGGACTGCACGGGCCTGGTGCATAGTGTGCTGTAGCTTTAATACTTCAGTTCTCTTACTCTTGCTTGCTTTCGTCGACGTTGAGTCCTTCTATGACATAGCTAGGCAGCTCATAATAGCCTCTGTTGTCTGGGCATTCCAGCTATAGCAATAATTGCCCACTACAGTGCCAAGTAGGCAATTTCCTTAGCCACACCCATTGACGGCTATAAGCATAACTCTATCCAGGACCTGCTGCCTATCATATGCATGCTATTCATCCATGATGTCTGACTTCGCACTTCATGGCAAGACACATACACTGCATTGCACGCCTTAGTGCACATCATGCTGTCTCGACCATTATATTTGCCAATGTGTCCCTTCATACTCCCGCTCGCCCCACAATGATTTACATTCGTCTAGTGATAGTAAATGTAACTGTATAACTTGAAGGTAACTCACCTTTAGGGCAACTGATTCGATTCAGGAATCCGAAGAGAACCAGGTCAAAGTCAGTGAGTTCATTGGGCACCCACGTCATCTGCAGCGCACAAACAGCACATGCACAAGGGGATGAGAGCCAGTCCAATAAAGAAAGGGCTTGACCTATCCCCCTACCCTGATATCAGTAAAGAAAGGGCCTCGCTCATCCCCCTACCCTGGGATTGGTACACTGTGCACCTATCACTTGAGGAAGCATGGCAGACAGTGCAATGCAGTGGATGGGTGTGCTGTAAGAGTATCTGAGACTAGTTGGGGCTGGCTTCACTCGCCCTGTAGTAAACCATAGGGTATCACGATTCTAAAGTATGGGTGGGGCTTGTATGCCACCAATCGATCATACCGGAACATGCTCATCACAGCTTTGCATACACCGACATTAACTCCACTAAACACAGGAATCAACAACATGTTATGCTGACCTGTTTGAAGACGGCCCTGTCTGGGTGCACTCCAGGGAACTGCTGCAAGCTGACCTCCTTCCCGCAGTCGGTCACCACAGTGGTCCCTTCCTTTTGCAGGCACTGAGCCATGTCAATCAGCCGACCCGAGTAGTCCACACCCACAACCTGCATGAGGAGCAGACACGCAAGAGACCAGAACAGCATACGTAGAAATCTTAACATTAGGAAAAGCAGTTGCTACAATGTATTGTAGAGGTGCTTCAGAGCTGCATGAAACATGCCATGTGGCACACATAGAATGCAACACATAGTTCTCATTCAATGTTGCACCTCTCGGAAGGTCTTGGTGAGGAGGAAGGAGGCCAGACCTGGCCCACATCCAAACTCCACTGCCCTCCTCGTCTTCACTCCCAGTTTCTGCATCACAACCTGGACATAGTCCAACAGGAGCTGGGTCTTGTTTGAGAGGAACTGCTGGGCTAGGGTCTCCTCAAGAAACTCCTTGGACTCATACGAAAACTGCTGGTTGGTTGTTAAGACAAGATGATCCGCTGTCACTCCATTAACAGTCACTGGGTTGCCTGCAGCATGCAGAGAGGACAAGCAGTGAATTCATTCTAAGTGATGCGTTACTAACAGAAGGATTCAATAATTATTGTAGTAACAGCCTTCCTAGCGCATACAGACACTGTAGAAGCTGCTACACTGCACTCCCTACAAAATACACTAAACAGCGCATTTCATGCAAATTGCTCATGTTTGAGAACCCTAGAAATTAACCTTCAATGCCAGCTCCAACAACGAATACCTCTGCCTTGCACAAGCGAATTGGACAGGGTGCTGCACTGTGCGATCTCACCAAACGGAATCCCATGTGTTGGAAGAAATGGCGACGGAAGGAAAATCGAGCAAACCTGGATGTTTCATCCCCACTGGACACCCAGGACCCTCCCTGCAGTACAGCAAGGAAGGACTCAACACATGCACCTGGGCATAGTACACTCTCACAGCCAAGCACACATGCTCACCACGCACAACCACATACTGTTCCATCACAGCAGCAAACCCTCACTCTGGGACATGCAGAGGTAGGCCACAGAAGATTTAATCTAACCCTTGTATCTAATGAGGAGCACACTTAATAAAACTAGAGTACAGTAGGATTTCACAGCTAAGCAAAGAGATCCATCCTGGCCCAAGCACACATTCAAACAGCACAAATGGATCGGCCATTAAAGGGAGAGCTTACCCAATGGTATAAGCCAATGGTATAGGGAAATTAGCATGGGGTAAAAGAGCACGCAAGTTGGTACTACAAAGGCAAGATGTGGAGTGCGAGTTGCGAGTAGATTGGGACAGTAAGAGTTGCGAGTAGGCAGCGTGAGTTGCGAGTAGGTTGGGATAATAAGAGTTGCGAGTAGGTTGAAGATTGCAAGTTGCTCGGGTAGACTATCCTGGCCAGGAAAAAGGAGCAAGGAACATGTTAGGGGTGAGTCAGCATTGGATGGGAGCACACACAAGACATTCACCATAACAGCATCACTGTCTGACATCAATACCTCTTCTAAACCGTTTCAAGGCAATTTTGTCACATTCATGAAGTTTAGGTCAAAATAGGTCATCTTGTTCAAATTTGACTAGTATTTTAAAGATAAAATGGCTTCCCATTAATGGGTGCATGAGGACCTGCTCTCATTTCCTGTGAGGCCTACAAGGTCATTCAAAGTCAAGGGCTGCAGGGGACATGGTCTCATGGTCCCAGAGGACATGGACTGCAGGGCATGGGCTCACTATGGCAGTAATGACGGCGACAACACAGCCACGTTTTGCAGGCCACACTACATGTTATGTAATGTCACTGTCACCGTGAGCCTACACCGTCACCATGTTAACGCTACTGTCACTATCGTTTCTACCGTCGTGTGACTGCCTCCTACGAAGTGATACTGCAGCCAACAGTGCAGGCCACACTACATGTTATGTAATGTCACCGTGAGCCTACACCATCACCATGTTAACGCTGCTGTCGCTATCATTCCTACCATCGTGTGACTGCCTCCTAAGAGGTGATACTGCAGCCAACAGTGCAGGCCACACTACATGTTATGTAATGTCACCGTGAGCCTACACCATCACCATGTTAACACTACTGTCGCTATCATTTCTACCATCGTGTGACTGCCTCCTAAGAAGTGATACTGCAGCCAACAGTGCAGTAAGAGAAGTGATGTCATGTGCTGTAGCAAGGTAAATTATATTCAGCAGCTGTTCAAAACCTTGTGCCATTTGCAGCTGTTTCTTGTACAACTTGTACAAATTTGTACTTTTTCTGTTACATTGTGTACTTTAGTAAAACAAAATGCTGCAAGTGATTCAAAGTGAAGACAACTGCTACGTAAATAAGATTTAACATGCTACAGCAGATACATCGTGTATATTATAAGGCGTATGTATATTGTAATTGGTTTTCCAGAAACAAGAGGGATGCAGGGATGGCACCAAGACATGGTTCATTGGCAGTGCTACACTTTTTTAAGTTTATCGGAACACTTCGCTACGCATGATATTGCACGGAGCACTGAAGTCCTAGTGTGAGTCTAACCAATGTTAGGCATTTCAATTAAACACACCCAAGTGCTTTGTGGCCTAGTCCATGGTAGTCCCGTACCCAGACCCACATGCGTTGCCGCCCAAAAGTAGGTCTGGTAACAATAGAACATTCTGCTCGACTTAATGACGCCATATCACACAATGACGTCACTTACGTCATAGATAAGTGTGATGATAGATAAGTGATACGTCTCTTCCCACTACCTGGTTGTCGCTCCCTCTGCTATAGCCCAGCTTCGTGACTGCTTCATCAATGGCTCTGTCGATTGTAGCCTTAGTAAAAGATGCGTTAAGCTTTGGTATGAGCGTACTCAACGATTTCTCTCCACTGATAGCCATTGCAATTTAACTAAATCATTCAACGTCGAATACTTGCACTCTATGTTCAGAGGCTGGCCGTAGGATAGAGACAAAAGTACCGATATGATACTACTACCTTTCTTTCTCACGATCAAGTGAGCACCAGTAACGTACGCCCTTCACAAGACCTTCAAGACTAGTGCAAGCGGCGGCCATATTCAGTACACTAAACGTCATAGTGTCGTCACAGAGTTGCAGTTTCCAGCTGCACTGTGATTGGCTGTCCAGCATTCCAGACGGAAATGTCATAGGGTCAAGCGGAATGTTCTATTGTTACCAGACCCACTTGCGCAGTGGGTCTGGGTACCAGACTAAGGCCATGGAGATAAGTGAAACACTCTCATGGCTGCAATATACCAATTAGGCATAGGAGGCACTGCAAGCTCACAACGTACCATCATCATAGTGTGGAGACCATCAAAGCAAGGGGAGGAGAAGTCATCGTAGAGGTAATTTGTTTCAAACCCAGGGAGACCATTGAACTGGTCCTCAGACCACTCCCAGACGTTGCCATAGACGTCATGAAATCCCAATGCATTGGGTGGATACATGTGGACACACTGCAACAAAAGAAGCAATAATATTTAATAGTGCACATTGCATACCATAAAAATGACAATCTTTAGCATTAATTCACCCAAAACAGTTCACAGGACATCAAAGGACTCACACTGGAAGAGCCATACTTCAAGTTGAAGTTTGCAGGGAAGTCAGGGCAGAAGGCTGCAGGGTCACACTCTGCATCACTGGACACAAGCTGCAATGAAATACATAGACAGGAGCTTTGCATGTACAGATAGACAGTCACCAAAGAGCCCAAGAGTGAAGACCAAGGCAAGGTATAGCGTTCCCCTTCACTAAATACCTATACCACCACATACACGTGGAACACAGCCACTGCCTGGCACCTACCAGGTCACCAGAGCATATCACCAAACTATGGATAGGAGAATCCTATTTCAACTCATCACGAGGTGACCTTGAGCAAGCTGAGAGCTGCTGTCAGTTTGCCTGCTCATTGGAAGAACAGGCTGACCTGCCGTGAGCCAGAAGAGCCGGGTAAATATGGTTCTCAGGTCAGTTGGATCTCAGGTCAGTTGGATCGTTTAACAAACATACGTAATATACGTATTACTGAATTGAGTACATGCTAACTTTACTTTGCACCAGTGTACGTGCACTCACTGGGTCACATCTCATTCTGGTGTACTCTGCCTCCGTGGGCAGCCTGTACCCTTCCCCCTTCCAGTGGCAGAAGGCCTTGGCTTCATGGTAATTCACTTCCACTGGCCAGTCCCAAGGCATCGTAATCAGGTCATACATGGCACGGTACCTGGAGAAATGGGTTGAGGGGAAGGGAGGAAGGAACAGAGGGTTATAGGTAGGCAGGAGAGATGTTGGATTAAAAGACAAAAAGGGAGGGAGAGGAAGAGGAAGGGAGGGTGGGAGGAATGGAGGGAGAGAGGGCACACAAATACGTACATGGTGGTAGACAGGCAAGCAAAGAGGGCATCTACAGCCTACTAGCCAGATTCCCAAATACTGTCTGTTGTCATTGGCATGCATGCATGTACAATACATAGCTATAGTGTACGTACGTATAGGTACATATATTATTTTATAGCCTGTATTGGCTCAAGTGGCCATGTCAAGTGCTTACAGATATTCTTCACTGGTGTTGTGTACTCCATTTTCTCCATGGCTGTCAGTGTTGGTGCTGTTAGCTGTTCCGCTGGTCTGCTCTTCCTGAAAATGCCTAGGTCCACAATGGGAGTAGCTGGCTAGGTCTGCCCCGCACCCACTCTTGCATTGGGACCGGCACACCCAGAAGGTGGGGTGCTTGGCTTCACGAAACTGTACCCATTTCCAACCTACAGGTTGGGTGTGGGGACGCATGCAGAGCTCAGACCATGTCAGCTTTAGTAACACACATCAAGTAAGTATACGTAAGAAAGCAACATCAGTTCTTGCATATACCAAAGTGCTTCTATGAGATACATGATGTAAAACCAAACATCCACCCTTGCTAGTGCAGATACAAAGCAACTGCAAGTTTGATGTTGCACAGTACCCAGTTCTCTCCTTCCCCCCCCCCTCGCTAGTACTCTCCCTAAGCTCCTGTACCTTCCTCAGTCCACAGCCCTTTCCTCTGGTAGCCACCATCCTTAACAAACTGGAGAAATTCACAGTTGGTGACAGGATACTTGGTGGCCTCAAACTCAGGAACACTACAGACACACACACAGATACAGATGGGTGCACATTAAAGTGTGAAGGTGTGAAACCCTATATGCTTGTAGTAACACTGTGTGTAAATCAATAGCCTTGAAGTGGCTAGGTGTTCATGTGGTGGTAGACCACCTGTCTATTATTAACAATTTAGGGTCCTACACACTACCTAGTCTGTCTTTGTCCTATTGTGTAGACTTGGTACATATACACGCTGTCCTTGTTGTGTCATTGGGTTGAGTAATGATGCTGAGTCTGTTTGCCTACGTGAAGTTGCTCGAGAAACGTTGTTTGCCCGGACATAAAACATTACAAAGGTACGTATAAGTGAACACGTCATGCTAAGACGTACATATGCAAGTGTGTCACAATGCACACATGAACGTACTTCATTTTGCAGTAACCATATTCATTGTCCCAGCCATAGGAAGGAAAGTCCTTTGGCTTGCCAAAAACTGCCACACCAGCTGGCACTTTGATGAATTCATTGGGTCCTGCAGGGCGATCTGGTGCATGGAGAGGGAGAGGGGCAAGAATGCAGTCTTCAAGGCAGCAGAATGAATGCAACAATTCTTCCTCTAGGCATAGGAAGTTGAGGGAAGTACGTATGTGTACCTCACAGGGGCAATGTAATTTTAACGCAAACTGCATGGGTTCGTGAAAAGGTTGGGGCTTACCCAGCTCAAAAGGAGCATACTTCCATCCCTTTGGCTTCTGCACAAACTCAATTGGCAGCTGTCTGATTAGAACTGATGAGGTTTCCATGTGAATTCTATCAAGGAAGTGTAAGCATACATAATTGAATGTGGCACAGTTTACAAATAAGCACTTGTAACAATGGCATGCAACAGAATCATACTGTGCAAAATGTGATGTTTTGCACTAGAGAAGGGCATACCTCTCGTGCTCCACTCCCATGAAGAAGGACCACTGTGTGACAATTGGGAGAAAATAACATTGAAATGAACAGTATTCTTCCTTCAAACTGCAAACTAGCATAAGTGTTGCATTACTCAGCTCTCACACAAGCAGTGCAAGGTATACATGACATACAGAAGTGAAGGTGAGCACATATACGAGAGAGAGGACGTCTGAGCAAGGAATGTAGCAGACAGTTCAGGTATGTGACGTTACAGCTGCACCTATAAACTTGCTTTTCTGTGAACGAGCGACAAAGCCGATTGTGGTCGCTGGTGCCAAGTGCACACAAGACACCGCAGGCCGGTGAACTCTGCAGGCTAGGGCCACAATCAACACTACGGGCCAGCGGACGGCGCAGCATAGGGGCGCAATCAACACTAGGTAACAGAGTGTGGCCATCTTGCACGGCTAAATGGGAATTTGCGGCATGACGTAGGACACACATATATATATCCCAACCAAATCACCAGCTACCGTGTCAGTGTGGGGCTCGCCCCAATTATGCAAGGTTACATAAGGGTTGATAAGTGCTGGTGTGAAATATGTCATGTGACCATATTAAGTACACAATGTTATGCATAATTAAGTATGGACAGCACATAAGTGGACAGATGTTGCAACACAATTGCAAGACACATTGCACCAAAGGAGTATGACAATGTACTGTGGACTCACCCAGGGACTGTCCTGGGTGACTGGTAGCTTGAGTGGAGTGTTGTCAATCACAGAGAGCACCACTTCCTTCACCTTCTTGCGGTACCCCACCACTTCCTCAAGATCAGGCCACTTGAAGGCACCACCCATCCTATAGTTTTCCTAACACAATGAATAGTACATGCTTGTAGGTAACAGATGCAGTCAGGTGTATAGTGACAAACTGACAAAGTACGCGTGTCATTGTGTTGAGTCTCGATGTGTGGCATGACTACATGCACTATTAGTTTATGGGCAAATACAAACACTGCAGATAGAGAAGCTATATACATACTGTATGTACATACTGTACAGAATGAAACTGTTACACATAACATTGTTACAATGGCAATGGCTTCACCAGAGAGCAATCACTAATCAGTACACACAGACTGATGCAAAGTCACACTATATATAAGTTGTATATCAAATTACATTATTCAAGAAAAATGTATAATGAACCATACAGATTACAATAAATAGCAAATACATAGGCACACATGCGCACTGCCTTACATGCTTAAAGTAGAATTATATACAATTGTCTTGCAACATCAGTATTCAAGCCAAATATGCTGTTTATTCAAGAAAAAGGTCTGTTTGCATGCCACAAACCTTGGTGTCTAGGGTCATGACCAACTAATGCTAGCCTGGCCCTCCCCCTGGGGTTAGGGGTGGTGTTATGTCTGATTACATTGCACTACACAGGTCCTCTCACCCTCCATTAGCGTTGAGGCATGTCATATCATGCAACCTCAGCACAACAACCTCTCAAGACAAACTGGCTACACCCCAGTGAGCCAACAAGTGGCAATTAGCAGCTATTGAAGTTCAAGCCATACCCAGGAGATTGTCCTTGCACACATATACACCTGCACTACACTCACTACACTTCACTAGCTGCCGCAGCTGTAACAAAGGAAGACAGCAATTGAGCCCACAATGTAAAACTATGCAATTTATGGGGAGAGGGGGTAAGACTGACAATGCTCTATGTATACTCAGGCCCATGCCTATCAATGCTTGTGTGATAAGAGGTCAAGGTGCTACCCTGGCTGTTTCAGCTAGCACTGGCTGTGGCCCCGGCTGCTACTGAGCCCACCTGCCCCTAAACATGGAACAAATTATGTGGTAATACTCACAGTGTCATCCCAAGACATTTCATCCACACCAGTCTCAAACAAAGCTTCAAACTCAGGGTTAACACGCTCCTGCAAGGAAGAGTGGTGCAAATCAGACTAGTGCATGGCTTACAGAGAGACGTGTAACTCTCTACTGCAAATAGTGCCTAAAGCAGCGCGTCACTCACCTCGATCATTCCCGCAAGAAGCAATTTGTTGATGTAGACAGAAGCCGGATGTGCAACATAAAACACTAGAGGTAGCCTCAGGCGATCTGGACACTTGTATAAGTAGGCAGCGTCTGTACAGAAGGGAACAGCGTCAGAGTGGACAATGATAGCAGTCCGTGTATACGCAGTGACCACCATCACTTCAGCAATGGTATGCTCATAGATACTCCATGCTGCACTGACCTTTAATGCCAGAGAAGATGGCCTCGTCTAGGTCGTACGTATTCAAGAAGTAGTCTCTCATCTGCCTGCAAGTGTGGAGGGTACAAACGAGAGTTGCGTGAGCTGGAAGACAACTGCGACACGCTCATGGCAGTGGCGAAGCCAAGCAGCATTCTGTGCAGCCCATGCTCTTACTCCTTGTTGCACTTGCTGAGGTTGCACTGCAGAAGAGACGTGAGGCTGTACTTCTTAGCTGAGAAGGGCTGGACGCTTGCCATGGTGATAGTACCGCCTGGCACGTTAATTAAGGGAAAGGTCGTCTCGACTGATTTCCTCCCCCGTTTGGGTTACTTTTATACTTCGCCGGGAATGGGGGAGGGGCAAGGGTGTGGCAAGACGCCATTTTATTTAGTCTGACAATGGCGAAGGTATCCTACACCACAGTGCGAAGTAACCTTGTTTACCTGGTAAGGAACCTTTCGGTTGACCACCTTCGGCCACTAATGATGGCAGAGAATCTTATCACTCATGAAGAACATCGAAAGTTGGCCAATTGTAGCTGGTCAGAGCAAGAGAAGGCCGAGGCGCTACTGATTTCCATTTTACCGCACAAAGGAAAGCTTGGGCTTGAAGTGTTTGTCAAATGTCTCGTCTGGTCAGGTCAGCTGGAAGCTGCAAGGAAGCTGTCGGTTTCGGAGGGCGACATAGAACGATTAATCTCGAAGAACCCCTATAGTCAGCTGGAAGACAAGGGAGCTGGATGTGGTGTCTCTAGCTCATCGGCGAACGCTCCAGCAGGTGGGTACCTCTCTAGCTCCTTGTAGTCGTGATGCCTTCAGCGAACCATGCATCCTCTCTACTATGCCGTACAAAGGAAGCTGACACCCTCTCCCACACTCCACCATCCACTAGCCAGTCCTCACATGACTAGCAGTCCAGCACACCTTCCCTATTTTCAGGGAGAACACCTCTGGCCCCCCTCCTGTATCACCCATGAACCTATCCCCCTGTCCCCTCACCTGTCCCACCCACATGTCCCCCACTTGTCCTCCCACCTGTTTCCCTATGCACCCACCTGTCCCACCATCTGTCCTCCCACCTGTCCCACCCACCTGTCCCTCACCTGTCTCCCTATGCACCCACCTGCTCCACTCACCTGTCCCACCCACCTGTTCCTCCCACCTGCTCCACTCACCTGTCCCACCCACCTGTACTCCCACTTGTCCCACCCACCTGTCCCACCCACCTGTACTCCCACTTGTCCCACCCACCTGTCCCACCCACCTGTCCCCCCCACCTGTCCCACCCACCTGTCCCCCCACCTGTCCCACCCACCTGTCCCACCCACCTGTCCCACCCACCTGTCCCACCCACCTGCTCCCACGCTAGTTGTATCACATAGGCTTGCATGCATTGCATTGTGTCATGAGGCTCTCCATGCATTCTCCCTATGTACTGTGCCGTGCAAAGGAAACTGGGAAAGAGAGGTGGCTGCCTAACACGTTGACCATCTTAGGTTCCACTGTATAAGATTATGTGTATTGATAGCATGTATAATACCTTAACTGCATGCCGGCCATCTTTGTCTCTTTTGATGCCAGTTGGAGGTCCTGTGTTTGTACTGTATGCATCCCAACACGAAGGGGACAGATGTGATACCGTGAACAAGTTCCTTCAGTACCTGTCCTGTTTGCGCGTCACATGTGTGTGTGATCTACTCGAGCAGCGTGCTGTGCACATCCAGGATTGGTCAGCGTGGGTGTCGGAGAAGATGAAGCTGTGTTGTGAGAACCACGGGCACGTCCTGGTTGTTAGTAGTGGCGTACTTGCACGATCTCTGCAGAGCGGTGTGAGCCAAGATGTGCAGATGAGAAGAGGGAAGTTCAACTCACTTGCCATCACCAACCTTTTGGCACAGGCTGATGTTGTCCGTCGCAGTATCCCTGTGTTCCTCGACAGCTCAAGGATGACAGATTGGGTGCCTGCGTGTTTGCAGGGCAAGACCAGCTTCCTTGTAAACATTCACGAGTTCCACACACAACTTGCTGGCAACTCGTCACCAGAAAATGTCCAACGTCTAGCTAAACTACCCTACTTTAGGGATCTCTATGACCTCAGCACGTTCTTGGTAGGTCCCCCAAAGGAGCACGGCTCTGCTGCCACCAGCGCAACTGAGCAGGACAGTGAAGGTCTGACTGACAACGAGCTGAGAACTGTGGCAGAGGGTATTGCAAGGGAGTGGAAAGTATTGGCAGAGAAGCTATCTGTCCGAGAGACTGTATTGAGGACTGTCGTGAGTGAGCATCCCGGCCATGATGTTGAGCAAGCATACAGGATGCTGCGGGCTTGGCGTGATGAGAGAGAGGAGACAACAGGACAGCCGTTGAGTGCAGTGAGGCGGGAGTTGAAAGGCTCCCTATTGAGGAGCAACTGGAAGAAATTGGCCGAACAACTGTAATGTGTATGTGGCACAACTGTATGCGTATGGCAGGTATGTACGTGTGCATAGCACTCAATCAACTATTTTCTCTGAATGATTAATGTACCATACACCCAATACCCATGCATGCATGAGTAGCAAACGTTTTATAAATACCTGTAATTGCAGTATATAAATACATACATGATGTACAGTCATAGGTACGCGTGTTTGGGCTTGCTTGATCAAAGGTGTATACTCTATGTATATCGTATGACCGGAAATTTTGGCGGATTGCTGAAATTTCTGTATTTGGCGTAATTTACTTTGGCAGTTTGGCAAAGCCTGTGGCATAATGATATTCCTAGCAAAATGGCTAATCCGGGCAAAAAGAGCAGATTGCTGAAGAGTCTCTGTCTGAGGAGTACACACGCTGTTGTTTGACCATAATTGAATTATTTTCGTTCCAATCCTTAGCTTTTCCCATGAATGCTGTAGCTTACAAAGGCTTTCAAGCTTCCTTTAGGCAGATCTGCTGACGCTCGCCTGCAGCCTGACCTGGCCTGACCTCGCACACAATCGTACCGCTCCAGCATGCATGCATGCCCAACTCTACCAGCAGAGTGCAGTTAAGGCTAGGGCCATTTGTAGACTTGCAAGGTTGACCGGGTAAGAAGTACAAGGCAGAAAAAAGTTAATTGCTGTCATGCAGAGGTGTCGGGATATACCTAGCATTGGTCTGGCAGAAGTAATATTGTGCAAATATCCTTAAAGTGTTGGCCTACCCCATCCTGAGAGGCGGAGGCATGCCTGTGGCAAACGTTTGGAATATTACACCTTCGGAGAATTTTCCTCAGGCAATATTGAGGTACAAAAGAAGCCTTGGATAGCTACCAAACTGCAAACATAAAATAGCTACGTATATACACCATATACCCTCTCCCTTCCCCCCACCCACACACTCACTGCTTGCAGTAACTGAGCTAGCATCTAGAATTCAATATAGCTATTTCCATAGCTACATAAATTGCTGGAAGTAGTAGCTAGCTAACACTGTAAAAAAGTGAGGCAAGCTTCCTAGGAGTTGGTTCCATTGTGGCTACAAACATGTAATTGCATGGGACTCGTTGCTCTGCAAGTGGAAGCTGCATGTTATGAAAACAATATAAAGTGAGCTGGTAGTGCATCCCACTAGACTGCTCAATAATTATATGCAAACGTCATAGCAATAAGCATACTGCGCATACAGTGAGTTTGCATGAAGTGCCGTTTTACTAGTCTGTACTTGTAAAACGTCATTGTTACCTTTCAGCCAAGAAACTAACCCACCAGGGGAGGGAGCACTACCTAATATACTTATTTAGTTGTGTACTGCATGCATGGCAATAACAAAAAAACTTGAATCACTGCACCAACTGCCTTAATTACCAGAGTTGTAAAAGATCTTGTTAACTTGCAATAACAGCTTACTTAACATGGTTTAACAGAGTTGTAAGTTAACAGACTTGCTTAACACTGTTAATCCAAGTTATGAATGTATAATCATAATTATTCATCATATCAATATTGATATTCATTGCGCCATATACAAGCCATATACAAATGACTGCAGTCACTACACTCATGCAAGCGAATGAATTAAGCTACTATACTGTAGAAATCAAAGTTATGTTAGAAACTTGTGCAAAGAGGTCAATTGAGGATGAATGGACATGTGAGCTTAGTACCAAACCTAAGTTAGCAACATTGCGGCTACTAAAAGAAAAGGGTAGTGAATCGCGATGCTTGGAAGTAGTTAGTAAGTCTCTGAGACGGATGATGATGATGTTGAGAGGTGGGACAGCCCCCTTATGATTGAAAGTGGATGATGGCGAGGGCTGCCGAGGGGGGAGAGAAGGTGTCAGGAGTGTCAATCTGGGAAGATTGAGGATGTGCCCCATTGGTTGTTGGAGTGTCATGCATGGGGCACAGAAGGACAAGCTCCCCTGCAGTGCATGAGGCAAGTAATCAATGATTTCGATAATCTCGGGGAGGATGACAAACTGATCTGCATATTGGACAAGGGACGCCAGCACGCATCAGTATTGAAAGCCATTATGAAGATGTGGACTGCTCGATTCTAGTAGCTAATTAATGCCCCCTCCCAAGTACCTGGCCAGACTGATTGTTGTTGAACTGATTAATTGACAATACTGACATGACTATGTGCTTATTATGATGTTTACTTTGCTGCTCCTTTTTGCCTCACAGGACAGTTTGGCCCTAGTGCCTGAGGGCATGTGGCATAATAATAATAATAATAATAATAATAATAATAATAATAAATGGGATGACCATGGTTCCCTGGGAACAAGGAAAGTATCTAGTATGGGATGCCACATGTGTCGATACATTTTGTCAGTCGCACCGTCGAAGAGCAGCCACAGAGCCAGGAGGAGCAGCGGCACATGCTGAAGAAGAGAAGGCCAAGAAGTATGCTCACCTGGACAGCATGTATCTTTTCCAGCCAGTTGCTCTGGAGACTTGTGGTACCATTGGTCCAAAGTCCAGGGATTTTCTGAGGGAGCTTGGCCAGCGGCTCAAGATGGTTACTGGGGAAGCACGGTCATGTACCTTCCTACTGCAGAGAATCTCCATTGCCATTCAGGTCGGAAATGCAGCATCGGTGATTGCATCCCTCCCTGACATTGCTAATGTTGACATCAGTTTTGATCTCTGACGATTCTGTTTTAGCATTTTGCATGCATGCTTATTTAGGGTGTACTGTACTTTTAGCACTATTTAGTGTTTAAGCACTGTGTGTCAGAATCTGTACATGTGGTATTATTATTGTGGTTAATCTATTATTGTATTTTATTACAATGTAAAGCACTTACGTACACTCATTATATTATTATTATATTATATTAATAATAATAATAATAATAATAATATACTGCTGTATGTATGTTTGTGTGTGCATGTAGTATAGAATGATTATACTGTGAGGTATATATTATGCACACTCGTATGCTGTTAGTACTGTTCTAGCCATGGTGTTTTGTGAGGCTTGCAAGCCATGGACAGGCGTGAAAACAGAATGGAGGGAATTTTGTGTACAGTAAACTGATATAGTGAAGAGGCATGAAAGCGGATGGAGCCCAATTACTTTGCGATGGTTGTAAGGTAGCTTTATTGCTTCTCAGGTATATATGCAGCCATAGTTGTACTGCACGTGCAGGTCCTTGCATGCAGGTCAGTATATGTTTAGAGAAGACTATCTATGGGTTTCAGATGTTCTTTGCTGCCCTTATTCATTGTGCGTGAAATAACCCTTGAGTATAGCAATAGTTACGTATACCTTCCAACCTTTCCAAACTAAGTGGGCTGTAACTGCTGTACATGGCATGCCTCTTCACTATCAGTTTACTGTACACAAAATGCCCTTCATTCTGTTCTCGTGCCTGTCTCCTCATGCCATGTACTATGTATACTTTAAGGCATACTTAAGAAATGCTAGCCATCTGCTGTAAGGCCGTTTCACTATCAGCTTACTGTACACAAAATGCCCTCCATTCTGTTCTCGCACCTGTAAATGGCTTGCATGCTTCACGTACACCATAGCTAGAACAGTACTAACAACATACAAATGTGCATATGCCTCACAGTATATTCTCATTCAACTATATGCACACAAATGTGCGTACATACAGCAGTATAGTAGCTTAATTCATGAGCTTGCATGCGTGTAGTGACTGCTGCATTCTAGTTTTGCATTTTAGTACTAGTTCTTCTACTCATTTTGTAGCATGCAGAAGTCACCAATGTACATGATTTGTGTGTGCATGCACACATAGAAGCCCACATGTACACCTTCCTGAAGTCTATACATGCATGCATGGTGTACATATAGGGAGCTGAATGTCCACTGTTCGATTAATGCCTGGGAGTATGTGCAAAGAGAAGTGTTTATTCATCTTGCAGCATGCAAGCCAAGATAGGAGCAATGGGCAGTCCTTCATCTTGCTCCAGGCTGAAGTGATTTCCAAAACATTATATTCCTAGCCTGAAACCTACAATACATTTGTACAGTTTGTATATGGCACCATGAATATCAATATTGATATTATGAATATATGACTATACTGTACATTCATTACTTGGATTAACAGTGTTAAGCAAGTCTGTTAACTTACAACTCTGTTAAACCATGTTAAGTAAGCTGTTATTGCAAGTTAACAAGATCTTTTACAACTCTGGTAACTAAGGCAGTTGGTGCGGTGAATGGAACGAATAGGAATCAGTTTGGGACCGCCACAGCCTAAATGTAGGACCAGTACCATAGCTTCAAACTCATTTCCACAAGCAGAAGTGAGCTAGATGGCTGAACAACTACATCATATCGACTCCTCAGGAATTGGGCAAATAATATCTGAATGAAGCTAGTGTGCTGCAGCTCCAGCTACTAAGAAAAATGCAGTTTTCTTCTTTAATCGGTGACACAAACTACAAGGTAAACGTTGCAAACTAGCTTCAACCAGTTTTGGAAGCCTTAATCTATCTTTTACACTTGGGCACCTTCAAAAGATCATGAAGATTGCTTCTCATTTGTGGAAATCGCTTCGCGTGAACACGGTAGAGGGTGCCATTTGTTTATATACGCACCATGTTGTTCAAAGGTACACGAGGAATTTGGAATGGGATCGGTTTGGAATCGCTATCTATAGGCCTGGCGCAACCAGGCTTGGTAAGCGCAAAACCATACGATTGCACAAATTTTGGCGGAAGAAATATCGGCAGATTGCTCTCAAAACTGCCAATCCGCCAAAATAAATTCCCCACCAAAATTTCCGGCCATACGGTATACTGTACTTTATAAGCATGCATCATGCATACACACACACACACATTATATAATATAAAGTACACAACACCAACAGGTGCATAGGACCTGCATAACAATTATATTATGTTAAGAATGGGATGCATGTACGTTCCTATAGGGGCACTGACAATGACTATACTCTATAGCTAGCTTGTACGAAGGATAATGTTGGCCCAGATGAAGCTGGAGACAAAATTGACAAATGACTCAATGTGGTATCGCTCCGCCTCGATGTGGGAATGGGGCTCGCCAGGAGGTACACCTACAGGCTTGCGGTAGACAACTTCCACAGTCTGCGAGCATGCAAGGAATGAACACCATGAACACTAGTTACACAGCATGACTGTGTTATGTACACCAAACATAACCACGTATGTATGAGTGCCCCTCCTCCTCCCCCCCACACATGCATTCCAAGCAATCACAGTTTGTGGATGAGGAGAAATGGAATTGGAGCTCTTGAGAATATGATCATGCTTTGTAGGGTTGCTAGGCAACATATCTCACCTGTGATTTAACATTCAAGTTGCTTGTTATAACCAATATGAGCATGTCTGTCCACTGTGGATTGATAACAGCCTATAAGGAACACAGAAGACAACAGCAATATCACACTGTACACATGCAGTTTGAAGGAAAACAAACACTGGCATGTGGCACACACACACACACACACGCACACACACACACATACACACACACACACACCCACACACACACACACACACACGCACACACGAGATGAAACCACAAACACTATAGGTCCCATTCAACTCCTGGTACATTACATGATGTACACAAATCCTCACCGTGTATGTACAGTTGTTCACACGGTCTGTACATGACCGCACATCACCAGCGTACTTGTTCTCCAAAAGGCTGAAAGAGGTGAGAGGTGTGGCACACGAGAAAGTACTCAATTGACACTACAAGCAACAGCTGTGTAAACAGTGTCATGGATCTAAGGAGGGTTTCCGTGAGTGACACCAATAAGACAGGCTAACAGGACTGAGAGCGTGAGAGGTGTTTATGGGAGAATACTTCATGTCAGCTACACTACAACTGTGCAAACAGCGTCAGAGTTACAGTGACAGAGGGACAGAGCTTCTGTGCTATTACAAACACATCACCACAGTTTATTTGTGCACACAGGGACATATGTATGTTTGTACACCTTATGCACACCACGCACATAAGTAGTGTCAGAGGTGTGCACATCAATAGATGACATAATGTTGCCAAAGGGCAGCTAGTGGCACTCCTCACACATACATATGTACGTATGCATACACTGGCACAGTCCAGTTCAACACAAAACACATACGTACTACATACATACACACATACACACAACCCATGGAATGCTCAATCTGATCGAATGTACATCACCTCTTACAGAAGGAGTGAAAGTGAAAGTTTTACTTTCACTGTGTGTGTGTTGACACATTCCTGGGTTGTGTGTGTGTGTGTGTGTGTGTGTGTGTGTGTGTGTGTGTGTGTGTGTGTGTGTGTGTGTGTGTGTGTGTGTGTGTGTGTGTGTGTGTGTGTCATTGTGTTGCATATGAGTGTGTGTATGTGTACATCCCATACAGTGATCACCTGCTCACCTCACTACTGACTTGTACCACGATCGCTTCCTGTGCAGCATGTGACTCAGAGCAGGGTCAAAGTTCACCAACGGCACTCTCTGTACCAAGCCCAGAAGTTCCTCCATTTCATGAGAGTTTAAAGTGTCCATGGCAATCTGGGAATGGATAGAATGCAGAGAGTGATTAAAGGCAGTAACATATTAGCATCAAAGCTTGTGGAGTACAAATGAGAGGCAATCACTCACAACACTCCACGTCACAAAGTGTTGTGTCACTCTATGCACTCATCACATTACAACATGTTGTGTCACTCTACGCACTCACATTACATGTTGTGTCACTCTACGCACTCGTCACATTACAACATGTTGTGTCACTCTACGCACTCGTCACATCACAAAGCCTTCTATCACTCTATGGCACTCGACCTGCCACAATGAACATGTCATGATCCTACTCACCACTCCCTCCGTCCTGCTGGCAGCTGAGCCATACAGCAGCTTCTTCCAGAGGAACTCTCCTCTGAGGTGCTTCTGAATGGCAACCAACTTATCCTCCATGGTCTGGTACAAGTGGATATGAAGATCCACCAGGGCACGACCAAAGTCAGACTCCTGTTTGTGTGAGGTGAGAGAGAGAGAGAGCTGTGAGCATGCATGCATTGTACAGTGAAACCTGTCTAAGACTGCCACCTTCGGGCCAGTTCCAACTGACCTTTATAGAGAGGTGGCTTCTCTACAGAGGTAGGTTGCAATGCTTTAGTGCTAGTTGGGGCCAGGGAGGCTGGCTGTTTTAGAGAGGTGGCTACCTAACACAGTGACCATCTTAGACAGGCTTCACTGTATACGCACTCCAGTAAGTGTGTGAATGGGGAACTGTGTGTGTGCATGGACATAGACACATATTGTGCATTGCATGTGCAGTATTCAGATGTGCATACATGCATGCATGCAGAGGTACGTGTGTATACCAGCTTATGTATAGCCACATGCACGCATCATACAGTACTGTAAATGTGTGTGTGTTGGAGTGCAAGTGATTGTGTGCATGTGTGCATGTGCGTGTGTGTGTGTGTGTGTGTATGTGTGTGTGTGTGTGTGTGTGTGTGTGTGTGTGTGTGTGTGTGTGTGTGTGTGTGTGTGCGTGTGTGTGTGCACAGGCAAAACTCACAGGCTGGCAGTAATCTTGCACAAGATCACTAACAGTCTTTGAAGGAAAGCGCTCAACCTTATTGACGATGATCACAAAGAAGTGCAGCTGCCCTTCGAAAAGCACCAAAACTGCATCAACATCATACCCAAGAAACATCTCTCGGCCAAAATCGAGATTCAAGCCCGTAGCACAGGACGGCCAAAGGAGGCAGAGGTCAGGCTTCTCCCCCATCCCGTCACAAACATCCAGTGTGCACATGCCAAAGGATGGGGAATGGGCCAAAACATGCTGATACAGGTTTGACTGAGCTGTTGGGTCTAAATCAAGGAACTTCACAACACCTGCAGAAGCATGACCATGGAAGATACATACCTATGTACATACTTATACGGGTAATCAAGTGCATTACAGTCTCTAGTCATCACTTCATTGGTACCACAAAGGCCTGAACTGCCCAATCATCTGTCAACACCTTAGACCACAACACAACGCATTAGATTACGTATCTGCAATAGTCCCAATTGCACGTTACTGTACAATGCATGTCACGTGAATACAGTATTAGAAGGGCAGTCTTGTGTGTAAATTCTGGCAATGTGATTGCACTGTGCCAGGTGCCATCGGGCATGGCTGAACATTGTCAACACTTTGCATCTTTGTGTATCAATGACTTGTTACTTACTGTGCAAAAGCCTCGTTCTGACGTATTTAGAAGGCCTCTGGTTGTCCATGTAGAAATTGCAGAGAAACGCTGTTGCATCAAGTCCCACTGGTGCGGTGTTCTTCCCGATGAAGATGTTATGGAGGAATCGTACGTGAAAGTCATACGAAAATGAGTGGATGTGTGTCGCATCTTTCAGTCTTGCACACTCCTCAGGGAATATCCCCGAAATGCCAGAAACCTCACGTGCATCCCTCCGATCAGCAACTACACGTGAGCGCTCCAGGGAGAACACCCTAATGGTGAAGGCGTTCTGGTCCGACGTTAACTCAGCAAGGAGGATACCACCCGGCAGTGCTCGTTGCATTGTAGACTGTGACTGAGTAGGGTGTTCGGTGTCCCGTACAGATCTACTCTCAACAATGCTGACAAAATTCAACTGGTTCTCCAAGTACTGCACATATTGAGCCATGAAATCATCCTGGAACTCGCCCGCAAACATACAGTCCTTCATGGACTGGTCAAGAATAGGCGTGGAGCAGATGTGAAGGAGACGAGAGAGGTCCTTCACTGCATTGAGAAGGTGACTCGGAACTGGCATGCGAGCATCCTCCTTTCCTTGATACCATGCATTGAAGGCCTTGTTAAGCATTTTGCTCCTCTGATCCGCCTTTACAGTGTCAATGGCAATAGCAGCCAGCTGCTGCCCATGTCGTTGGACTGGGTTACCCTTGGATGGAAGAGTGGGGATAGAGACGACATCCAAGTACGCATCCTCCACCGCTATGGCTACGTTCCTCCCAATCTCCGTGGGAACCTACAGTAACACAAAGGAAAGTGTGCGACTGAGTACTACTACTACGTACGTACAGTACAAGAGCTCAGCACTAGAAACACAAGAGAGAATAGAGAAGTGTAAAGTGCATGTACGTATCTGCATGTAAAGAATAACTTTATTACCAATCCATGGTGGGTCTTCATATATAATTTAATCACACACAATTGAGACCCATTCACATGCTAAGACATGGGCTTCAAGAACCCAATTAAAGGTAATGATTGAATTAGATGAGAATTCACCAACCCTAGCAGTCTCGAACACACTACAGACACGCAGCACACCATGTATACACTGTAGCAGACAGCCTGAAGTAGAAATCATACACTTCTCACCTCAGGCGGTACTTCATTCTTGATCAGTGTCATCAAACCATTATATTGCCTACAATGGTTTGCTGCTACCTAATATGGGCATAGAAATGAAACACATGTGGAGTGTATGTATGTACCACGTGCTGCCATGACAACCACTTTAAACACACGCAAAACTAAGATACATACATATTATCTGTATCAAATTCTGCAACAAGAAGAGCAGCAGTGAGCTAAACTTCATTTCCATGGTAACTGCTCCTTTGAATCACTTCATCTTAGTGTGAATTCAAACTCCTCATACCCCCTCCCCTTACGCTAGTCCATGGTTCCATGTCCTCAGTCTCAGAGTGGTTGAAGAGCCCCATTTTCTGAAGAAGAATGTGCTGCAGGAGTCCCACTCTCAGCTGCAACCATTCAAGATTGCGTTGTGCGTCAGCTATCAAGGTGGTCCACACATCCTCGGAAAGGTTGTATGCATACACGTCAACCTACAATGCATGTATCACAGCATGCGCATCACAGTAATCACAATGCATGCTGGAGAAGGCTTTAACAAATATGTACACACTACAAACTATTATTTTACAGATCAAACACCATGCACATACGTATATAGTATGTACATATGCACATAGCAACGCACTAGTACACATGCTACAATTATAGCACTTCAAATTTAGCAAGTACCATGGTAAGAATGGGCCTAAAGAAAATTTTTTCCAAAAAATGTACATTGCATGTGAAATTCGACAAGCACTTGCATTGGAAAAAAGCACCACGTGAATCTTTGTATACACACACAAACATGTGTATTAGTAGTGCTATCCACATGTGATAATGAACACTAAAACTAAGTACTGTAGATTTCTATCAAGACCCCCACAAACGTGTACACTTGCGTATTCTTACCTCTTTCAAGTTTGTCAGCACAACCACTAGCCTCTGTCGAGGGACAAACACAGTCCTCTCCGCTGCCATGTCCTGGAAAGGAACTTCCCATTTCGTCACGACCTTTTTGGAATCCAGAGGATGAAACAGCTGCACAGGCCGCTTCGTATTTGGGTCCATCCATGGCAAGTTGGAGTGACTTTCTTCAGAAAGGGGTTGTCTGGCTTCCTGCCACTGCCTCACGCAGTAACCAATGACAACCACCTTTTGGTCGTTGTCTTCCAGGTAATCAACTTGCTTGAGTGCATCTTCTGCTGGTGAGAACTGGAACGTCCGTGTACAAAACTCCCAGCAGGCTTTAGGGATGAGGTTGGCGAGGGAAGCTGTGAGCCTAGTTGCATCGTATCGTGTAAAGAGCCGACCAGTCCAGTGGCGAACACTAGGGGAGTGGGACGAATGCATCTGCAACAAAATTTGAATGAGGTGTTGGCTGTACTTGGGTGTGAGCTGCCCATGTGTGCCACTTTCCGCCATCTGCTGCTGCTCAATCTTAGCTTGCTGCTGTCTCTGCTCCAGTTCTTTCTCCCTCCAAGTCTGACGAGTATGAGAGGGATCAGGAGTAACAATACCTGCTGCTTCCTCCTCTCCTTCCAGAAGTGCTTCGGCAATGCCTTCACTAATAGACATTGTGTCATGCCTTGACTTTACTGGAAGGCCAGGAGCTGCAACAACCTTCTCTGGGGATGTCTCTGTGAAGTCTAAACTTGTTTCCAAGTCACCGAGCGATACCAGTGCCCGTCGGTAGGCACCACTGGTTTCCAAGTTACTGGTAGACCTTCCCAGAGTGGGTGGTGGCGAGGGAAGGCTCTGGGGATCCTGTGTAGTGATCGGTGACGGAAGGATGAACAACTCCAGGCAGCACGTGAGAAGAGCATCTTCAAACATGGCAGCAATTTTTGCCTCCAGCTCTGGGACAGCCACATTACCATGCTCCCAGATGGCAATGGAGAAGGCAACATCGGAGGGCTGCAGCTTCTTGCTCAGTAGTTGGTCAATGTCCTCAGTGGACCAGGCGCTTAAAGGTTTGGGTCTAGTAACTGCAGGACAGAAGGGGATCTCTTCAGCGGAGTCGCACAATGTGACGGCCAGGAGCCCCAAGCCTAGAAAGAGAGGGAGGAAGACAGTGACATCAATACTGGAAGTCATTACTCAATGATTTACATAGAAGAGGCTCATGCCTAGCTGTGTTGATAGATTCAAGTAGGAGGCCAAGTAGCTACAGTACTGTTCAGTTACGTACTGTATCTCCTATTCAAAGATGTTAATTAGGCAGTGGTATCTATAACTGTCCACTTTTTGTGGCATTCGTAGACCAAACCACTTGTATACAATGTGCATTTTTTGAGATTGGATTAGAATAAAAAGGAACTCAGTAGTGAAATAAATTTGGCTAAACCTTGGTGTCGTGTTCCAGCCAACTCAATGTGTTGAGTATGTAACTGGGAACGCACACGTACACTAGTACAGTATATGCGAGTTCCCTCACCTCTTCCCTGCTGCACTGGTCTCAGGTACAAGAAAGTTGCATCATCCACAGAGCCCTACACAATGTAAAAGTGTACATTTTTACATTATACACACAAACAAATCATCCGTGCACTGAAACCTGGCTATCTAATGGCTATCATTAGCCTTACGGCTACCTCTATAAAGGTAGAGGCCTCACAGGCACCCTATGTACAGTACATGTCGACAAATAATACATCTATCTATCTATCTATCTATCTATCTATCTATCTATCTATCAATGTATCTATCTATCCATCTATCTATCCATCTATCCATTTACTGTATATCCGTACGTATCTACCTTAAAATGTTGTGCTTCTGGTGAGCTGTAGACCGGTTTCATCATGAAAGTTCCCAGCAGCTGGAGGAAGTACAACGACAGAGCCTGGCAGCTGTCTTTGAACAGCTCTGGGATCGGCAGGCGCAGTGCTGTCTGGGGTTGGCGGAATTTGGGCTGGATGAAGGAGACATCTTGAGGCATTAGTTTGACAGTGCTGCGGTGATAGAGTGAGCACAACGTCTCCAGTGACTTGTCATCTAACTTCTTCTGCAGAACATTAATGATGCTGTCCACCAATTTGGGGCCTGTGAAATACAGAAAGTTAGTGAATTGTAAAACTCCAGCACTACCATACACACCAAGCCCAGTACTGGTTTACTGAGGCAAGCTATTGCTGCACTGTATGGTAGGGTGGAAAGGTGAGGGTGACAGGTGGGAGAGACAGGTGGGGGTGACAGGTGAGGGGGACAGGTGAGGGGGACAGGTGAGGGGTACAGGTGAGAGGGACAGGTGAGGGGGTCAGGTGAGGGGGACAGGTGAGGGAGACAGGCGGGGGTGACAGGTGAGGGGGACAGGTGAGGGGGACAGGTGAGGGGTACAGGTGAGGGGTACAGGTGAGAGGTACAGGCAAGGGGGACAGGTGAGGAGGAGAGGTGAGGGGGGACAGGTGAGGGGGACAGGCGAGGGGGAAGGTGGGAGGACAGGTGAGGGGGACAGGTGAAGGACAGGTGAGGAGGACAGGTGAGGGGGAACAGGTGAGGGGGACAGGTGAGGGGGACAGGAGAGGAACAGGCAAGGGGGACAGGTGAGGGGGACAGGTGAGGGAGACAGGTGAGAGGGACAGGCAAGGGGGACAGGTGAGAGGGACAGGTGAGGGGGACAGGTGAGAGGGACAGGCAAGGGAGAC
>OZ025886.1:5356002-5403502 GCA_964019415.1 Ianthella basta
CTGGCTTTGTAAGCTTCTCAAGGCCAATCTCTGTTTGGCTGGTAGCTGGTCCAGCTCTTCATGAGGCTGCTCTCTACAAGAGAAACAAGCACAAGTAAGGTAAGGAGGTTTCCGATTTGAGTGCTGTCCAGTCTTGCCATCAAAGGGGTCAAAGAGGATGGTTGATGGCAAGACTGGACATGTATGCCAATTTCAAAGCATTTCTACACCTAGCAACTCAGATTTCAAAGTACTAAACAGTATAGGACTTAACTGTACAACAGGCTGTGGAAATGAAGTCAGACACGGATACTTAACACTTCCACATCCCTAGAATAATCCTGAATATTTACGCATGTCACAATTGGTACACACACAAGTTGTTTGCAAGAAGGTACTTCTTACCCAAGGCTATCCAAGGGCTCCCTTGGGTGGAGAGATGGGGGGTGCCGGCAGTTTATCAGAATGCGCACACGTACAGGGGACTGAGCCTCTCTCAGGCCAGTGCTGTCCAGAATAGACTCTATGAGAAGCAAGAATGGAAGGATCCATTTTAGTGCTCCCATACACATAGCACTTAAGATAAAAATAGCAAGTGACATGCATAATTATGCCGCCATCCGAGAACCAATCGTGATACTGATAACATGTGTACAACACCTCAATTCAATTTTACAAACAGTCCCCAAACTGTGGATAGTCGTTACCTAGGATACGAACTGAAACTGTACACAATGTGTTACACAGTCTGTATCCATGGTAACCGTTGCCCACAGTGAATGCATGACACGTGCATGTACAGTACTTCCTTATCAGTTATTTTACTATTTGTACAAAGATGACATGTGATACGATGTATTGGGTAACACAAGTCATGACCACTGTGTCTGAAGAACATGACACCTTTGCATCCCACACACCCCATGTACTGTGAATACAGATACACGCCGGACGTGTTACACAGTGCAGTATGTGGGATACAGACATTGTGAGCCCTCTATACCATATGTGTGTGTATGCCCAATATTATTCTGGTGATGTGCATCTCATGTACACTGGAACCCCACAATATAGTACAGTATCCCATTTACAGATGTACCCTTACCAAGGCAGGTCGGGATGGGATGCGAAAGGTCCACCACCTTGGTCTGGTCACTGTTCTCTACTTGGACCATGCAGCTAAAGTGCACGAACAAGGGTGGGTCCAGGGCAGTCAGGTCAAATGTGCTTGGCTCCATGTCATCATCACTGAAGAGGGCACCTATCTGAAGGTCATCTTCTTGCTCAGAATCTTCTCCTAAGTAATCTTCATCTTCATCACCATCAGAAACGGCAGTGCCCGATCCATCCTTGGCAGTAGCTGCATCAGTTCCTCTTGTCTCAGTCTCTTCAGTTGCTTCTGGCTCGGCTGGTCCATACTCAACAGGAATACTTGTATTGGAATCACAGCTTTGCATCGAAAGCATCTGAGCATACCAATCTCTTGTGGGAGAGTGAGTCTCCTTCACCTGGTAATAGTAGAAACCAGGGCAGAGAGAGATCTCATGCAAATGGTTCTTTGCTAAAATCTTGGCAAATTCCTCTTGAAGGTCTTGCATCCAGGTCTGGCAGGTGGCATCCCCTTTATGAGGGATGGTCTGCAAGGCATTTCCTTCTGCAGTCGTGCAATGAGCACAAATGTGTTCCAGGAAGGTTTCATAGTCAATCACAGTGCTGGCCTGGCTGCAGAGCTCCAAGGCTGCACGTACATCCACCCCATTCAGCTCCTGACTGTGACACAATCGGTAGTAGCAGGACTGTAAGAAGCACTTGATGTAAGTCCCACGGATGCCCTCGATCAAGCCCTCTAAACTCTTTTCCTTCACCCTGAGGTGTAAACTTCCTCTGGATGAAGGAGACTCAAAAATGCACAGGAGTAGTTCGTCCTCTGGTAGCACAACAGTGGTAGCCTCATTTGGGTAAGGCTGAAGAAGGAACTCCGGTTTGCAGAGCAGCAAGATTGCAGGGAGGTAGGTGCTTGCTCCATTGCAGGGCCACACTGTAGCTGGGAGCAGCAAAACAAGGAGGGACTCATCCTCTCGCTTCACCCAAGCGTGCCACTGCTGTGGGAGAGCACCACAGTGTTCCTTCACATCGCTCAGCAACGTCTCACTCAAACGGTCAGCAAGGGAGCGCCCAAGGGGCATAGGGAGTAGACGGATGTCAAACATGTTGTCCATCGAGCAGTAGAACAGCTGCTCCAAATGTCGGTTTACATCTGACACTCCTGGTGCTTGGATAACACCTATGTAAATCATAAGGACAGAGAATGAAGGTCTCTCAAACACCTGAAACATACAGTAAAAGGTGGTAGTCACATCGACAACAGGACCCATGACCCTCCTAGTCACTCTGCACTGAAGAACTTAACACATCTTAATGCTTATATATATATATATGTACAGTACTACAGTACATCCTTCTTAACTCCACACCCCCATACACTCCACTCTATCCTATATATGTACATACATGCACAATTTACTATGCCCATCATGTCCCTGTCCCTTACACACCTGTCTTGCTGGGGTGGGAGAAGGCTGTAAAGAGGATCCCAACCACTTGTGAATGTGGCAGCAGAGAGGAGAGGGCCATGGGAACAGAGGCTTGGAACTGGTCTGACTGTAGGCTCATCATGGCAGAAGGGTGAGTGGGCTTGGTCCTGCTGTTACAGCACTCCTGCAGCTGGTAGAAGGAGACAGCTGCAGACAGCAGGGAGGCATCCTCCCTCGTCAGCTGCAAGAGAGAAAAATGAAACAAAAACACTGCAATTCACAAACTGAGAGGGTCCAATTTACAAAGTAACAATGGAAATTCACTGTAAGTTGTACAGCAAAATTTGTGAGTTAGAGCTGGATTTGTCATTGAGTGTGTTGGTGAGGCACACACACACACACACACTGGATTAATTTGGTTGCTAAGCACTCAGCATGAGTGCATACACTGTCATTGTCAGTCTGTCTGCCTCAGCTTAACACAATTCTATGTTACAAATAGCAGCTGTCAAAACTTGGTCATCCGTAGCTATTCATTGTACAAAGTGTACAAATGTGTACTTGCTTCCTATTCCGTTGTGTACTTTTGTATAAGAAACAGCTTCAATGACAGCTGATCTGGTATGTAACATTATAGCAAACAGAAGGCCTTCACTTTCACTTTAAAGTAGGCATGCAACCCAGGCCATGCCCTTGGAATGCAATAGAATGACATACCTGCCACTTAGCTAGCATGTCCAGGGCTTCAATAGACAAATTCCTATTAGACACCCTTACAGGGCGCAGATATCAGCGAGCAGCCACTCAATCATGAGGTATTAGGTCATGCATACTTAAGTCAGTGACCACTATTCAACAACATTCCATAAGACTCCAACTGTCACTGCATCTGCTACAGGCCAGCTATATATATCTGTGCACTTGCACAGGAAACAGTAATTCACCAAGACTCTGTAGGAGCTAGTCTGCATTGCTTGCCAGAAGAGAGATGTCTAGCCTTGGGAAAGCTCTCCTTCTTGCTGGACTGATAGCAGGTGGGTACTGCCACAGGCACAAGATGCATTTAGCTTAGACCAGGTCCTGTTTACACAGCTCCTTTCAGAGCTAAATGTACGTCTTCTTACAGCAAGACTGATTGAAACTGGTCAAACCAGGAGCTTAGAAACAGCTCTCCTCAGACACATCATTTTCTTCTTCTGCAGTGTGTGCAGCAATATCAGCACCCGTTGCCATCCTTCCACCACCAACAATGCTGGAGGCTGCTTTGGTTGTGACGGACTCTGTGGCCTACGCCTGGAGAAATCCAGATGATGCCTGTGCCCCAAGTACGATCAGTTTCTACCAGCGAATGCTTGACAATGACACAGAATTCAACATTACTATATCAGGTGGAGCTGGTCCACTGGGGTCTGAGGTTATTGGTGGACTGACTCCCTTCACAAACTACTCCATTCGGGTTCGATACGTCTGTGCTGATGGAAATCATTCTGCCTTCAGTGATCCACTGATTGCAGAGACCAGTCAAGGAAGTGAGCACTTCAGGGGAGAGACGTGAACATTACTTGCAAGGAGTTTAGTGTGCATGACAGTGTGTGAGGGGTCTTCAATACCATTCATAGAACCAGGGATCCACTGATATCCATGGCTAGCAGAGATTGGGGTTGTAGCATTGTGTCTCTCAAGACAAAATCCTTAGCCGTAGTCCTACTCCACAGTGCACTCCAGTATGTATGTACGTAAGCATTGATTATTAGTACACAATACTAAGGAGAATAAGGTACAGTAACAGAAAAGGTGAACTCCAGGTAATCCCCTCTCTCTCCTGCAGTGCCAAGTCCACCAACCATTGCTACTATCATGCCTTACCAGCCAATACCATTCAGCGCTTTGACAATTACTTGGATTGCGCCAACAATGCCGAATGGTGTGATCGTGTCCTATCGTGTCACCCTTTGCGAAGTGGATCAGCCCACCATCTGTCCAATAATGAACAGAGACACAGGCAGTCCCTCTCTGAACTACACTGCCACTGGACTGACTCCAGACACCAACTACACTGTAACACTTAGAGCAGAGAATGGGGCCATCGAAGCACTTCGATTCAGTGACCCTGATACTGCATTTGGAGCTACTGAGCATGGGCGTGAGTCAACAAGCACACACATACACACAGTGAAGGTGTAAAATGATTTGGCTGCACTTCTAAACTTCATCACTGTGGCTGCCCAATGTCATGGTACACACACGCACCCACACACGCATGCACACACACACACACTTTCTCTTTCTACTACACCCCTACATACATACATGCAATACACACATACCCAAGACTGACAACACATGCACACATTGAAATGTGAAAGTGGTGGTGTGAAAATTTTCTGTAATGAGCAATAGGTCCCATTGCATGGTGGAGGGTTGAGGATGTTGCTAGGCAGTAAGGGTGGAGCAGCACTTAGGAATGTCTGTTAAATACCTCACTAATGTGTAAGGAAAGGAGAAATGTAGCAACATGCCAGAAATGTCAACGGGCATTGCTGCAATGAAAGCCAAACAAGTACATACCAATACATAAAAGCCTGGGGCTATTAGTCCCAATATACAAGGCACAGGGCTACTGTACAATAAAAGCACAAGAGCTACAAGCTGTAATGTTTCCACACCTTTAGACAAAATACATATGATGTACCCTACCAATTCTCTTACAACTAAACAGGTGCCTAATGCACAGTATGCATGCAATATGCACACAAGAAGCATCAGCTTTGCTGCTGAGTACATCACCCAATAGAAGAGAGTAGTCTCACTGTCTGCACAGTAGACTATTCAATAACAGCATAGGATGCATGACAACAGTAATTCAAATCTTCAAGTTTTTGGATAATGGCATTACTACTGTCTCAACTCATACACACACAGCTCAACCCCTACTAATAGATGGCCAGCATGGTCAGAACTACAGCATGCTTAAATCATTGATTTTTCCTGTCACAACCTGTCCTAACTTGTTCTAGCAACAGTGTGATGTGTGGCCCTAACCTAAAGTCACTTAGTACAACTACAAAGACCAATATCAGTGCTTTGAGAATTATTTGCAGGTCCACGCCATTACACCACCCGCTTTGTCCTTACAGAATCCTCAGCTCCAACTGATCTGATTGCCATGACTGTTACCTCAAACAGTATCGTGATTCAGTGGATCCCCCCAGCAATGCCAAATGGGGTGCTACGCTTCTACACCATCGAGGTGTACTACAGTGGGCAGCAGCAGGTGGAGAACACAACTGATCTTCGCACAATGTTTGATATCACACGACTCGACCCCTTCACAAACTACACCATCCGAGTTGCTGGAGTGAATGACTTTGGCGTTGGAAACTTCTCCGATCCACTCACAGTCCAGACATTGGAAAGCAGTGAGTATCCACACACATACAGCCATACAACAACAACACTCAGTCAGCGCTGATACAGGTGGGGGCATACCTTGTAACTAGGTCACTGCAGAAGCTTGGCTGTAATTCAAATTCAAGCCCTTTCAACTTGGGAAAGAAGACATACATATTGGCAAATTTCCTGTAGGCCAGGCACGTACCTAGCTTTACTTAGCCATATCAGGAATCCTAAGAACATGCAAAGAATCTCTTAGCGTTAAGAGCAGTCATGCTTGGTCCAAGTGTTTCAACCACCATGAGATTGTTATCTTCAGTGGTGTGTGCATAGCTGCGTACACAATAGAAGGTGATTCACCTGATACAGGCTACAATGTATGGAAAAGGAGTGTCAATTTGATCAATCAATAGATGAGGTACACCTGAGTATGTGACATAGCAGCTTAGTCAACCAGAAGCACGGTATATCAGCTATGTAGACCTCTATCGACAACGTGTAGTAACGCGTACTATCAACTGATTAAGCCACTAATGATAGCCTACACTGTTGATCCTGCTTTATTCAATTGCTAGCTCACATGCTGAGAAATTCCCCGTTTGTTAAGTAAACGTACTGTGCACAGCACATAGCCACTACATGTAACGTTATTCATAGCTTCAGGTAGCACTTTTCCACAGCAAAGTGCACAAAAATGGGTATGTTAACACTGTGAATTGCTGGTGAGATTCTGAACAGTGTAGGCAGCTGTGAATGTCCTGTTGCACACACACAGTATGTATTGTCAGTGTTTTCCCACAAATCACAAGCATACTGCTTACAGTAGCTACTGTATCACTGTGCACTTGTTGGTGTGTTGGTAGACAGTAGCTGAAGGCTACAAGAGTCCCCAGCACTGATCACTGATACACGTATACACAAAAGTACTTAGTATGGCAAGTATTCACCACTTTGGCCTCCCCTCCAACCACACAGCACCATCAGCCCCACAGAACTTGGTTGGAGTGCCATCTGGGGCAACTTCTGCAATCTTCCAGTGGGACCCGCCAGCCATGCCAAACGGAATCATTACTTTTTACACACTTACAACTAGCACAATTAATGGCACTATTGAGACAGTAGTGCCAGGGAATACCACTACTTCAGAGGTTATGGGGTTCGATACAGGTGCAATGGTCACTGCCCAGGTGACAGCAAACACCTCCGTTGGTGAAGGTCCATCTTCCAATGAGGTCACAGTACAGCTACCAGGTAAAGTCACACAACTGCCTGCCATAAGAGGTGCTAACTGTCATGTGTCTGCTACACTCCCACCTACAGCCACTGATGCCACGCCGTCGGTACCTCGGAATCTCATGGCCATCGCTCAAACGCCAACCTCAATCCAGCTCACCTGGGATGAACCACTGTTCATTGGGAATCTAACACACTACATTGTGAATTGCAACAGTATGGCAATAAATATGGCAAATAGGACTATTGGCACTGAGAGGAACTTCACATTCACAAATCTCACTCCTGAGACAACGTACTCTTGCACAGTCGCTGCTGCTGCAGGTACATTGCAAGGACAGCAGGCACTTGTATCCAGTACAACGCCCACACCTGGTATGTGTGCCATAACACCCATTATTTTAGTGGCTAATGAAGACAAGAGCATGGATGTGTGGTGTACAAATACCTAAAGAGCAAGTGCCATAATGACCACATCCTGTGTCTTAAACCAGTATAGCTTCTGTTGCCATGGACAACCAGCAGTTACAAACTGCTAGGGTGATTACATCATACAACTGTGTAATCAGTAGATAGGAAGCCAAGTTATTCAATGGATATGCACATGATACATTGTATCTTAGCAACACCTGGAAGAGGTTAGAACCAATTTTATTTGAAATGTCTCTCAAGTTGAAAGGAAGAACTATCATAACTACAGGATTGTTGTGTGGTCATTATCCATATCACCACTTAATATCATGTATTATTGCTTAACGAGTGCCATACTATGAATAGAAAAGTTCACAAAGTAAATTTTTGCTAGTGCACATGATATAATATCATTTGGTGCATGTATAAACTTAGGAGGTCGAACATTCCATACAATATTCACACATTTTCATGAGGCCAAACACAAAACTAAAGCCAGTCCAAACTTTTCTTCACAACAACATTCACTTCTTTTACTCAATTGTCTGGTGTCCTTAATAACAACATGAACAATTACGTGTGTATCTTGTGTTCCTTTTGCTTCAGCTCTGGATGCTCCGATGAATGTGACGGCCACAGCGCTGTCCACAACATCTATTCAAGTCACTTGGGCTCACCCAATGTTCATGAACACCATTGATGACTACTTCGTCAGTTGGGAGCCATTTGGCTTGCCTGCTGGAGTGCAACTCCAGGGAGGAAGTGCAGAGATCGACTGTGAAAGCTTCAATCTCTTTTCAGGAAGAAGAAGAAAGCGCACTGGTTCTCCTCCCTGCACCGACTTCATGGAATTCACCATCACAGGCCTGGAAGAGTACATCAATTACAATGTGTCCGTCATAGCATCCAACGACGCTGGAAATGGCACCAGTGGTTTCGACATGGCTCTAACTTTGCCTGCAGGTAGGCCGCAGAATTTGTACCATAATGCTGCATGGGTGTTTCCTTTGATGTGGTTAGGTGTGTATATCCAATAACCCTTTGTTCTCACTGTATAACCCACACAGTACATACACAACATACCCACACCACGCCCCAATGTTGTAAGCTGCTTGCCCTCCGTGTGCAGTTCCAGGTGCTGCCCCAATGAACCTTCAAGCCACCAGTGTCACCTACAACTCCATCAGCCTCGGGTGGGATATGATCCCATTCCTGTACAGAAACGGACCCAACTTCCAATATATTGTCGCCTACCGCGTGGCCAGCAGTTCACCGCCGTCGCTCACCATCGCCGTCACAACAAATGCTGCTACTCTACAGAACCTAATGCCCTTCACAACATATGCCATCTACGTTCAGGGAGAGAACAGCGCCGGACGAGGGATGCAGTCAACGATGCTAAACATCACAACTCTACCTGCTCGTGAGTATATGCCTCCCTACATATGTATCACAGATGCACTAAAGCCACATACTGTACATAATACATACCTAACACACTGCGTACATGCACTGTGTATGTGCACTTGTAACTTGAAAATTTCAGCGTGTTACCATGACGTCACCACATCTATATAGTGCACAACTATCTCTTTTGCCTCTGCCTCTCACCTACACAGCACCTGGACCAGTTTCCAACATCATGGTGACACCAAATGATAACGGGACTGTAGCAACCATCACCTGGACAGCCCCTCCGCTATCACCTGGCAACAAGGACGTGGACTATATTGTGAATGTATCTGACGCAAGTGGCAACGTTGTATCCATGACGACCACCAACGACACCACAGTGACCGTAACACAGGGGCTCGGTAAGTTTACCTGCCCATATTGGAAGAGTACACAATACACACAATCTTTTGTATACATACAGTACGTACATACACACTTGCTAAGGGTATTCTTTGGAATAGTGGCCAACCACTGTGAAAATTGCATTCCTCATTGCAGATACTTAGAGAAAATAGTTCCAATAATGGAATAAAATGCACTTTCGTCTAGTCTACGATGGTACAGTACATAGATGGTACAATGGTACATGGACACTCCTGCCTCAAGGTCAAGTGGAAGTAGGATTAGCAGGCCAACCTGTTTTTATGTATGAATCACACAAGGCTTGCATACCACATACAGACCCATCTCCATTCCAAGCTCTACATCTTAGCTGACACCATTCAGCAGGAGGCATATAAACATACTGTTGAGTGCTGATTGCTGAATAGTGAAGCATACACCAATGCATCTTAGCCTTAACCCACAGCTGTCTGAGCTTAGTTTGTGTGAATGCTCTTCATCGTGCACAGCAAGTCTGCTTGCACTTTAATGTATGCAACTACCTTAGTTGTACGGCATGTCCACTCATTCCTATGCACAGCTCCCTTCTTGAGGTATACTGTTGCCATAACAACTAATGGTGACGGTGGTAATGGACCAACCGTCTCAGAAGACTTTTACACTTTGGAAGGAGGTAAGATAAGGTCTTCTTGTGGGTTTCTGACCACTACTACATCCAGCAAACCTTTAACATCTGTTGGGCGCATGCATACTCGCAAGCAACACACACAACACGTTCATGCACTCACCTACATTGTAGGAAGAACTGTGCAGAGCACACACATGCACACACACACACACACACACACACACACACACACACACACACACACACACACACACACACACACACACACACACACACACACACACCACACAGCACAAAGTCACTGCATCCTCAATTGAAGTGGGGGGTGCACAGAACACACTAATAACAGCTTCACTACTCTCCCACAGTGCCAACTGGTATAGTCACCATCGTCAGTGTTGACGTTGTCAGTGATGGTCTGAGAGTGACTTTTGACCCCATTACCGACCCCAATGTTGCCAGGGGCAACATCTCCTACATGGTCTGTTACACCACACAAACGAATAACACCATGGTTTGTGAAACTACTCCAGTGAGCCCTATAGTCATCTCAGTGCTCGGAAATGAGTTGTACAACGTGACAGTAACGCCATTCACGGTAGCTGGATTAGGAATGACCAGTGCGCCAGTTGTTGCCGGTAAGCCAGAGCATAAAGCTGTTTTCAGCCAATCAGATGTGATGCACCATAAGTAGCCAATCAGTTTGATAGCGTGCAGTTCAGTAATCCAAATCTTACCAAATTACCACTGACTAGAAGTACAACCATCTTACATTTGTACTAGAAACAACATAAACTGCACTACACTATAGTAGAGCAGATTGTCCCATACTCCTGTACGTTTCCAATTCCATTCTACTTAAACTAAACCTTGCCTTTTCCAATTCATAACCTTGGCTCTGCACCCACGCTCCCCTTCCAAAAAGGCAATGAGTCAAATCTCATTTCCAATAAAATTAGTACATATTGTTACATACATACGTACAGCCCAATTGCCATATCTGTTACGTGTCTCCTTTCCTTCTTCCCCCCAGATGCCCGAGCACCTGGACCACTCCTCGCCGGCACTGAGCTAATATTGGTGGTAGTATTATGTACTGTGGCTCCAGTGGCACTAGGAGTGGTTGTCATAGCAACCATTTTGGTCGTCTGCATCCGCAAGCCTGCCTAGTTGACGATTATGTATACAAATACACATAGATTATTAAACAAACAAATACACTAGTAAACAAACACACACACACTAGTAAACAAACAAACACACTACTGTACATTGTTCAGTGCCCGCATGTATGTAGTCCACGTGTGTACTCTTCACTATTCCACCAGCATTTTATATTGTAGGACATACAGTATAAACTGTACAGCATTTATTAACATGTGAACTGGTTAGAATACTTACATACAGTAGCTTGTACTATACAGTATTAATGTGCGTACATGTGTGTGTGTGTGTACTGTACATCCACCTACGTACCTATATATACTGTATACACATGTACATAACACACACGCACGCACACACGCACACACACACGCGCACGCACGCGCACACACACACACACACACACACTGTACTAGTACAGTATAGGAACCCTCGCACAAGCAAACAGCATACACAGCAACACAGTTGCAAGGGTAACCAAGACATCTTCACGCACAAACAGAGCTATGCAGCAAGTTCCATTAACCCGAGATAGATAAAGGATTGAACGTCTGCAGCTGAGCCAGAGAGATTGGTTGCTTGGCAGCAAAGGAGATGCACAAATACCACTGAACCAGGTTATGATAGTGTGTGCGTGTGTGTGTGCATGTGTGTGTGTGTGTGTGTGTGTATATCATGGCAATGAAATCAGCAAGTACTCTGGTGGGTACCTGGTACACCCAAGTACTGTCAGAGCCAGCAGAGTTTCAGCTGAGCCAGTGCAGCTGAGTTCGTAGTGTTAAATTATTCAACCAAAACCACCAGCTAAGCCACTCAGTGCAATCACACGGTTCAGAAAAGCATGGCTGTCTTCATCGGTGAAACGTTTAGGCAGGCAGGGTGTATGTGCAAATGAATTATACAAAAGAGGTTATCACTGATTTTGACTTGGTCAATGATATCAGCAGAATGTTTGAAGATGTGTTCATCTAGCTACTCAGCCTTCACCACATTGTGTGCATAGTGATGGGTAGGCATTTGGCTTTGGTTGTTACTATTTTTGTCCATGGCCATTTCTGTATGTGCACTAGTTTATATATGTTTCAGTATTATTGTGGAACCCCCTTATTAGGGATACACTGAATGCAGGTTACGTATCTCTCTAATTACCCTCGTACCCAGTCCCTATTTCCATTCTAACTTCCTCCCAAGCAGAAGTCGAAATGGAAATAGGGACTGAGTACGAGACTACTCTCTAATAAGAACAGTGTCATGTGAGGAGTGGGTAGTGGATGGTTGGATGTGGAAGAGGCTGCCATCTTCCTGTGCAGAACAGCAGTTGAATACAGGGAAGCCTTGTAACAGTGTGTAATGCATGTAAATGTTACTGCTCACACCACATTAGTGATACATACCTTTTAAGGAGGGTGATACATACTTTTCAAGGAGGGTACAGTGCAATGTGTGTATATACAGCCTCATGGACAGTTCTTAAAAGAGCACCCCTTGGAAGCAGCCCAGAGAGAACACTGTCCACTTACCTGTACATATGTGTCAGCACATCGGACACTCATACGACATGCTCCCCCCTCCCCCTTCCCCTTCCCCTTCCCCTGGTGTCACCACTAACCTTATCGGCAACATCCTTGACTTGTAGGGTCCGGCTGTCTTCTGCGAGACGCTTGGGCAGGCCAACAACGTCTCCATGCTGCCTCTCCATCCACACCTCACTGGCAAGGACAGTGGAGTCTCTTCTCTCTTCAATGTTGAGGAAGAGAACATACTGGAGCAGAACGTAGTGAGGTATGCTGCAGGCGTCCTGCATCACAGGCAGCTGGAGGACCATTGTGATCATGCCGCCCTCACAACTGCTAATATGGAATCCCTCAGACAGTCGCTGTCTGAAGAACATAGAAAAGACATACAGTATGAAGGAATGTGCATACACATACATACATACGTACATACGTACGTACATACACACATACGTACATATGTACATATGTATAAGACCTAATGCACTGTCAGTAACACTGTTACAGGTAATAAACCCCACACCAAGGTACAGTGGAGGGAAGTGTCTTGCACTGCGTGGGATGACAGATGAACTGCTCTAACAGAGCTATGTTGACCCACCTGAGCAGCACTCCAGCAATGTCATGCTTGGTGACCTGCCGAGGGAGAAGCCAAGCGCCCTGGTGGCAAGAGAGGTACTGCATGTGGAGCATGGGAGGGTCCCCCACATGGGGTATTTCCCCTATCAGCCATTGCGGCATACTGTTATACCTACAGAGAATTGTGAGGTTGCTGCAGTGACACCTTAGTAGAGCCATATACTACCATGCAAACTATGTACAAAATCATACAAAATGGAGACTTTATACATGGATGTGTCCATACCAATGTGTAATGCAACTGTACTGTTTAGTATAAATGTTGACTACACACTGTGCTGTCTGAGGAGAGGCAATGAGGCTAAACACTTACCACACCATTATCTTCTGCAGTGGCTTTCGAACGTTTGTCACTGTGTAGGGTGTGGATCTGTCCAGTCTCTTCCTCCCTCCCCCACTGGATGTGAGCACAGCTGGCTGGACCATCTTGCCAACACCAGACTGCAGTGACACAATCACCTACAGTACATATTTCATAGGAAAGTGAGAGAATATGAACAATACGTACATATACACGCTCACAAACACACTCAAACACACACACACTCAGTCACCCAACCTCCCACCCCACTCCCCTTCATCAACCCACCCCTGCATCCCCTGCACTCACTTAAGATAAGAACAAACGCCACACAAGCAAGTTACTGTACACGTCCCACACTCTGTCAACAACCAGCATGTACACCATGCACACACATCAGGTATACGCCCCTAACAGTCAGTCCAACCCTACCTCCTGCAGCAGATTGTGCGGTATGCCCTCCAGGCATCCGATGTGCAGGACCACTGTTGGAGGTCTCTGGACCACACGCACCAGACAGAAATGGGAAGGGTTCTCTGTCTTTGGCAGGAACTTGACGAAGGTGTGGTGTTCAACCATGATGAAAGAGCTCCAACCTCTCAAGAAATCCATGACTTTGGTGAAGGCAAAACGGCTCTGCAGTGCTCCAAATCGTCCGGTAGTTGCCGACGGTTGGAGCACATGCTGAGGGAGGTATGTGTCAGGTGAGAGGATGAGGTTGAGTTTGTGGCTGTGCATCCATTTCTTCCTAAAGCAATGAGAGTTGGGGAGAGCTTGCAGATCACTGAGTAAGCTGGATGCCAAGGTCTGACAATGTCACTCAAAAGAGGAGTGCAGTCCATTTATAGATTATTACTTGCACTCCAGTTTTAGAGAACTATGTGCGACATTCGTTATCGGCAGACCAGCTGTCGCCATATGTTACGCATATGGCGAGTCCCCTAAATAAGGTGCTGTACGTGGGTGCCTCTCTAATGAGGACAGTGCCTGCTGTCCCAGCTACGTACATACATAGAGATGTGTACAGTACATGACTCCTATGTATGTGTATATATTTGGACAATTCTCAAGGCAGGCATCTGACCCTAGCCCAAGTGGTGCCACAGGTTTCCAGAAAGGTGTCACTGTACATGATGTGAAGTACATGTACGTACTGTATGTGTACTATATGGCAAAGTGCAGAGGAAGTATGATTAGCTCACCAGAACTGAATGTCCAGTGTGCACACAGGCCTCCAAAAGTTAAGGAAAGCCTGCTCCTCAGGACTCCTCTCCTTCTCTCCAGATAGATCTACGGATGGAACCTACACACAGACACACACACCACCATTCCCATGCCTCAAAATCTAATGCAAACAATTCATGCACATTCAACAGGATGTGTGTGTGAATGTGTGTGTTGTGGTGTGTGTGTGTGTGTGTGTGTGTGTGTGTGTGTGTGTGTGTGTGTGTGTGTGTGTGTGTGTGTGTGTGTGTGTGTGTGTGTGTGTGTGTGTGTGTGTGTGTGTGTGTGTGTGTCCCCACGGAAACTAACCGGTGTCTTCTGGTTTGGGGGCATGAAGAACACTGGCATGCCATCACGATTAGCACTTGGAATCTTGCTGTAAGCGGGGTTGGCAGTGAAGGAGAGCAGCTGACCCAGGAGCCGGTCAGCCTGACGAAGGCTGGGGAGCAAAACAAGTAGCAACATCAGCAATGCTGTGTGGTATCACCACAACGTGCAATGTACATACCATGTGTGCAGGATATATAGCACCAAGGTACCACCTCACAAAACATACAACACACACACACACACACACACACACACACACACACACACACACACACACACACACACACACACACACACACACACACACACACACACACACACACACACACACACACACACACACACACACACACACACACACACACACACACACACACACACACACACACAGTACCAACCGGTACAGATAATCTTTATGGACTGAGAGCATTCACAACTCATACAACTCACCCAAAAGGTCACACTAACGCACTTGCTAACATTACAATTCACACAAACAGCAAGTCACTAGCTGTCAAGAAACATACTTGTGTAGAAACTGCTTCAGTCGCTTCACTGCGCTTGCCCTGCAAAGAAATAACAGTTTTGTGCAGTTTTGGGTGTGTTAGTGTATACACGAGTGTGCAAACACTAAACATACGTACTTACACAAAACATGTAACAATAACTGTTCCCAGGCATGCTGGGCTGGCCAGGGCAGGGCAATGAGGGGCGACTTTACAACACAAAATAGTGGAATAACGGTTATTCCGTATTCCGTGTTTTAAAGCTGCCTGGGCAATGAGTGAGAGTTGTTATGTGACTGCCAAATTAAAACTTGTAACAATAGAACACCCAAAAAGAATGACTCTACTTCTTCAACCTCTACAATATTATCCCGACTACTTGCTCCAATTCGCACACACCCAGTGTAGTGAAGATGTGATGGCATTCACACATTAAATAACAATCAGGAATTCTCAAATACTGCACTTCTAAATTTATAATTGGGCCTTCCAAAGATGTGAATTCCACCTCTTCCCACTCACACATGATTGACTATGTCATGTACAAAGAGCAAACAGAGGAAATGTGATGCATGCTCACATGAAGGAGAGTAAGGAAAAATTCTCACAAGCTACTGCACATACAAAACAGATGGAACTCCACTTTGTGCAACTCCATGCTATTGTCACTGCAAACGATAGGCTATGAAGTGACAGTGCACAAGCTCTAAACCAGGCAACCCAACCATGAACACAAGTCAGACCTGTAAGGAGTGATGTTTGTCTGGGAGATGTCATGGCTGAGGTCATAGACCAGAGAGCTCTGCGCCTCGTAGCTAATAGTGATGGAGTTGGTGCTGAACTGCTGAGGGGGCCACTCCTGAGGAAGAGGAAGAAGTAAGCTAATATCAGAAGAACACAATTCCACCTCTTGACACTCACACATTTGCCCTCCCACCCTCCTCCCACTCCCTCAACCCAGTCCATACCAAGGATATGGTGTAGTACACAAACACGTCAGGCTGCAGGGGCAGACAGAGGCTGATCTCCAGGCGGCTGCCATCCTCTCGAATGTTAGACACAAGGAACCCCTCACGTATACGACAGCCAAGTACACTACACACACACACATAGGGCACAGAAATGAAAGACTGTGGAAGTGACTATGCATGCACAACGCTACACAAACATGCAAGGCACAACCGGTACCTTTCCAGAGGTCCCTCAATTGTACTACGATGAAAGACCTCCTGACGCATTCGAGTGAACGTTCTTCCTGAGCAGCCCTCCCTCTGTGCAGGAGACACTCGCCGCTGACAGCTCATGAAGAGGATGCTGCTCTGTAGCTTGGACAGCTTCTCTGGATCTCTGTCTTCAAGTATCTGGACAGAAGAATCACAAACAGCTTTATCACATTAGTACCAGGGGGATTACAGCATGGAGGGGGCTGATGGACAAATCTCTATGTAGCTGGGACAGTAGGCACTGTCCTCATTAGAGAGGAGTCCTGAATTCAAGGTGTCCTAATGTATACAAGGAAGTTCCATTCTATTCCATTCTATTCCATTCTATAGATGACTGCATGTGACAATCCGTGAGCACAACTTTGTCACAGTAACGTTAGTGGTAACCATGTCTTATTCCAGCATGCACAGACAGAGCATGTACGTATGTATGTATGTACATACATTCCAGTACTACCGCATTGCCTAGGTAACAGTACTAGATAGATGCAGCAGGGTTAAGAATGGACTATTTGACACACATGAAAAATTAACAAAATGATATGATTTAACACAACTATGCATGGTTAAAGGTGGGAGACAAGACTCCAAGGCCCTCCTTCTCCCTCACTTCTCTGATGTTGAGGACACATCCGTTACTGGCATTGGCAACAAAGGACAGAGTCTCACAGTCAGGGACAAGGCCGTAGCTATGGCGATGGGGGGAAGGGGGGGGGGGGGACATAGCACAACCAGTAGAATTGTACCTTCAGAGGTAAGTTATGAGTCAAATGACATTCACAGCAACAAGAGGAGACAACCATCTTGCAAAATGCTGCACAACACATAAGGCTCCCGCCATTGGCTAGAGCAATATGCACACCATATGCAATGCATAATTGATCACTCTGTAATACAAACACAAAGATAATAATGAGGTTACAGTGTTTGGGGTTCCTAGACCCGATTGACTTTGCACTTCACTCACTCACATGAATAAAGTATTGGAAAAGATACGTAGAGTCACACGTGATTCATAACTCTCGTTGTTTGAAACACGTGTGCACTACTTTTCCTATACAGTACTTCTTCACATGAGCAAGCAAATCAATTGGGACCAGGAACCCCAAGACAAATGTACAATACAAGATTAGCGCCCAATACTACATATATGTTACTAAATATAGAACATCTACCCCTAACCCACTAACCTAATTAACTGAGTGTCCCACAGTGAGACAAAATGGCTGATACAATAACTAAATTAGTAAACCTAGCAAGTGAATTTTCCCAACTGTGTGGACAGTTGTTTACCTAGGGAGGACAGAAACTCTACACAACTGACTTTATGAGCAATGATACAAATTTTGGTAGGCATGTATTTCGGCTACAGCCGATTTCAGAATGGTTGGCCTAAAGGTAAATGGCAAATGGCGTGACATCATAGCAAATGGAAATACTGTACAATAGGAATGATGTAATGGCAAGCAGTTAAACTAATAGTGACGTCACGCCATTTGGGTGTTCTGCCATTTGTCATTTTGGCCAACCATTCTGAAATCGGCTGTAACAGTAGTCAGGTGTCGCGTGACCCTTCCTTGAGGAAGGGTCAGGTTAAGTCTAATACATTGACTTGTGCAGCACGCCACAATGGTTGCGTGCCCAATCAGATTGCAGGAAAGGTGTGAAATATTTACCGCTCGTGTGTCCGCAAATGGCAGCAGACCAGAGCATGGACCAGAGAGTGTTATACGCTGCGACGGAAGCCATCCAGTGCATTGGTTATTCTACCATGAAGTCAGAGCAACTTCAGGTCGTGTCTGGCATCGTTTCTGGGAGGTATGTTTTCGCTGTTTTGCCGACCGTCTTCGGCAAGAGCCTGTGCTACGCGTGCCCGCCGACAGTGTTCGGCCTGGTGTTGCCGGTCGAAGGGACATCGATAGTCCTTGCTGTCGCACCTTTGACAGCTATTATGAAAGATCAGGTAAGTGTCGTGAGCCGTCGCGCGTACTTGCGGTCACAAGCGAGGCATAATGTTGTGCAATAATTACATTCCACAGCGCATAATTGCATTCCGCATGGACAAGTCAATGTATTAGACTTAACCTGACCCTTCCGTGAGGAAGGGTCACGCGACGCCTGACTACTGTAATAGCAGAAATTTGGTAGTTTGCTGATATTACTTTAGCAGTTGGGTAAGCTATATGCTACATATAGTGTAAACAATTAGAAAAAAATTAGCAGATTCTTCTCAAAACACTAATCCACCAAAATAAAATCCCCCCAAAACTTCCAGCCATATTCCGCTGACATCCTAGGTAAGCACTGCCCACATTGCTCCCATGATTGCCTAAATCTGCTGTATTATTAACTCTTACAACAGACAGCGGTTCTAATTGCTTGTCAGTATACAGACTGAAATAGGCTCTTCCGGATCACATGCTTATCTAAACAGCATACATAGTTACATACGTACACGTGATGTCAGATCCCAAGAGCCTATTCCTTTCTGCACACTGACATGTGGCTCACAAACCATTTGCGTATGTATGGTTGCAGTGGCTTAGCAGAATCAGCTTTCCAACTTTGGGCTCTCCGCCCCTAGGCTACTAGGGTGCTTAGACGATGGACGTAGCCCAGGCTGAAAGGGTCTAGCGCACTAGACTACTGTGGGTAGTCCATTACAGTTATCAACTAGTGTCATCGACTGATTGTATACTTTAGCCATTTGCATCAAAGGAGAAACCACCCACAGGTTGGTGAAGGTTGCAAGATTGTGTCAACCACCCACACACCCACACCCACACATACACCCACACAACCTACATACCCACCCACTCACAAACCCACACACCCACCCACTCACAACCCCCCCGCACCCACACACAATTGCAGTGTACACACACATCCACCCCCACCCCCCCAAAGGCAAACTACATATATAGCACAAAGACACCTCCTACCTATCCCAGCACACAGGCACATCCACACACCCCAGGACACACACACACATCCACCCACCCCCAGCACACACACACACACACACGCACACACACACACACACACACAAACACACATCCACCCACCCACCCACACACACACACACACACACCACACACCACACACACACACACACACACACATCCACACACACACATCCACCCACCCCCAACTAGCAGTGTCTGTGCTTCCTGCTCTGAAAATCCAACAAGATATGTTGTTTGTTCTCATCTCTGTGATAGTGGTGTGCATGCTGGATGAACTGTTGAAGCCGGAAACACCATCTGTAAAGGCAATGATGCCTGCAGAGCAGAAATACAGTCATTGGTAGTGATTCACACCAAGGTGGTCACAATTCATTAGCCTCTGTCCCCAAACAAGAGCGACAACACACAAACTTGATTGGTACACATGTCACAGGCTATGGTGGGATGAACCTCAGCAAGTCATAACAATACCAAAACTTGAAAATGAACTGAACCAATTTAGCAGAACAAATTGCACTTGAAAGTAAAACTGCTACAACAATGGACAGTGCCATATGCACCATCCACTACCAGGGGTACATTGGGGGGGGGGGGGCATTCACACCCCTTATGTACATAGTATGTACATGGAAATATTCAGTTTCTGTGCTTCCCCTCCCCCCGTTAACTTATTCCACCACCTCATTCAACCAACCTTCACCCCACCCCCCAGCCAGTCTCAACACTCATCACCCTCCCCTCCCCTCATCCTCATTCTTGCCCTCACTCATCCACCAACCTTTAATGGAGGTCCGAGGCAGCAGTTGCATGCCAAGTGTGCCTGCCTTCAGCATGCTTTCCAACATATTTTGACTTGCTGGGCCACTCCCTGTTTATGTGGGCATGGGGAGAGGGTGTATGGCGTGGAATGTAGGAGAAGGTGGTGTGTGGCAAGGAATGTAAAACTTGTCTCTGACTACATAATTATATACAGGCCACACTCAATGTGGCATGCAGCACTGAGTTGGGATATACTTTAACCACAAAAATCCATGAATAATCATTTCTCTTATTGAGTCAGAGCTTGCCCACCCACCCTCCCCCACACGCATTTCGCAGGTTTAAAAGGCAGGGGAGGGTGCTGCACCCTCATTTTCCAGATAATGAAAGGTCACCAGCTGAGTGCGAGTGAACTAGTGAAGGGCAACAAAGTGTCCACAGCGCGTTGCATTGATGTCGCAGTTGCTATAGCAAAACGCTAAATTTGAACCAAGCGAGGTGGTATGATATATCTAGACGATAAACACACCATTTCCTGTAGTTGGTGAGCGGATTCCGGGAAGGCGGTTGAGTGCATGCGCGTAACGGTTTCCAGTGACGAAAGGCCGCGATGGCGGTAGGCATATCGAGTTCCCTTATCTCTTCCACCGCTCACGTTCACGGGCTTAAGAAGTTAAAGACTGGCGACATATTCACATTTAGGAAAGGTTACTGCTCATTCTGTCGGAGAGAGCTATCCTCCAAGGACATCATCTATCGGTGTTCCGACTGCGACTTCAACCTGTGTGAGGACTGCCACTTCGGGGACACTAGAAGCGACTTCCACCATCACAGACTAAAACCAGCCAACTCCTGGGTGACCTACCCGCACACCAACGGCGATTGGAGATGCGACGGTTGTCAGAGAGTCTTCGAACCAACGGACATTAATCGGTGGACTCGGCACTGTGAAAAATGCTTGGTAGATTTGTGTGACGTTTGTTTCAGTACGGGCTGGCAGCACGGCCTACACCCAGCACACAGACTGTTCCCAGCGGACGCGCGATTGGTCCACCGGCGAATGGAGCTTTGGTTTTGCGACAACTGTGGGGAGGAACGCCATGTGCGAAGTTCGGACGTACAGAAAACGTTTCACTGTTCTGACTGTCCTGGTGAAGGCATTGACGTGTGCCCAAGTTGTTTTACAGGCCTCAAATACTGGCATCACCAACACAACCTTGTACCAGTGATTAACTTGGAGCCCAAAAGGCAGTTTGTGTGCTCCATGTGTCAACGAAATGCTGACCGCTTCGATAAGTACAACGTCCATGTGTGTGTGCAAGGAGAATGTGATTTTGCTCTGTGTGGGTACTGTGTAAGACGGAGTCCTCCTGTTCACCCTCTTCATCAACACCCTCTTCACTGCTGCGATTCTGCCTCTGTTTACCCTAACAGTAATGGCTTATGGCACTGCAACAATTGCACTGAAAATGGCCCACTTGGGCGTCCCATTACTCGGACACAGGCGGAGCCGATGTACCACTGCAGTCAGTGTGAATATGATTTGTGTCAAAACTGCTATGAAAGCCACACTACCGCTGGTTCACTACCACCTAGAGCCACTTCTATGCCACATCCATCTCCTCCGTCATCGTTGGATGAAATGTATCCTGGAAATATGATGCTGGGATCATTAGGTACTGAGGAATCTCACCAAGAGAGGTCCCTCCTGGTAGGAGGCAGTGGGGCCAGGGCCGTGCCTTGGAGGAGCATGCCAAGCACACAGTACCAACCCGAGCATGGCTATCGAATGCTTAACAAACAGCCAAACAGTCAAATGGTTGTGGGTTTCCGGTCTCGCCCGAGACCTTGAACCCCATGTCAATCGCCCAATGTAAATGCATAAAAAAGTGATAAAGGAAACACGCTATTGAATTGAGTCATTGTGCAAGTGAAGACAAGGTGATTATCACATTGGCAATGGACATGCGTATACAATCATCAAAGCATACAAACCTTGCTGCACAGTGAGGCAGCTCTCGATCCGCTGCAGCTTCTGAAGAACATCCTTAATCACTGCATCCACATTGGCCGATGTTACATGGAGCCCTTGAACAATGACATGAAGACCCTTTATATAGTGTTGAGAAATGCAATAATGAAGAAGAAATGAATAGTGTTCAGTGCATGAATCACAGAATACAGAAGTACTGTACAGACATACTATACTGTATGATGTAAGTTGCACTTGTATTGCATCATCAGTTCACACCTTGCAATGTATTGCATACCTATACAGCTAGGGCATCATTGTATAGCAACATACATTCATAACATGAAACATGACACAGTGCATGACGTATGGGGCGCCGTCTGGGTAAAAACACATCTTGAAAATGGGATCTATAAAAATCTGGGTATATATTATATATCCAGATGTATACAATATACATCCGGATGTATAATATAGATCCAGATGTATATTATAGATCCAGATCTATATTATAGATCCGGATATATAAATTATACTGTATATCCAAATGTATACTATAGATCCAGATGTATATTATACATCCGGATATATAGTATAGATCCAGATCTATAATATACATCCAGATGTATATTATGTGTGTACCTTCTGTTTGCTGCAGTCACACGTGCAGGCCAGCACTGTGATGCAGAGGCAAGGGTGGATGTCCCTGTTGCATCCGGGGATCTTCAGCTAGAAGAGGCAGAAGAAAAGTACAGAATGAAACAGAGCACAAAGAAAGACACAACCATTTAATTCACTTCAGCTCACGGACATTTCAATTTTCAAATTGGATATAATTTATTTGCTGGTCATCATGATTATGCAATCACAGTGATGTCACTGTATAATAAACTACACACTGCTAGTGTTGCAGTAGGGAGATGACCTCAAGTGCAGGGTAGTAGCCAACCTTCTTCCCAAGATGTCATCATCTTTTTTTCTGAGGAAGGTCGGCTACACATGATTAGGTCCTTAGTCAGCATGGAAGCAGCAAAAGCTTAATTGGAAGTTGAGCCGCAATGGTCTCTAGGCTACAGAACAGTGCTATAGCTCACACAGACCTTGGACCAAAAGTGCTATTGTGCCTTCTGCTACCTGAACAAACTTTAACCCTTGCCTTTAGGGTTAATGTTAGGGTTGTTGTCATAGTGCTCTGACCCTATGACAGAGGACAATGGACTACAAAAGCCATACAACTCTAGAATGGGTCTCTTATGTGTGTCTACACTGGTTTCTCTATTGCATCAGTCTGCTATGACTGCACAAGCACTCATTGGGCAACCTCTTGAGACAATAATGAGTCACATGAGAGCAGTACCAGTTACTGTACCAACTACCAACTCACTGGTTCCACTAATGCTTGAAGGCACTGTTCCAGCATGCAGTACACATCATCAAGGAGAACACTCTCCCCCGACTGCAAATGACAAGACAAGTGAGGGGAGGCACAAGTATTAGGATCCTAGCAGTCTCATTAACTGAGAGCACAGAGGGTGCATGCATGCAAGTGACAAGTACTGACTGTCACAGTACTCGTGCCAATAGGTGCTTGTATCCTTGTACTGGATAGGGCCTGCCCCCAAAGTTTGCCATTATACAAATCAACAAGAAATTGGCACATACACAGAAATCCGAAATTGCGGTCTCCTTTAATCTTCCTATAATGCATGTACGTATAGTGGTCCAAGAAATATTCATTCAGTTCTCAGCGAACGATCACCAAACACAGTAGAATACCAGGAGGCAGTGGGAGAGTGACCATAGATGGAGCATCTACGTATGTTAAACGTCCAAATTGCAGAGAACCCAACCAACTACCCATGTGTTTTCAGCTATGTATTTTAATCACACCCTCAACTAAAAATAATGGATAATAAATTAAACTTTAATACTAATTTCAGGTCGCCTCTGTGTACAGAATGTGCTGTTGTTGGATGCTATAACTGAAGAAGCTATTTGGGTATACAAGCAAACGGATAGCTTGTTTGATTACAATGCACGCAGTCTCTATCACATTATACCATGTACCGTTGTGTAGGGGAGGCCCTTGTCTGTGTGTAGGTAACAGAGAAACATGTGTTGGCTGCACACACCCCAAGGAGCAATTCAATCTAGTAGACATGCACCCTTGTGAATCCTTGTAACAACAGTCTTACTCAGATCATGAATAACTAATAAATGTAATATATAGCCTGGCTACAGTACAGTGGTTTCACAATTTCTAGTCCCAATTGACATTTGCGCATTGCACTCTATCACGAGACTAAAGTATTGGAAGGATAGGCTTACACGGAATAAGCACGTGCTTCGATCTACGTGTAAGCCTATCGTTCCAATACTTTACTCACATGATCGAGTGCTATGCGCAAATGTCAATCGGGGCTATAGAAATCGTGAAACCATTGTACCAACTGACCCATACACTGTGCAGTCCAGTATGCATGCATGCCATATGGCATAGAGAAGCTTTTTGTATTATTACATAATTGCTACATATATACTATAATATAATTATAGTACTGTCATACTGTCATACATTGCTATATATAATACCATGCACCACTATACTGCAGTATGGTCATAGAGATACATGCACGGTGAGCAACCTGGACACAAGTTCAAGTGTTCCATTCATAGCCTATCACACTGAAATGCAAAACTCTCATCATAAGTCATGTTACGAATGTCTCTCCTCTCCCCTTCCCCCTCTCCCCCCACACACTCATACATACCACGGCTGCCATTGACGCACTCATATCCATTACAAACACGAGGCTGTAGTTCGTCCCCACGAACCACGTCTTGGTGTGTGGCTTTACGCAAGCCTCGCTCACTGGCCGACGGGTGACACTGCCCGCCGGACCCTCTTCGTCACACAAGAGGGAAAGGACCTCAAACTGTTGGTCCGCACTGCTCGGGCCGTCCACTCTCACATTGCTAGACAAGTTCTTGAAGAACAAGGAGGCTCTGTGGCTCCTAGAGATGCGCTGGGTTGTGTGGAGAAGGACGTACCACTCCGCTGCTGTGATCTGCGTCCCGGATGAGATAGACGTGATCATGAGCGAAGTAAACAAGGGCAATAAATACAAGAATTACATATACGTGAATGCATGGAAGTTGAGACCATAGGGTTCAATGAGGCTTACCCCAGCTTCTGGCATGGTCATTCAAAGATCGAACGCATTGATAGATTGTTTCGTTTAGCTAGCTATAGCATGGCCCCTTCATTGGCGGCCATTTTTACAAATGTGTCGTAAGGGTGGAAAATGGCGGCATCAACGGTTAGTTCGGTCTAATTTTCCATGTGCTGTTTCGTTGTCATTCTACCCTGCAATGATATTTTCTTCAAATCCTTACCGACCTGTGCAGGTTCCTGCTAACTATCTTCCCATATTTGAGGGGTACTGGAAGCAAGTAAGCCCATCAAAGTAGCCCATCTTGGTGTAACTTGCCATCAATTGCCAAGTTTTCAATTCCATTCTAGTGCGACCCGCAAAACAGTGGGAAAGTCATGGCCGCAGATGCTGCAGCTCTCCTGAAAACGTCTCAACTGAAACAGTCAACGTTGCATCGCGTAAGTACATGTTGTACTGTTCGTGTAAGCATGCCCGCAGTGAAACTATCTTAATTGGTAATGCTGCATCGCTGCGCCCACTTGAAAGTACAAGGCGTCAACGGGTCGTGATTTTGTGAGTAATGGTGGCAAGAGGTGCTAGCTGCTTCTTCCTTTGATGAATGGGACGTGTGTGGGGGAGGGGTGCTCGGTATATTGTAGTGTTCAAAGTGTTACTTTCAGTGACCAGTTTCAACTGCATTGACAATTTGACATGTGTCCTATCTGTGTCATTTAGATATGGCAGCTGGCAGATTCAAATTCCCGTGGGTATCTGGATAAGCAGGTGCGTGTTGCCTGTGTCTGTGTGTGCATGCATGCATGTGTGTGTGTGTGTGTGTGTGTGTGTGTGTGTGTGTGTGTGTGTGTGTGTGTGTGTGTGTGTGTGTGTGTGTGTGTGTGTGTGTGTGTGTGTGTGTGTGTGTGTACACATTTGATGTCTGCTACAATAATGTTCTTTGAGAGATGGAAATGGCATCAGGCCCTCTTTCCTGAAAGAGATACAGTGACAGTGAATGACAGTCAAGGCAATCAGATCTCTGTCCTTTTACCTTTTGACAAGCAGTGGTAGCTTAAATTAAAGAATACCAAAGTGGTAACTGACCTATCTTCCCCTGTCCTCCTCCAGGGCTTCTTCACAGCCCTCCGACTTGTTGCCGTCTGTCAATCTGGGAAGGAGCCTTCTCTCTCCAACCTGAGCCCCAGCGACCCTCTCCCTCAGCTGTCTGCCTCCACCTCACCAGCCGGTGCTGCCCCCGCGCTAGCCACAGCCAAGCCGTGGGTAATTGATGCAGACGAAAGGAAACGATTCATTACCATGTTTAATGTACGTAAGTGTGTGTGTGTGTGTATGTGGACGTTGCGGTTGCGTGTAACTGTACTGTCCACAGCTCCCCTACCACCTCTGTATGGTTGTGTGGTGCTGAGTGCATGCAGTAGGAAGTGTAGGAGTGGTCGTATGTGAGGTGTGAGGGAAGCCAGGGGACATCTTATCAGGGTAGGGCCCAATAATTGGACTGTGTGCAGATAATATATGCAGACAATTAATATTCATTCCTCACATGCCATTGCATGTACTGGGAGGACAGACTGTGTGTGTGTGTGTGCGTGCGTGCGTGCGTGTGTTGGTGAAGGTATCTGTATACAGTCAAGTTCAGGTTGCTGGTCCCATGAATGTAGAATGGGAAATCAAACAGACTGATCAAACTCACCATACCCCAATGACGTTGGCAAATTTGATTGGTCAGTTTGGTTTCCAACTTTGCATTCATTGGACAAGCAACCAGAAATCACCTGTACAGTGACCCTGGGTGACCCCACTTTTTAGCCCTTCTGGTCAGATGGTGAGGTGTTGGGTATGTCCTAAATGTCTTGTGCTACATCATTGCCTGCACTAGAGGGAGGCTGTGCATGTAGTGTGGAGAGGAGAGGGAGGAGTCTGTATAATTATCAAGTGTGATGCTATTGTGCACCTCCTGAGAGGTCACTCTGGCACAGGGGCTCACATTGCTGTGTCTGCATATAATGTGAGGTGATGTGATGTGATGTGAGGTGAGGTGAGGTGAGGTGAGGTGAGGTGAGGTGAGGTGAGGTGAGGTGAGGTGCAGAGGTCTACAGACACTGCATGCATACAGTGTCTGTGCTCAGAGGTTATCAACTAATGGGGCACTGCCCATTGTAATGCTGTAGAGGTCAAACACACACTGAAATAGCTCACTTTATCCTGCACACAGGGCCCATTTTTGGGACACTGTGTCAGTGTGACCAGTGTCTAAAGGCCTGTTCACACACTACCTCTAAAGTGTTTAGATTGCACAGAGTATGTGCATGTATACTGTTCAGTGCAAGCCCCCTACACACCTACACAATGACTGTCTCACACTATGAATACAGTGTATGTGCCTTCCTGCATAGCTTCTCCCTTGGGACAGTGTAGGTATACTAGGCATACGTTAAGCGCATAAGAATTGCCTCGCAGCATGAATAGTACGTGGCCAGTAGACAAGTGTATTGTGATGTTACAGACTGGAGCTGTCTTAGCAGCCAAGCGCCTTGTTTGTTACTGCCAAAGCTCCCCAAGCCTGGACTGCCGCTGCTCGTCCATCGCCGACGCCAGTAGCCTTGCGCCATTCCGCCGCATTCAATTCTAGTCTGGCCTATCTTTGCCCGCTGTCTCCGTATCAAGTCCCGTGCAACGTCTTGCAGTGTGCCCCCCACGACGTGCTGGACGCAGCCGCGTCGTTGCCATTCCCATCTGTGCCTTCCCTCTCCTTCTGTGCCCCTGATCTGCGGGAGCATACCGGCAAAGATGAGCGGCCGAACAGGAGCAGAAGCACCCTTTGAAACGATGAGCCGTCACGTGACGGAGTCACATGCGCAGTCACGTGTCGTGCGATACAAATATTGGATAGATATTGCCAAGGCTCGAATAGACAGCGATCATTAGCCTCGCTTTGCTCGCTTACGCTCACCGCTCGGCAATAAGTTGTTGCCTTTGTGTGTTCCACTCAAAAGGTCTACCTTATTCATAGTGATAGGAGGGGACTTCTGGAGCATATAGATATTCATAGTGTTGAGTCTGCATAGTGTCATGTTTGTCCTTTGTGTAAATCACCCTATTCACACCTGAGGGATTGTGAGGGTAGACTGCAAAGGAACTTGAGGGAAGTGTGCTCAGTGCAGGCATGCAGGTCCTCTTTGTGTTGTTGAGGTCATACTGCACATGTCATATGACTTGTGGTGTGTCATATGATACTGTCATGTGACTGTTAGCTATGATGACAGTACACTAACTGAATCATTCTGTACTAATTATAGTCAGTGTTCACACAAAATAATTATTGTTACACTGTGCAGCTGTTGTGAGAGTCTTCATTCACTGCTGTGTGTATCTGTGTACTCAAATATCTTTTGTGTACTACTTCATGCATCTATTCCCCTGAGGATTGTGTTTGTGTCTGACCCCTGAAGTACCTAACAATATTCACGCTCACACACACACACCCCTCTCCCCTGGTCCATGTACTTAACACACACAGGGTCTACAGCCCAATAATGGCAAGCTGAGTGGTGCGAAGGCTAGGGAGGTGAGCTGTTGACTGATGTGTCATGCACACACACACATATGTACATACGTACACATGCATGCACATACACACACACACAAGCACATAATAGCGTCTCTCATATACGTAGTTATTCAAATACACAAACTCCTTCCTGTCCAAGCTGTACCGAGTTGCTGTGTGCGCTAAAGTTGACGTGTTCCCTTATCTTTCTCAGACCTTCTTGAAGTCAGGCCTGTCAAAAGACATACTCAGCAAGGTATGTGCTTATAAGTGCACCATTGGCAAGAGACTGTGTGATCTACGGTGAACGAGTGAAGCCAGCTGCATGAAGGAGGAATGAAGCATGCTGACGTGTCACTGTCCTGCTGGCATTTCAGAAGGCTTAAAGCATTGTGTTCAACCTTCTCTCCTTCCCCTCCCCTCCTCTCTATCCTCTCTTCTCTCTACTCCCCTCCCCTATACCCTCCTCCCTTCCCTCCCCTCCTCTCCTCCCTTCCCTCCCATCCTCTCCTCCCTTCCCTCCCCTCCCCTCCCTCTCATCCCCTCCTCCCTCCCTCCCATCCCCTCCCCTCCCTCCCATCCCCTCCTCCCTTCCCTCCCCTCCTCCCTTTCCTCCCCTCCTCCCTTCCCTCTCCTCCCTCCCCTCCTCCCTCCCCTCCTCCCTCCCCTCCTCCCTCCCCTCCTCCCTCCCACTTCAGATATGGTCCATGGCAGATATAGATGGTGATGGCGCTCTAACCATCAATGAATTCTCCATCGCCATGTACATCATCCAGCGTTGCCGTGGCGGTGAACCAGTGCCGCCCACTCTCCCCCCTTCCCTCAAGCCAGCTGCATCTCCTGTCTCTACGCCACCAACAGTCGCAAAGACAGAGGTATGTACGTAGGATGGGTACCTGCAGTTCTTCACCAATAGAGCCTGCAATGTGATACATTCAACTGTCACTTAATGCCTGCAAGCTGTCACATCACACTATTTGATCCTAATTGCGTTTGGCTGAGCTGGGAGGACCCTCTGGAAATCCCCCTGATGCAATGTTGTTGATCTGTGTGCTGTGTGATGTAAGTTGTAATGATCTCCTTATAAGGGCCCTTGTACACATTATGTCCTATTGTTCATATGGGGTGGGCTTTTAAAGACAAAGCTTCCCTTTCTGTACTGTTATACTATATTCATGACCTAAAGAGGTGCATTGGGATATGTAATGTTTTGTGTATTATCTGTAGCACAGAACTGATGTATCTATGTATACTATTATGCAGCTTCATTTTCATTAAGAGGTACTGAGGTTGTGCCTGTATGACTATCTGTGTACCATCTCTACACCGACTATATACAAGGTAGACAACAAGGTGTTGTCCCATAGGAATGTTAAACGGCACTCTATGGGAACTCCCTAGTTTCACCTTACAAGGGGAAATTTTCAAGGGAATTGGCATTATGTCAATGTTTGTTTTCAGATTGTACTAGGTACCCATTGTCAGCATACCTAATAATGTTTGATGTGGGAGTGTGGGTATTCCCCTTCCCTCACCCGTCTCCATGGGACCCATCTCCTACATATTTCCCCTTGTCTTTTCCTCTTCATTCATCTCGCACACCCCTACCCCCTTGCCTCTTCCTTTCGTCTTTTCCTCCCATCTCCTCATGTGTCCTTACCACCTTCTCTCTCTCCCTCCATTTCTCCCTCTCTCTCTCTCCTTCCACCCCCCCTAGTCCTTGGCGCCTCCTGCATCAACCAAGTGGGCCATTACTCCAGAGATGAAGGCAAAGTACGATGCTTACTTCAGTGGCATTGACAAAGACAAGGATGGTTTTGTTACTGGAGACGAATCACGTGGCCTCTTCATGGCCTCCAGCCTCCCTCAGACTGTGTTGGCTAGCATCTGGTGGGTTCTAGTGGCAAGTAGATCTGCCAGCATTAGTGTGTCTGTGTGCGAGTGTGAGTGAGGGTGAGTGGGTGTGGGGTGTGAGTGTGTCTGTGTGTGAGTGTGAGGTGAGTGGGTGTGGGGTGTGAGTGTGAGGGTGAGTAGGGACATAGGTGGGAGTGTGAGCAGGTTTGTGTGTATGGGTGTGTGAAAGTGAGTACATGTGAGCTGTCAGTGAGTGTGAAGTGTGAGAGTGAGTTGGTGTGTGTGTGTGAGGAGGTGTGTGACAAGGTGTGTGTGTGTGTGTGACTACATCATTGTTTCCATAGGAACTTGGTTGATTTGAAGTCCACTGGGAAGCTCAATGCTGAGCAGTTTGCTGTGGCCATGTTCCTGATATCAGAGAAGGTAAACAGGTTACCTGCACAGTTTGGTATGTTGTGTACTATGGGCTGGTGTGTAGATACATACCTATTGTGGTTGTGTTGTCTTCCCCAGCTGGAGTCATGGTCATGAATTTACCTTCTACACCTTATGTTTGCTGTGTGTATGTGCTTACTAAGCACATTGGGTGTGACCCCCCACTGTGGGGGTGGGGGAGAGGGGAGGGGACGGGTCTGACACACTAGACTAATCAGGAGTATTCCACCTGGTGAGAGGTGTCAGTTCTTGCACAATAATTATCGGAACTGCGTTCTATGATATTCTTTTCTTATCACATAATCAATGCTGATGTAAAGAGTACGTAAGTCTGCTTATGTGGCAATGTGTTTTGTGCTGCTTGAGCTGGTTGTTTTAGAGAACTGTACAGTGCCATGACTAGCTTCACTTCGCACATGTGTTGACATGAATCATACGTATGCATTTTCTGCACACTACCCAATGTTTTGGCGTCTTTTACCCAATGCCCTGTAGGTCCGTGGCAATGAAGTCCCTGAAACACTTCCCCCTCAACTCATTCCTCCATCGATGCGCTCAATAGATGTTGACTCCACTGCAGCCAAGGATGCTTCCTCCTCTCTGATGCCTTTCTCAGCCGGCTCCTCCCTCTCCCTGACTCCCAGTGGAGTGGGCGGGGACATGGGAGGGGCAGGGGGAGTGCAGGAGTTGAGCTTTTCATCAGACTTCTCCGCCATCAGGGAACTTGACGGTCTCAACACAGAACTGGAGACCTTGACAAAGTGAGAGAGAGAGAGCATCAAGTGGAGACTGTTGTGGCACACACTGACAATTTGTGTCATATAGTGGATAAGTGATGTACATATGTGGTCAGTGAGTGTTGTGTGAGAGTGCTGTGTGAGAGTGTGTGAGTGTGTGTGTGCTGTGTGAGAGTGTGTGTGTGTGTGCTGTGTGAGAGTGTGTGGGAGTGCTGTGTGAGTGTTGTGTGTGAGTGCTGTGAGTGTGTGTGTGCTGTGTGAGTGAGAGTGCTGTGTGAGTGTTGTGTGTGAGTGCTGTGTGTGTGAGTGCTTTGTGAGAGTGTGTGAGTGCTTTGTGAGAGTGCTGTGTGAGAGCTGTATGAGAGTACTTGTTTGTAAGTGCCATGTGAGGCTGCTGTATAAGAGCACTTGTGTGAGACTGCTGTGTATGATGTGCAGAGTGTGCACGAGCCCTGTGTGAGTGTGTGTATGTTGTGAGTTCTGTGTGTTGGGTGTGTATTTCAGGGAGAAGGAGAGCTTGCAGCAAGAGGTCAAGTCTCAAGAGAATGAAATGGTAGCTGCAAAGGATGATGTCCAGGTAACTGCCACATGACAATACAAGACCATGTGCACACCTCGCTCCCACCGTCACACCTCACTTGCCACATGTCACTCCACCACACCTCACTCCTTCACACCTCACCCCTAGCTCACTCCTCCACACCTCACTCCCTCACACCTTACCCCTAACTCACTCCCCCACACCTCACTCCCTCACACCTCACCCCTAACTCACTCCCCTACACCACACTCCCTCACACCTCGCCCCTAGCTCACTCCTCCACACCTCATTCCCTCACACCTCACCCCTAACTCACTCCCTCACACCTCACTCCCTCACACCTCACCCCTAACTCACTCCCCCACACCTCACTCCCTCACACCTCACCCCTAGCTCACTCCCCCTCACACCCCACTCCCTCACACCTCACCCCTAGCTCACTCCCCCTCACACCTCACTCCCTCACACCTCACCCCTAACTCACTCCCCCTCACTCCCCACTCCTTCCACACCCTCCCTTCTCAGATGCTGAAGAATGCCGTGCAGGAGAGCCAGGTGAAATGCCAGGAGCTAGGGGCTGCCAAGACTGAAGCTCAGGCCAAGTTGGACCAACTCAACGAAGAGAAAACCAATGTGGAGCAGCTGCTTGTGGAGGCAAAGAGAAGTGTGGAGGAGACCAAGATTGCCGTAAGAATGCTCAGAGAAATTGTTGAACAGTGTGTGTACCTACCCTGTGAAGTGATAATCACGATTCTCTTGTTGAGGCCTTATTTTATTAGTGCTCTGTGTGTGTCTTGCTATGCTAATGTCAGGTGGAGCTGCTGAAGGAAGAACTGCAAGGGAAGAAGGAAGCACTGAAAGTAAGACTATTGAAGTGCTGCAGAGTGCATACCGTAGCTACATATTGACATGCTGTATTTGTGTGTGGGTCTTTCCCCTCTCCTTCCCCTCTCCTCCCCTCCCCTCCCCTTCCCCTCTCCTCCCCTCCCCTTCGCCTCTCCTCCCCTCCCCTCCCCTTCCCCTCTCCTCCCCTCCCTTCCCCTACCCATCCACTATTAATCCCCTCCCCTTCCCTTCCCCTCCCTCTCCCCTCCTACCCAAGTCCCAGAGCGAGGAGCTACAGAAGCTGCAAGTAGAACTGCAAGCACTGAAGAAGGAAGAAGCTTCAATGCGACTTGAAGTGGAGAGCAGTCGAGCAGAACTGCAGCAGGCGCAGCAGACAGTTATGGACACCAAGAACCAGATCAACCGTGCCCAGGAGACCGTCAACTCACTCAAGGAGGACCAAAGGAACGTCAACGCAAGCCTGGCGATGTATTCATCTGTTGGTGTGGGTGGGGGGCTTTCTACATCAGGTGCCGGTGCAAAGGGGAGCTTTGAAAGTGGATTAGGGGACCTCTCAGAGGACCAGGGTCATCTTCGACGGGAGGTGGATTCAGTCAGTGCCAGAGCCACTGTGAGTGCAGCATAGTGGGCAAGGTTAAGCCATGAGATGCAACACGCCCACTGACACACCCCTGACACACCCCTGCCACGCCTCTTTACTGCTACAGGCTGGAAGTAATAGCCCTATGAGCAGTTTGAGTGGGCTGAGCGAGTTTGTGGACGAAAATAAGGTGGGTTTCCTATGTCGTGTGAAGTGTTTGTATACATACTGTATGTTGTATACAGTATATTGCACAGTACTCATACAGTATACAGTATATTGCACAGTGCTCATACAGTATACAGTATATTGCACAGTGCTCATACAGTATACAGTATATTGCACAGTGCTCATACAATATGCAGTATATTGCACAGTGCTCATACAGTATACAGTATATTGCACAGTGCTCATACAATATGCAGTATATTGCACAGTGCTCATACAGTATACAGTATATTGCACAGTGCTCATACAGTATACAGTATATTGCACAGTGCTCATACAATATGCAGTATATTGCACAGTGCTCATACAGTATACAGTATATTGCACAGTGCTCATACAGTATACAGTATATTGCACAGTGCTCATACAGTATACAGTATATTGCACAGTGCTCATACAGTATACAGTATATTGCACAGTGCTCATACAGTATACAGTATATTGCACAGTGCTCATACAGTATACAGTATATTGCACAGTGCTCATACAGTATACAGTATATTGCACAGTGCTCATACAGTATACAGTATATTGCACAGTGCTCATACAGTATACAGTATATTGCACAGTGCTCATACAGTATACAGTATATTGCACAGTGCTCATACAGTATACAGTATATTGCACAGTGCTCATACAGTATACAGTATACTGCACAGTGCTCATACAGTATACAGTATATTGCACAGTGCTCATACAGTATACAGTATATTGCACAGTGCTCATACAGTATGCAGTATATTGCACAGTGCCAGTGATGCAACATGTGCATGTGTGTGCCTTTAATCCATTCCATTGCTTAGTACACTGCTCTGTAACACACGTATGCACACTGCTTTTTACCATAGTCTCTCTGTATGTAAAAGTTTTTGAAAAAAATTAATTATTTGTTTAGGAACATGATTTACATGGAAATTTTCACAATGCATTTTCATAATACTCCTGTTTCACGAATATTCTCTCCTGTAGGAAGAGAGTGGTTCCAAAGCAGGACAGGTGGACCCCTTTTCATCTGCAAGTGGCGAAGGTGCGCACGCACACACACACACACACACACACACACACACACACACACACACACACACACACACACACACACACACACACACACACAGTGCCTCCTGTCATCCTCCTGCAGATCCCTTTTCCTCCATTGGAGCCTTTAATATTGAGGATCCCTTTAAGACCCCAACGGCCACCACTTTTGGAGGTAGTGGAGGAGGATTCTCAGATCCTTTCGCTGTGAGCCAAACACACTACCCTTTGCTCATTTTTGGCTGTTATGTTGCATACACATGGGACACTTTACTTACACACATACCGTATACGCTTTAACTTTTGCGGGGTTAAACTTTCATGGTTTTCGCCGATCAGCAACAATCTGCAAAGTTTAGCCCACAAAACTTACACAAGGCTTTATTTCTCCTGCTTGAGATTCTGCAACCGCGAAAGTAAAAACACGAAAAACACAAAAACTCTTGAACCGCAAAAGTTTAAGCGTATGCACTATTCCATATTGTATTAGCTTCTATAGATGTAGCATAATTTGATGTCACTGTTCTGTTTCTCAGGGTATTGGAGGTGATCCTTTCAAGGAGTCATCGTCACTGTTCGGACAACAGTTTCAGCCCGCTCCTACCGTGACAGTATCTGGTGACCCATTCGCAGCGAGCAATGACACAGATGACCCTTTCTTGGCCACACTCAAGCCAGAAGCCAGTGGACCAGACCCCTTCAAGGGCACTTCTGATGGGAAGGATCCGTTTGCCTTCTCTGCAGATTCATTTGGAGGAATTCCTGTGAGTGTAATGGTGATATGTGAGGGTGATGTGTGAGGGTGATGTGTGAGAGTGATGTGTGAGGGTGATGTGTGAAGGTGATGTGTGAGGGTGATGTGTGAGAGTATATTGTGAGGGTGATGTGTGAGGCTATATTGTGAGGGTGTTGTGTGCAGGTGATGTATTGGATAGGAGAGCGTGTACCCTACCATTCCATCTCGATGAAGTACAGTGGAGCCTGTCAAAGATGGTTACTGTGTAAGGCAGCCACCTCTCTAAAGCAGCCAGCCTCCCTGGCCCCAACTAGCACTAAAGAATTGCAATCTACCTCTCTAGAGCGGCCACCTCTCTATAATGGTCAGTTAGAACTGGCCCACAGGTGGTTGTCATTTTATGTGTTTGAGGGCCAAGCAGTGATAATGATTGGTTGTTGGATCAATTATTGTCCCAGCATTAGTAATCTGCACTTAATTAAAATTTGTATTGCATGTAAAGCCCTTTAAGTGCTGTACGTATGTAGCTGTAGGGCTTGTAAAGCCTTATACACATAGGTACGTGGGTGTTGCGGTAACCTTCAAAGTTGATGGTGATCCTTTGTCTCACCTGTGTCACAGGGGCCTGCCGCTGGGGGTGGTGACCCCTTTGGCATCCCTTCCTCTAGTGGGGGCACTACCTTCAACGACCCTTTTGGGGGCGGAGGGAGCAGCCATGAAGACAGTAAGACCACGTCCTCTAAAGACCCGTTTGCTGACCCTTTTGGCTCGGACAGCTTTGGCAGCTCAGGTTGGGCTGGAGACAGTTCCACTGCATCGGGATCAAGTGGTGTTGTGAGCTCCACACCAAAGGGAGCAAAGACGGCAAAGAAGGTGGGTCAGTGTGGGGGAATGGGGGTGGGTGGGTGTGTCTGTGGGCGGTGTGGGGATGTTGTGGGTGGGTGTGTCTGTGGGCGGTGTGGGGATGTTGTGGGTGGGTGTGTGGGCAGTGTGGGGATGTGGGTGGGTGTGTCTGTGGACAGTGTGGGGATGAGGGGTGGGTATAGGTGCATTGGGGTGGGTGTGTTTGTGGGTGTGTTTGTGGGTGGGTGGGAGTGGGTGCTGTCTACATAGCATGTGAAATACTTTGATACACGAGCAGTTAACTCTAGTGTTGCTGTGTACATAAGTAGCTTCATCCATTACTGAGCTATGTGCGTAGTATCATGTGCACTCTGAACACTCAACCTCATGCACCCACTCCACATCTAGAGTCGTGGCAGTGAGAAGGAGCAGATGTCCTGGGCTTACTCTGACAGCCAGAAGACCCTCAAGAGAGAGCAGCAGAGGGAAGCCGAGCTGAAGAAGAAGGAGGAGGAAGACCTTGCTCGTGCAATCAAGGAGTCTTTGAAAACCTCAAAGAAGTGACAATATCACACTCTCTTTATCTTGTCCATGCATTCAACGTATGAGTCGAATCCAAACACACACTCGCACAAAATGTTTACTTTCTTGTACAACACCCATGCACTCCCCACATTAGTTGCATCAAGTGTAAATACATCATTTTGAACAACAGCGCAACATTGGTGTGAATGTGACAATTACAGCATCGCATACATAGCTACAACAGTCATGCAATGTTTATTAATCTGTTTTGATTAGTTCTCCTGTGAAGTCTGGGAGACCTTCTTCTGACGCTCTGACTTCATCTGTAGTCTCAACTTCTCGTTTTCTTCCAATGTTAGGGGAGGTCTCTAAACATGGGTGCAATGCGTACAGCAGACATGTGTGAGCACAACTAATGCAAGACCCGAACATGCATATAATTTATAATATACTGTCCTTTAATAGTCCGAATTACTGCATTTGCATAATATGAAAGCTAGCATTTGGAGTCTGGGCCGATGATGTGTTCACCATGGATGTCATTAAATCGGTGAATGACCATGCAAAAGAATTGCTGAGTCAAGTTGCCACATGCACCACGATTCACCATGTAAGTGAGAATGCATGTTTCCATGCGTACAGCGGGTTCATGCAACCTTACAACAATTCCCATACCTGGGTAGTCGTTACCTAGGATACGAATAGGGTGACATATAATAGGTGTGTACAGTACCAGTCTGTATCCTAGGTAACGACTGCCCATGGTGTGGGAACCGTTGCAAGGTTGCATAAATCCACTGTATACCGTCTGCAGCTATAGGTTAGGTCACATGCACTCAAGGGTGAGGAATTACACATGGGATTTCCTGCTGATTAGTATTTTATAGTCTACACACACACATATCAAATCACCATGGTAACCAGGAGCTACTGGTCAGTCTTTCACATCAGATAAGCACAGCACTAGGAAACACACAACCTAGTCTGGCCACTGGACCACTTATTAGCCAGAGTAGATACGAATTATATGTGCAATTGTAACCGTGATTGTAGCAATCTGGGACTCACATTGCCGCCAGGGTATATTTCCTTCTGCAGCAGAGCAAGGAAAGGTGTGCATTCATAATATAATATCTGCACTCGAGCATGATCCATTCATGACTATTCAGGAAGAGGCTTACCCTTTTGGCAGAGACGTACTTCTCGTAAAAGTCTGGCAAGTTGAAGTAGTAAAACACAGCCACAGGAAACATAACATAGACACTCATCTACGACAGGAAGAGGTAGTATTGACTACCACAGTCATTGCTGACTATGAGGGATGTGATTGGTGTGGAACTGCACTAGCTGAGATATGCTTTACTCACTCGAATTAGTTCTATCCCATTCCCCATTTTGAAGCTTCATGTTCTTGCAGGGGGGTTCCCGGTAGACCACGTGACTTGCACCCCCGACAAGATGGCTGCCGTTAACGCAGCTAGCAGTTCCACTGAACTAAAGTGCAAGAACTGCCTCAAAGTGTACCAGTTGAAAGGTAGCATACGTTAAATTAGCATTTAAATTCATGCATCTATCCATTTATACCTTCCTAATATCTCACAGGCTCTTCTGGGCGGCGTCCTCTTCTCCCTCTCCTTCTTAATTGTGGCCACACTTTTTGTTCCCAGTGCGTTCCCAAGTTCTCCCCTCCGTCCACCTCATCGATAAGATGTCCCATGTGTCAGGTTAGGGTGAAAATGCATCAACGTGACGCAATAATTTGTTCTGGTTGACTGACCTGTATACCTGCTGCAGCTGGTGTGTGTGTGTGTGTGTGTGTGTGTGTGTGTGTGTGTGTGTGTGTGTGTGTGTGTGTGTGTGTATGTGTGCATTAGTATATCTCTGTGTATACAGTACAAGCTGCAATATACACCACTATTCTAAAGCAAATGAATAATATAATTCCTGGGGGATATACAGTAACAATAGCTTCACTGGGGAATATGGCATCCCCCAGGGATTTAGGCATCCCCTGCAAACATTGGGCGCCTGGCACCCTCGAGTGAACTTCACTGGGGAATATGGTATCCCCCAGGGATTTAGGCATCCCCTGCAAACATTAGATGCCTGGCACCCTCGAGTGAACTTCACTGGGGAATATGGTGTGTGTGTGTGTGTTGTGTGCGTATGTGTCATATAAAGGTTTCATAACTTGAGTACACTATAGATACACCTACTGTAATTGATTAAAGTTGGGAATGTTGCAACACAATTACGTACATTACAAGTTAAGATGATGAAGAGTCTCATTTGGTCTAAGGTGCCCTTTATCCACCCTCCCTGCCTCGTCTGACCACATGACAACCCTGCTTTGTACTACCATTTCAGCAAGTGCCATACTGTTCCTTTCTCTCCACTTCCTACTTCCTGCTCCAGGCTGTAGCACCTTACAACCCTAAGGTAGATTCATCCAAGCAGATTCCTCCAAACCTGCACCTGTTGGGACTACTATACTGCAAGCAGCACTCCCTGCCAAGGTGAGGTCACATGACATGCACATGAGACTATTCAACCAATCAGTGCTTAGAGCCTACATATTTCAAAATTACTCAACCTCTGTGACAGTAAATGGATTGACTTTGTGTTTGAATACATGAATAGGACCTGTTCCTTCAAGTTCTTCATTAAGTTTCATTCCTGTCTGGCTATGTATGTAACAATAATATAACAATAATTGTGTAAAGATAGATTGATACCCGTGTGTTTCAAATTTGTGTGTGTGTATACAGTGTGGCAAGTGAGAGCGCAGCTGGCAAGATTATTATGGACCCTGACCTTTGGACCAAGCTCACACCTGTTCCACTGTCGCCTGGAGCTTTGGATGACAGTATGTCTAGACGTGAGATGTCTAGACGTGAAGTGTTTAGACATAATATCTGTCATTGTGTCTTAGCTGCTCGTACTGTCTGTTTCCATAGTGACCAAACCATGTGAGGAATGTCGTAAAGTGACTCGTCATAAGTGTCGGCAGTGTGGTGTTCCTCTCTGCAAGGAGTGTTTCAGACTGGTGTGTGTGTGTGTGTGTGTGTGTGTGTGTGTGTGTGTGTGTGTGTGTGTGTGTGTGTGTGTGTGTGTGTGTGTGTGTGTGTGTGTGTGTATGTGTGTGTGTGTGTGTGTGTGTGTGTGTGTGCGTCCATGCTGTGTGTGTGTGTCACTGTATGATTAAGTGTACACAGTGACACTAACGCTCACAGACCTTCATGGTCCACATCACAAGATGACCACCGTTGTATCTTGTATTTGTGTATGCCTGATCCTTCATTAGACCCACAGTGCAGCTGTTTTCCTCAGAAAGCATGAGCTAATAGCCGTCTTGAGCAGCACCTTCTCCACTTGTCCCCTGCACGAGCTACCCATGGACAGGTTCTGCAGCTCCGACAGGGTCACCTTCTGCTCCGAGTGTGCCTCCAACCATAAGGGGCATGAGGTGGCACTCATCGTTGACAAGGTAATCTTGCTCCAGTGAATGACAAGCTTGCACTACTGGAGGAGCCCTTCATGCATTCATGTGTTCATCACATGCTTATCACATTCACATGTTCGCTGTGTGCGTACTGTATAGTGTGTGACGATGCAAGTGTGTGCTATTTCAAAGACTGTCACACTACAAGAATTACTCTGAGGGCACTTCATCAATAGTCATCATGTGTCTCACAACTCAATTCAACAAGGCTCACTGTACACACACTGTACACACACTATTTTCACTATCAATGGTCAAAGCTTGGAGTTTACCAGAGTCTATTGCAATAAAACATAATGGAAGTAATGTACAGTACAGGATAAAAGTAAAATAAAATCTTTTAACAGCTGTCCTGCCATTGGGCCATTTGTAGCTATTGTTATATAACTTGTACAAATTTGTACTTGTTTCCTGTTACATTGTGTACTTTAGTACAGGAGACAGCTGCAAGGGACCCAATAGTTGGACAGCTGCTAAATGGGGTTTTGCTAGTCACAGCAGATGTTCTTTATGTACAAACTCTTCTGTTCCTTCAGGGCGGTGAAATGCATGACAAATTGAAGCCACTGCTGGACACAGCAAGGAAAATGCTAAGGTCTATGAAGAGGTCACACGCGGTACGCACTCATGTGCAGCAGCACTATATGCAGTGCATACACAGTGGGAGAGGGAGAGTCCTGTGTATGTATCTCCATACTGTAGCATTGCTTATGGCTATACTGTACATAACAGGCTACTGGTACTAAGTGATAATGCAACCAAACCACCATCAGCCATTGCACTCTGTGTGTGTAGTACCCCAACATTGTCTATAAAATGATCCCTCCCAGTGTTGCAAGCAACAGACTAACATATTATATGAGGAAGTCGAGTATGCTTGTCGGTGTTCATTGTATCACCATACATTCTGTCCCCATAGACTGTATCTGATGAAGGCCTTGCTTCCTTAAAGGAGCAGCTCTTCCAGTTGATGGACAAGGTGGAAGAGCAGTTCATCCTCCTTCACACAACTCTGCAAGCACGCTACCTCCAGCTCATGAACGGCCTAGCGCTGGTAGCAGAAATGCAAGCAGCCAACCTCCAAGCTATTGTGAGTGCTGTACTGTATCTCAGCTTGTATTCCCTCCCTCTTTCTGCCACTCCCTCCCTTATCCTGCCACGCCCTCTCCTCTACCTCCCCTTCCCTCTCCCTTGTACATAGTGTCACAAACTCAAGGATGGCATGGACAGACTAACAGACACTATGACGTACATACAAGAGGTGTCTGAGGACAGTAGCCAGTTGGTGCAGTGTGGGGACAGGATTGTAGCAGAGCTGAACATTCTGCTGGAGCTTCCTTGTAGCCTGCACAGTGCAGAGAAGGAGCCCTTGAGGTAGGCAATGGTGGAGGGAGAGGAAGGGAAGGACAGAGCTGCAGCCTGTCTGTTTCTAATGGTGGCAGGGTCTCCTTTCTATGCCTCTGTTTCCTCACACTGTGATACCAATTCTTATTCATCCTCCTTCCACCCCCTCATCCCACCTCCTCTCTGTCCTCCTCTCCCTCTTCCATGCTCTCCCCTCTCCTTTCCCTGCTCTCTTCTCCGCTCTCCTTCCCTCCCTTCTCCCCTCCCTCCTCCCCTCCCTCCTTCCCTCCCTCCTCCCCTCTCTCCTTCTGTCACCAATGTAGGTGCAACCTCGATGACAGTGTGTATGAAGCATTTAAAGACTATGGAACAGTGGTGTCTCCAAAGAAGGCTTGGTGTGTGTGTGTGTGTGTGTGTGTGTGTGTGTGTGTGTGTGTGTGTGTGTGTGTGTGTGTGTGTATGTGCACGTGTGCGCATGTGTGTGTATGTGTGTCTGTCTGTCTCTCTCTGTATGTGTGTATGTGTGCTTGTCTGTCTGTCTCTCTCTCTCTGTGTGCCTCCACCCTTGTGCACTCTGTCATCTCACTAGTGTATAACTGCTTATGTTGTAGGTACACTATTGGGAATGTCATGGCTGACAGTGATAATGACACTCCAAGGAGCATGAGCGAAGCAGAAGAGGACAACAGAACAGAGCCTGACACCAATATAATGGACGTAGTGAGAGAGGGGGTGGAGGCCAGTGGATCAGATGATGATGATGAGGCAGAAAGTCTGGAGGGGGAGAAGGTGGAGGAAGAAGGCAGCGAAGGACCAGGAACTGTGACAATGGTATAAAACACACTCCAGTATATGTAATTACGCATTCAGTGTAAGAAAGCCACCTGTGGGCTAGTTATAGTTGGCCTTTATAGAGAGGTGACTGCATTACGGAGGTAGACTGCAATGTTTTAAGTCTATGCTACTGCTGTTTGGGCCAGGGAAGCCGGCTGTTATAGAAAGATGGCTGCCCTATGCAGTGGCCATCTTAGGCTGGTTCCACTGTAATAGAGATGGTGCAGGCTTAGCCTGTAGCTTCACTGGCATTTTTGCCAGAAATGAGAATGTGATCATTATTCTCGTCGAACTGAATCTTCTGCTACAAGATGTAACACTTTGACTAATACTCAATGGCATTTCATTACTTTATATTGTGCAATTAAAATGAATTGCTGTATCACTCTCACTAGCTAAAGTCATAGACTCGCTTTCTGTTAACGTGCAGTAAAATTTAAATTTTAAACCTTATCATCTGTGATGGCAATAGTGCTAATATGCGATTTGTACTGTTTGAATTTGCTCTCAGGACACCTCTCTCACGCCCACTCATTCAACTATGGACACTACTCCAAGGGAGGAAGATGGAAGTGAAGGGGATGATAGTGAAGAGGACAACCAGATGGTGGCAGACACATCGGCTTCAAGGGAGGCTCATAGAGACATCAACTTGTCGGGCTCCCCCTTTCACCACAATCAGCGCCAAGATGGTGGACTGCTCTATTTACCACAAAACCACATGGAAGGGAGTCACGTTTCTCCTCTGTCCACCACCCTAACACCACTCCATCCTCCTCAAGTTGGCAGTAGTTGGAAGAAACCATCACCAGGTGGTGCTGTCCTCAAGGGAAGTACCGTGGAGAAGAGTCCGTTGAAGGAAGCCGTCAGTTCAGATGGAAGGGGAAGCAATCCATTCACTTCTGGTCCTTCTCAGGACAGTGCAGACAGACGTTTGGGAAAAGAGGGTTTAGAGGTTGAGGCAGAAGAGGATGAAGGGAGTCAAGTGCCCCAGAAAGGCGGCCATGATGGTATGTACATGTATGTCTGATGAATGGTGTACAGTACAGCAGCCATTGTGGGCAGTAGCACGTGCTGTATACAGGCCTAGTGGTTTAGTCCACTAAAATGTGACAACTAGTGATTTATATTGAGCAACGACTGTGTGTGCGCTCTTTCTTGTTTTTCATTTAGATTCTCTTGTGCGGGTGGTCCATGTGGACAACCCTGGCAAGTTCTTTGTCAGGTACAACCGTGAGGTGTCTCAGTTTGACAAGGTGATGGGCCAGCTGAACGCTGAGCATTGGAACAGAGTGAAAATGAGAGCAAAGGAGATTTCACTGGGTTAGTGGGTGTGTGGGTGTGGTTGACTGTCCGTCTGTCTGTCTGTCTGTCTGTGTGTTTCTATACGTATGTGTTTGAGCGAGTGTGACTGTGTGTGTGTGTGTGTGTGTGTGTGTGTGTGTGTGTGTGTGTGTGTGTGTGTGTGTGTGTGTATGTGTGTGACCCACCATGCCTGCAGGCACCTTGTGTGCTGCCTCCTACTCTGGAGGGGAAGGCCGGTTGTACAGAGCAGAGGTCAGCTCTCTCCCTACTAAAGTGTTCCCCTTCTACACTGTCAAGTACATTGATCATGGAAACCAGGAGAGTGTAACGTTGGAGAGGTGGGTCACACCATCTGTTGGCTCAGCTCTCTCACACCCACACTAACACAGATGTACATCCAGTGTGCTCACAGACAGAGACACTCACATACGTGTATAATGATGTGTGCACCGGTATGTACGTATGCGTTTCTCCCCTTGCTTTCATTGGTGCTCTCTCACTGTCACTCCTGCAGTCACACTCTGTCACACACACACAATGTCCTGCATCAATGTTCTTCTCTATCACCATGGCAACAGGTTGTTTCACCTCCCCCCAAACATGGCCACCATTCTCCCACTTGCCCACTGCTGCAAGCTGGCCCACATTGCTCCCATACAGATACCCAGCAAGGTACGTAACAAGTTGAACGCTTATTACCGCTAGTGATTCCTCAATGGGACACAGGGTCTGCAATAGTTGTGTGTACTGTAACAGATGTTGAATTTTTGGGGGCATGAAAGTTATCTTTAAGGCTACAAATTTTAGCGGCAACTGTATTTAGCGTTTTGAAAAACAGGATTTGATGGGTACTAATTTTTAGCAATTTTCAGTTTTTGTGTATGAAATATTTTTTCGCCTGTAAAAAGAATTTGTGGGTACAATTTTTTTGCGATTTTGCATTACTAGCTAAAAATGAATTAGTATCCTTAAGGTAGTGTACAATTACTGACAATTACTACTGTCTGTGATGAAATTTGCATCACATCCTGTAGTACCCTGACATCAAAATGCCTGCAGTGTGGGGAGAACGGGCCACTCTTAACTTCAAGGCTCAGTCAAATGGGAAGGAACTCAAGTTAGAGGTTGTCAGCTGTGAGTCCGATTGTCTTGCAGTTGATTTGTACCTTCGGATGGTAACTGAGTGGGTCTCAGTGGCAGAGAGGCTGGTCAACAAGGGCCTGGCACAGTGGGAGGAGAGTGCAGATGGGGAGAATGAGGAAGAGGATAATGCTAAGGAAGAAGAAGGGGAGAGAATCCTTCCCGTGCAAGAGATTCCCTTTGGCACTACTTTACTGGACTGTGTTGTGTGTGAGGCAAAGTCCCCTGACCACTTCTACATCCAAATTCTGGTATGTATGTGTTGTGTGACATCACAATTATGACTGTCATGTGATCTGCACATGCATATCATGTGACTAATGTGTGACTTACACATGCATATCATGTGACTAATGTGTGACTTACACATGCATATCATGTGACTAATGTGTGACTTACACATGCATATCATGTGACTAATGTGTGACTTACACATGCATATCATGTGACTAATGCGTGACTTACACATGCATATCATGTGACTAATGAGTGACTTACACATGCCTATCTTGTGACATCTGGGAGTATGAGTTGCAAACTGCAAACTCATTCCGCTCTCTTTCTTCTTCTTGCACTGCAGGGTAGCAATGTGTCAGAGCTACAGGATTTGATGGACCAGCTGCAACAAGAAGCTCTCATCTCTCAGAGGGTGACTCGTCCGGCTAGTGGTGAGCTCTTGGGAAAGGGAAGAGCAATAAGGGAGCTTGGTTCAGGTCTTGGGTTGAGGTTGTGGAAAGAGCATTTGTGCTAGTCTGTCTGTAAATGTTTAGATACACACAACATGGCCTATTCAGTGTATACATATATTAGTAACTAGTTTTTAAGTGATTTAATCCTCAGTCATGTGACCTGTTCTAAAGGATCTCATTGGTTGGAGGTCACACGATCAGCACAAGGCAATAATAGTGAAACAGCACCTGTTTAATGTAGTTATAGTTGCTAGTGTTGCGTGTACTATACAGTATATGTATGTACAGTATGTTGAGGGTGTATCAAGTATTGCAGCTACTGCTTGTAGTTAGCTGCCATCACCGCAGCCCATGGTTCTGATGGTGGTGGGCAATGTACTATCTTGTTTATGCACCTGTTGTTTATTTTGTTTGTTGTTTACAGGTGTGTTGTGTATGGGACTATTTACTGATGGTCTGTGGTATCGTGCCAACATTGAAGGTCAGCTGAGAACCACTGTCAGTCACACACACCAATATAATTGCCGTATAACCTGCTGTGACAGTTTATTACATTATCACTGTTGCTGTGCCTGGCCAACCCCCTTCACAGCTTCTGCTATTGTTGCATAATACACGTGGAATATTATGCAATAGTGGCAGCAGTGGATAGGGGCTAGCCACCTGGAGACTAATTATCACCATTCACTGGCTAAATTGGTGGTCTTTAACTTTAAATTTTAATTCATTGTAGTGATTAATTTATTAAATGAATTAAATTGATCTTCTGCCACATTAGTAACCTCTTCAAGTCATGTCCTCCCCTTTCTGCTCAGATATGTCTCAAGGGAAGGAAGAAGTGACTGTGCGTTACGTTGACTTTGGGAATGTGGAGCGGGTTCCTGTGGACCAGCTGAGACGAATCAATTCGTCTTTACTCAATTTGCGAGCTCAGGTGATGAGTGTGTGTGTGTGCATGTGTGTGGGGTTGTGGGTGTCTGTGTAAGTGTGTATGTGTGTTTGTGCCTGTGTGCATGCATGTGTAGGGTGTTGT